>OZ005656.1:31153248-31425748 GCA_963930645.1 Salticus scenicus
ATATGTTCATCAGATGGCTAAATCCATTTGAAAAGTGACAAATTAATCAAACGAAATTCATTTTAAACACCTAAACAGTACAAAAAATAAAATTATAAATTTATAATGTAGAAAGCAGTTTTGCAAAGTAAAAGTCGCGAAACTGCCTTTGGCGTTTTAGTTCGCCTACTAAAATACTCTAGTAAGGAGTTGTGAAATCAAAAAGGAGATATTTCGTATTTTACAAGATTTGCTAAATAAGTGAGTTTTGGTGGAAGTGAGTAGAAAACAAGGTTAAATATGAAAAGATGGAAATTAGGTAACATATAAAAGGAATGAAGGTAGGTAGTAGGTCTGTAGTAGGTAGAATGTAGGTGGTGAAGTAGCAGCTGCCTTGAAGTATAATTCTGGCCACGAGTGCGCCTAAGACGAATTCACCTGTTCGGGAGATCACCGAGTTAATCGACTGTTTTTATCATTGATGGGTAATGTAGCGTCGTTTATTGTTTTATAGTAAGATTGTTCAGCCACATATTTTTGTTAGCTAATGAAAGTACCTAGCATTTATAATTATTCTGAGAAGTTAGAATATTTATGTGTTTCAAAAGTTGTTTAGTAATGTACCATTCTCCCTTAATTGAATGTTAATTAAATATACTATTCAGTCGTACTATTTGACTCTGTGAATTATTTACACTCACTACCTCATTAAGTATGTCGCAAGGAGGCCAGCCTACGTCATTACATTGACGACCAATATTTTTCGATACACCTCCTTTGAGGTGTATCGAAAAATACCTTTCCGGCTCCAACAATGTCGATAACATTTTTTTGAAGAACTAAACGAATATTTTGATATAAAAACAATTAAAGATGCGGATAAATTTAATGTATTAAAGTTTAAAAGGAGACGCCAAAAGTTGATATGAAACTGTGGTTTCAAATACTTTTGAGGATTTAGAGAGTTGTTTAAGTAATGCATTTTCTCATACGATTGATAAGAGAATCAAAAATTACATGGTCAAAAATCATACTATAATATCATAAATACTATATCAAAAATTACATGGTCGTAGCATGCCACTTTTGATAAACACACAATTTTTTTATTGCGTAAAATAGAAATGATTAAGCAGCTAAATTTGAAATTAACTTTTTCTGGAGTTCTCGATATAATTATCCCTCTTTTCACAATACCTAACCAAGAAATCTTGGATGGTACGACTGTTATAAATTCGTACGACTCAATTTTTCAAATACTAAGAGAATACAAATATTGTCATTTTCCTACAACCTAAAAAGAAAACTAAGGAAATTATAAGCACGAACGGAACACCTCCCCCCCTGAAAAATTTCCTCACAATTATAATTTTGACGAAAATGAAACGGCAGAATATCACAGCAATTTTCAACGTAACTTTCCTAGAAGTGATTTTCGTCGTAACGACACATACCATCGCAATTGGCCCAGAAATACATACATTGAAGCTAGACAACCAATTCACCGAGTAAGAAATCCTTCTGTAAATCTGCATAGTATATCGGTTAGTCCTGTGAATTTTTCATCTTCATGGACTGTTCCTTTTAGAAAGAAGGATAAAGTTAAACTGCCCTCATCGAATGAATTCGTTTTTAATCCAACTGAACAGACTAGAAATTGTTCTAAAAGGGACCCTGTGTGTCTGGTTTAAAAGTTTCTGGAGATTTAAAGAATGATTGTAAAATTGAAAGTGATTTGCATGACATTCATATTTTTTAGGAAACATATCCAAATGATGCAAGTATTTTTAAAAGTTTAAAATGTGAGAGAAATAATATTTATATAAATGTCGCATTTGATATATTTGCTCATAATTCTAGTATTGTAGAATAAATATTATCCTAAAACTGTGTAAAGTTTTCAAGGTAATAGCTTAAGGGAAAAAGTCTTAGACAATTCAACACACATTTTTTTGCATAAAATGCTAAAATGAATGAAGTTGAGAATACTATCTGAAGTTGAAAACAATAAGTTACAATGTTTGAACAATATTAAAAGGTTTAACTGCATGGGAGGTAAAACTGTAAAGGTATAATCTAAATTTTTAGATGTTAGGTATAATGATATTTGTGAAAAACCTTTTTCATTTTCTTTACATTATTTTTATGTAAATGGAATGTCTGCATTAAATCTTGGTCTGTACGATTTTTTAAATATTTTAAACATGAGATATAGTATTAAACTTGATTGTTTCGAAGTAATTAACGATTCAAAAATCACTAAAAACCAAATAACAAAAGCTCGCAAAGGTTTAAAACCTATTTTTTCAAATTAAATAAATCAAGTGAAAGTTATAAAGCAAAATAAGTTGTCTATTAATGCTATGAAAAATAGAACCTTTGATGCAACATCTGATAAAATTCTCGATAGCAAGCTCCCAACTTCAGTTGAAAATAAAACTTCTAATACTGATATATAGAAACATTCTGTAAAAAATGAACATTCATCATAAATTCAAAAGCACCAGTATTTCACAACGATACTTTACTTTTCTTCCGCATAGTCATCCTTTACTGTAGTTTTTTAGCAAAGAGCATTTTAAGCGACCCCATCCTACAAATGATGTCTGCAACTACCGAACCAGGGAGCTATCCAGAACGAGTTTTCAGAAAAGAGTGTGTATAGATGCGGCTACCCCCCCCCCCCTTATGTCTTCAGTGCTAAAAAAAACGCCACATATATGAGTTTGGAAAGAGAAAAGTCTCCTGAGTGCCTTGTACCCAAAATTTTGGATGCGATCCAGATTCCAAGAGCTCACAGTGACCTAGCAGATATTATTCACAAATGATGACTAAGCCAAGCCATATGGAAATGAGGTGATTACGTTCCATTTTTTTTCTTTTATTTTCAAGCGCATTATTTTGTTGGGAGAAGAACAAACCCTAAACACTTTTGAACTTTTATTGAAAATGAACGTTTAAGACATGAACTATACTTTATGTCTATAAATCATGAATTATATATTGCTTACATGTCAATTTGACGAAACTTTTTTTTTTTTAAGACATAATATGCAGAGATTGTACTGAGTTTTCTTGAAAATGTACAGTGTGTCCTAAACGTTTCAGTATTCTAACTTAAAGAACCCATTGTTCATGATCTTCTTTTTAAATATTAAATTTTATCGTCTGCTTATCATTGCATCAATTATTTAATTTTTATTATTTGCTTCTTTTCTCGCTCAAGTTGTGTGAGAATAAAGTTTTATGTTATTTTGTTCTTCATAGTGAAATGAGTTTATCACACATTCAGAGAATTGCGGTGCTTGAGGCTTGTTTTGAATGTAAATCGTATGAAAGATGCAAATATATTTGCCTATATAAATGTAAAGACGATGCAATACCGAGTAAAAAATGCAATATCAGCTCGTTCGACGATTTTGTAATACAGGTTCTGTAGAAGACCTAAATTTGTTACACCAGCCTTTCAACAAGACATTCAACAAAGAACGTTGCAAACTCCTCAGAGATCCGTTATGCGAAATGGGTCCATCTCGTGGATCCACACGTAAGGCTTTAAGAGCTTTGAATTTCCGTGCTTATCGTGTCAAAATGGTACAGGAGATAATTCTACCAGACATCGAGAAGCGGTTTCATTATTGCCAGTGGTTCCGAAGGTTTATTCGCAACAACATCAACATTTTGGACAAAATATTTTTCTACGATGGTTTCATTTAAGCGGTTACCTGAACACGTAAAACTCTCGCTTTTAGGCAACCTCCAATCCTCATTCCTTAATGTAAAAACTTTTACACTTTCAAAAGAATTGGCGTATGGTGTGTCGTATCACGTAAAGGATTAGTATACTCTGTTTTTT
Source organism: Salticus scenicus (assembly GCA_963930645.1). Lineage (NCBI taxonomy): Eukaryota > Metazoa > Arthropoda > Arachnida > Araneae > Salticidae > Salticus > Salticus scenicus. The sequence continues at coordinate 31,157,084 of OZ005656.1, forward strand.
GAATCAACTGTTGATGATTCTGTATACAGGGAACTTATCCAGTAATTTGTTGCATTGTTAGAAGTGAATGAACGAGATTCTTGGTTACAACAAGATGCTGTAACATGCTACAGGTAATGAAACAATAGACATGCTTGAATATCTTTTTGTCGATCGACTCACCTCAAGTAGTCTTTAGCCACCTCAATCCCACCTGATCTGAGGATTCAGGCCTTCTTTCTGTAGAGATATTTAAAGGTCAAAGTTTATGAAGATAATCCTCAAACAATAGATGATCTAAAAATTGCCATTATTTAAAGGATACAAGAAGTCTTTCCCGGGATATTAAAATACGTTTCTAAAAATACGCACAAAGGAATTTAGCATTGCTTCCTAGAAAAGGGTGGACATATTGAATTATAAATGTAAGTTCTGCATGTTTTCCTCCGTTACTTTAAATGTGACTTTTACATTAGCATAAAAATAAACGTTTTAAGGCTTTTTGTTTTGTAAATAAAAAATACATCAGCGTCAGCACTGGAACTTTTAAGACACACTGTATATAATATTCTATGAAGTGTTAAATTATTGTATAAATGTTATTATATGGGGAAATTTCTTTTTCTTTTTTTTAATGTACATATTTTCAAACGTATAAGTATATCTGGGTTAAACTCGTTTAAAATGTAAATTCGAACTATATTGGGAGGAAAATTGAAATTTTTAGAAAGTTTATCGTTATTCACTAATCCTATTAACACTAATCACCTAACTTATAATCTGCATTATGAGTAGTTTCTGTTCTAAACTTCTTATTAATTTATGTGTAGAATTAGGTATAATTAAGTTTAATTAATGTATGTGTAGATGTTTTAGCATTTTGTATATCATGAATTGATAAAATAACAATAACAATAATAAATAAATAAATAAACTGAGAAAGTGTAATTTAAATATTTCAGATCAGTAAAACATATATTAAAAACCATCAAAATTTTTGACTGAATACTGCCATTATAGACATCATTGCGCAGAGTCCATTGACAAAAGAACAACTAACAGATGCACTTGAAGATTTCTGTTCTCGTTAGAATATATTGAGCTATGGCACACGATTCTTTGATATGTCTTATACTAAATAGAAAGCTACAAAATACATCAGGGGCAAAATCCCCGCAAGCAATCGTCACTAAGGCTGATGCTATGTAAAAGCTATAGCTATAGTTGTGGTGGAGAAAAAGAAATAAAGAAAATCGTTGTAGGCCATGAACAGTTGTTGTCCGAAAAATTCATCTGTATCAGAAATCCACCGAACTTTAAGGAATTTCTGCTGCAACCTCCATAAATTGCATTAATTCTTCTGGTATCTCTATTGACGTCTCCTATTTGAGTAATTTCAACTGTCTCTAAATAAATCAGAACAAAGGATTTCTCAACTTTCGAGTTTCCGATGCTTGAGTATTTTAGTGATTTTCACCTACTAAACGTCATTTGAGCTCCCATGTTCCGTAGCATATTTCGTTCGTATTGATGATCACTATCATTCCTATAAGTTTGTTGAGGGATTTCGGATAAACTTTGTGAGCATATTTATATATCTGTTAAGAAATGGAGCATAAAAATTAATTTCACGTTTTTTGGAACACAATACTAATATAATGATATAATATTAATACAGAGTGACATAAAATAACGGAGACAATGTTTAACACACCCTGATGCGAAATAATTGTAACGTATACAAATAAAAGTTGTTCTGTTGAAATACCCAAGCACTTTTTACAAGTATATGAATTTACGACTGTGAGCTCCAATATCTCCTTTCCTTTTAGAATTTGAAACAAACGTATTGCAGTTTTAGATCTGTTTCGCCAAGGAAAGCGACGACTGTATCCAAGGCCATCAAATGTTTTAAGGAGCATGGTCATGAAGGCGACCATCCTGGAAGAGGACGAAAACGTACCGCCAAAATCCCCAGGAACTGCAAGGTCATCAAGAATCGAGTCAAACAAAATCTGAGAGTCTCCATGCAAAAAATCACCCGCGAAACCGGAACCGGCAGTTAGGCGAAAAGCCAAACATGAACTCCATATCAAGCCGTATAGGTTCCAAAAAGTTCAGCGGATCACGAAAGACAACAAGCGGGTACGACTCAAAAAAGGCCGGCAACTCAAGTGTCGGTTTGCAGCTCAACGATGGGAGAGCATCCTCTTCACGGACGAGAAGCTGTTTGCCTTGCTGAAGGCGCACAACTCCCAAAATGACAGTTATTGGTCCTCCGACACTCCCGGCACATCAGAAATCGTAGAACACTGACAAAAACGTCAGTCTGTCATGGTGTGGGGCGGCGCTTGCGCCAGCGGCAAGACCTTTCTTGTTTTCAATGAAGAAGTGGTCAAAAACAAACAAAATGTGTACCAGCGTAATATCCTTGAGGCTGTGGTACTTCCGTGGGTCCAGCAGCACTTCCAGAATATGGTTTTGGGCGTTTCAACAAGACTCCACCCCAGTGCACAGGGCGAAGAAGACCCAGAAGTGGTGCAGAGCCCATTTTACCTATTTCATTGCTTCTACGGAATGTCCACCCTAATCGCCGGCTTTAAACCCCATGGACTACGGTCGATTTTGGAGGCAAAGGCACGTGCCAAACGCCACAGTAGTTTGGAGTCGCTGAAAAAATCACTTCTTCCTGAGTGAGACAGATTGTTGCCCGAGGACATGCTGCCAATTGCCGAAAACTTCAAGACTCGTTTGCAGCTGTGTATCGACGCTTATGCTGGCCACTTTTAAACCAACTGAATATGTTATAACCTGAGGTCCATATTATTGTTTACAGTTGTTACATATGTTGGTTTCTTTTCTATTAATAAAATAGGGATAAAAAGCTTTGTCTCCGTTATTTTATGTCACCCTGTAAAAATGTACATTTCTGTGAAATCCCTCTAATAGCATTTGCTATTTTCCAAAGCTAATATCTAATCTGAGAATAAAATATGCCTTAGAATTATTATTAATATTATTATTATTATTTACTCCATTTACTCCATTTTTATTCCTGACACATATTGTAAAACTCAGAAATGTGGATTATCTTAAGAAAATATTAAACAGAAAAAAAAAAAAAAAAAAAAAAAAAATCAGTAAATGACTTGTGTTATAGTTCTTTAATTAATCACCAATACTGTTTTGTTTTTTTTACTTTTCATACATTATATATCGGTTTTTGTATTTTTAAATTTAAATTCATATTTAGTAATAATGATAACAATATTCACTTGTTAAACAAGTACACATTCTTTTCAAAAATAGCATATATTGATACACTTTATTTTACATAATTTCTGCAGAAAGTCTGATTAATTAAATATACATAAAAATAAAATGTTTCTCTGGAGTAAATATAAATAAATTCTTACGGCTTGCTTACATAATTTTCTCTGCTTATATTACATTTAAGTAGCAAGATAACAAGCATATTTTCCAAAACACATAAAAATTTTTTCGCATAAAGTATTTATTTCAGGATTTTACTCTAAAAGTAATTTCTATTATATAAGATATAAATGATTGAAAAAGACCATAAAGCTTTTACGTGACTATTTTAAAAATTTTTAAGAAAATATTTGAAAATGAAGATTAACGTATAACACTTAACATTTTAATGTAATGAAATTGTTTTTGAAACTGACGGTATATAATGTTGATGCCAAAATTTGTACTGGTAATGAATAAAATCTGTTTTTAATAAAAATGTACTTAAAAAATAATAACAAAAATATTATTCGAGGAAAATTAAAGGAAATTTTTTCCCTAAAGAATGTAATATTTGTTGCATCTGCGGAGTAAAATGTGATTTGTTTTCTGAAATCATCGAATTAGGGATGTTACTTTATTGGTTGAATTTTAGAAATATTTAGACGTATTTAAGAACATTTTATTATTTTGCAAATACAAGAAAAATAAATTCTTATGGGTTTAAATTTCTAGAATAATTTTGCTTGTAATTTTTCGATTAAAAAAAAAAATATATATATATATATATATATATAAACAAAGCCCCCCCCCTTAAAAAAAAAAAAAAAAAAAAAAAAAAAAAAACATTATTTACTGGATCAGAGCGCAGATTAGAAATAAAATGTAATTTTAAAGAAGATTGGGTTATTCAGCACCCTAAAATAAATGGAAGCAGTACTGGTTTCGAAAGAACATGTTCTTTCCTATTCATGTGCAAAAAACATGTGCTACTACGTTGGAGGCAAAAGCAAATGTGAAATAAAGGGGAAAACCCAAGAGGGAGGAATCATAAAATCTGCAAATAGGGAATCTGTATGCAATCCAATTAGAAGGGCTATGTCAGAAGAAAAATGGAGATAAAACACAAGCACCAAAAGAACAAATACAAAAATAAAATGAATTAATATTATTATTCTTTTTAATAATTATTATTAAGTTTAATATAGTATATTTATGTATTTATTTATTATTATTATTATTTTAATTAGAACTTTTTATTATATTTATCAGTTTTTAAAAAAGAAAGAAAATTATTTAATGGAGCTAAACAAGTTTTTCCAAGCTGAGGACAGCAAACTGGAGTCAGACTTTACATTAACAGTTTTGTCATGATTAAGATGGATACCTAAATTTTCCAGGAAATCTAACTCAGAAACGCGATTGCCATTGAAGATAATTCTAGAATGCTAAAAATTAAAACGAAGGCCAGATTCGAAGTTATGTGTTTACGGTAGAGATAAAAAAATTCCTGCTTAGTGACACACCCATGGTTTTTTTTTTTTTTTTTTTTTTGGTAAAATGGGTTTTTTAAAAAAATAAAAGAATTTTTATAATATTTAAGCTCTTTAAACCCTTTGCACTCGAAACCTTTTTCGCTCCAGTGAACCAGCAGCACGAGGTGGTTTTCTCTTATATACTGAATGACTTATCATTAACATAAATGATTTCACACAAAATTTAATTCTTAAAACTTTTTGTTTAACCATTTAATGTAACTTTATACTTGAAAGAAGGACGTTTGTTAAATATATAAACATTACCACATCAAATCAAGTGGTGATCATGAGTCACCTCTCGAGTGCAAAGGGTTAAAGCAATAATCCTCAGTAAAATACTTATTTATATGAGAACTTTACATACAGGAATATCAATCAATATTTATATTATTATTTTATATTTCCTTAAATCAGAATTGAATATACAAAGAAATAATTTAAAGTTATATAATAATGAAAAGAAAATAACAATTGTAAGACAATAGTGAAAAATAAGTTTACATTCGCAATTTAAAAGCAAAAGTTTTATCTTTTTTATTAAATAATGAAGAAATGGCAGGAAGACAAAAAATGGATTAAAAAAAATGCTTTAATGAAGGTTTATTTTCCATACAAGAGATTTTCAGACAAAATTTCAAACAAATATATAATTTCTTGCAGTCTTCTTTACATTTACTTTTCAATAATTGGTGACATTGTGCTAATTTTTCAGCTTTTTTGTTCCCTAATCTATTACGAACTTTGTTTTGGTCAAACCGAAATGTTGGAAAATGTCGCTCAACTTATGTTGAGCTAGCAGGTAACGAATTTAATAATGTCATATAGTTACAAAATTCTTGATTCAAAAGAGTTGTGGCATTTTCACCTTTATTGACCTTTATCTTCCACCATTTAGATTAGCTCAATACTTCAGTGACATTTCCAAGAAACATTGATTAGATAAGTCACCATATGTGCTAGTATAATACATTAATTGTATCTTTTTTGTATGAAGTCCATCAACTACTTATCTACATCTCTCTTATTTTCAGGCACATGATGAAATCTCTGACAGATACTTTCCTTTGATTATTCCTGTCTTAATCATCTAAAAATAACACACTGGAGAAAAGTTTGGGTTTGAACTTTACAGACAGGAACAATTTTGGCTTAGTTTTTTTTTTTTTTTTTTTTTTTTTTTTTTTTAGATAATAAAAATTTTGATTTATATCAAATCAAAACTTCTGTAGCGAAAAGTGAAACAGTTTAGATTAGATTTAGATTTGAAAAAAATAATGCTTTAGTTGGATTAAAAATGAACGTATTTAGTTATTAGTTTTTTACATGAAAAATCACTTAAAAACATCAAACATCCTATTTGAAAATATGTAAATATTACATTATTTCTTTATTTTTTAAAAATAAAAATTTGTTAACTAAATTTACAACTTGTAAAATTTCCTCTATACTTATTACATATTCTCTAATTAAAATAATGTTTATATTTGTTAAGTATATTATATTGTGATAATTAGAATATAAAAAAGTATGTAGTATATGTGAAATTAATAGAAGAGAAATCTTGAAATAAAAATAATCCTATCCAATCAACAAAATTTCCTTATAATTCTGAACAATTGTGCCTTTTTAAAATCGTATTTAAAAAATGATTACTTATAATTTACATTAAAAGCTAGTAAAAACCACTTTTTAAATCCCCTTATGCTTCACCTTAAGCATAAGATGATTTAAAAAATGATTTTTAGAAGTTTTTAATGTAAGTTTTGCCTTTGATCAGTAACTTTCTATTTTTGTCAAACAAATTACATATTTGAAAATAATTTTAAATCAAATAATGCAGGTATTTTATTCTTAAAAAAAAAAAAAAAAAAAAGAACACCAAAAAAGTTTTGTTTGAAACCTTGTAATTGCGCGGAAATACAAATAAAATAGCTTAAAGCCATTAAGTAGATTATCTAAGATGCTCTGATAATGAGTGTGTCAATTAGAAGCATGTTTAGAGCAAATATTGTTTAATTCTTGTTTGTGCCACGTATATTGATAGCTGAATTAAAAAAAAAAGTATATGTATATATATGTTACATGATTTTGAAACTGAATGCAACATGTAAGTATAAGATAATACAGGGTGACAAGAAATAACTTGGACACACATGATACATTATAACTTTAATGCTAATGAAAATATTACAACCAAACTTCAAAATAAATATGAATACATTATTTTGTCTACATGAATACACATTTGTCTATATGAATACATATTTACAAATTTTCAAAGTGGCTACCTTTAGCCTTAATACAGAGCTTTAAACGTGTCACAAAATTTTCGGCTATGGGCCGCAACTCACTTACTGATATTTTATCCCATTCTTTGCATAAAGATTTCTTTAGGGATGCCAAAGTTTTATGAGGTTTAGCACACACCCTTGTCTCCAAGATGGACCAAACAGAATAATCCATTGGGTTCAAATCTGGGGAATACGGTGGCATTTCTTGAGCTCCAATGAAGTCAGAAAAGTTTGTCTTGCACCAATCTTGAGTGCCTTTAGCTCTGTGTACAGGTGCGGAATCCTTTTGGAAGGTCCATCTTTTGTTTCCAAAGAACTTTTGCGACCAAGGTAAGACGACATCTTCCAAAATTAGATTGCGATATGTTTGTTGATTAATCTTTATCCCTTGATCAACAAAAACAAGTGGTGTTTTCCCACTAGCACATATCCCACCCCAAACCATTACAGATTGGGGTCGTTGACATCATTCAACAATGCAAGAAGGTCCAGTTGCTTCTGCTGACCAAACTCTATCATTATGGCTATTGTGAGCTTGTTCAATCGAGAACAGTTTCTCATCTGCGAAGACAAACGTTTGCCATGGATTACCTGCGGCCCGCTTTAACAAATCCTTACACCTTTGAAGTCTTGTGCGTTTGTTCTCTGCTGTTAGCTTTTGAGCCTCTTTCATTTTGTAAGGGCGAAGACTAAGCTCTACTCTTGCCATCAAACGTGTGGTTTCTCTGTTGATCTTCATCTCTCTAGCAACCTTTCTCATTGAAATCCTAAGATTTCGTTGCACTCGGTTTTTGATAACTTTTCGGTTTCTTGATGTGTTAACTGTGCGTTTTCTTCCTCTTCCTGGCCTGGCACCATCATGTCCGAGTTCTTTAAACCTTTTGATTGTGTATGAAACCGTCTGCTTAGGCACTTTCAATAGTTGAACAATTTCACATTGTTTCTTTCCTTGCTTATGTAATTCAAGTATGGCAGATCGTTTGTTAACCACAATGGTTATCTCACAACTAACTTACTTACACCTGTTTATTCGCTTTCTAGGATCTAATACTAATAATAAATGACAATGAAATAAATTTAAAACTTTAGTGGTAGTTACAGATATTTCGTTTGAAACTTCGTCCAAGTTATTTCTTGTCACCCTGTAAAAGGAAGAACTACTTTTGTTTTTATAAAAGTAGCATCAGGCGAACTTACTGCACATTCCTACACATTGCAAATTTTGTTCATGAGTTTTTATAGAATAAAAAAGTAATTTAAAAAAAAAAGTCGTACTTTAGTTTTGAACTTTGCATTTTTATACAATTAAAATTCAGATATAACTGCTTTCTGGTGATTATATATAAACATGTTAAAACAATACATATACAATATTATCAGTTTTATTGATCAAAAATGCTTGTTTAGTGTTTACTAAACTATGTATGTTCATATATAAAACAAAATAACACATATACTATACAGTATTGTCTTTTTGGAAAAAGAAATTTCATTTTCCCCATTTTGCCCCAAAATCCCGTGTTTTTTAATAAAACACACCTGGGCTGAGTTTTTCACAAAAACCTGGTTTTTTACAACTTTGAATAATCATGAGTTTTATCTTTATATGCATAGTGAAAAATTCATTGTGTTAGTACATAATAAAATATTTACATTGAAATCAACAATTTCCTCCATCACTCGCATGCTTATTTCGATTAGAGGATTAACGTTTTTAAAGACTTTTTAAAAACTTTTTTTATTTTTTCAAGTTAATCCAACTGGTTTCAGAAAGAGGCTACTCTTAACGATAAACATTATTTAATTATTTAAATATTGTAAACAAATTGCATGTATTCTTATATTTATGCAGGATTCAACTGTTATTTCCTATTAAGACATTTTTTGAGATTTTGCATTAAGTAATTTATAAAGTAAAATTAAAATATAAATATTAGATTTTTTATAATTATCGTTTATCGTTCTTTTACATTATTGATATTAAAATTCTAATCCCATGACATCTGTTTAATCTAAAATAGATTATTTCACGTTACCCGATTTTTCCAGGATTATAGGAAAAACAATTAAAAATATATTAAAGAACATTACTAGATATTTAAATCAATTCAAAACTGACAAATCTTTACATGAAAAGAGTGAATAATTATTGTATAACTGAATACATTTAATATAAAACAATAACCGTGAAACATAAATATCTTTTACTTTTTTATTATATAACAGAAACTAGTTTTGTATGAATTAAGTTTATATAACACTGATGTAAAATAAGATTACATTTTCTTAGAACTATATTGGATGATATCAAATATCCAGTATCATATATATATATATTGCATTAATTACATAGTTTTTAAGCATTATATATATATATATATGCGAATATTGAGGTTTAAAAGAATAAAGTATGTTTAAATGTTTAATATATGGGTTTAAAATTTTAATCCTTTGGGTTTTGCTGTCAAATGAAAAGGTATAGGATTATATTCAAAGTTTGTTATTTATATTGTTTAAAAGAATAGCTTGTTTAAAAGAATATTTGAGTTTAATATGTATGAAATGTTTGACTTTATGTGAGTGCAACATGTATCAGATGTTTCAATACGAAAGAAATATTTAAAAAAACAATAAAGTGTATATTCTCACATTAACGTAAGAGACGTATAATATATAAAATTCCTATTTTACTTAAAAATAATTATTATCGAAATTTCTTTAATTAACTAAGATTTTTACACAATGTAAACATTAATTAAATATTCAAATTATGTGCCAAAATATATTTAGAAAAAATCTTCTTTTCAATTAAATAATTATATTATGAAAGTTTCAAATTATTTTAAATTTGGGGCGTACTATGTGTATAAACGAACATTTTATGCTGATTTATACAGAGATATTTTAAAGAAGTAAAGCTTGGATAGATATTCAAAGAAATGTATAACATTTCTTAGTCAATAAATGTATGTATTTACTTAAAAAAAAAAAAAAAAAAATACATAAATAAATAAAAAAAATAAAAATAAATAAATAAATAAATAAATAAAAAGTTAAAAATCTTATAACATCGCTACAATGTTCCCATTTTTTAAAATAAAAATACATTATTAATCACATATACCTTACAATTTAAAAAATATATTTCAGTTCGTTTAAAGATCAGAATATGTCGAAAACAATTAAAATTCACTCATATTTATGTAATGGATTAGTATTATTATTACATTATCAAAACTTTAATATATATAGAGAGAGAGAGATAGATAGATAAATTTTTAAAAATTTATAATTTTTTTTTTCTTAATAAATATTTTATTATATTTTGTAATTTTGTAATATACATAATCGCAGTTTAGCAAAATTATATGATCATTTTTAAATTATTGTTATTAGATTTATACTAACTAGCTCTTTCCCCGCAAAAGATCTGCGTAATAGTACCTGCACATCTAATATCATTTTCAGGAATATCTCATAAATAAAATCATTTGAAAATTTCAGTTGATTTTTTTTTCCAATAAAAGATTTTTTAATATTTGATATTAGCATTATAATTTAAATTTTAAAAAATAATCTTTTGGAAATAAAATTCCAGAAAATAAAAAGAAATAATGTTTATTCTATTTATAATGAATGAAATATATATATATATATATATATATATATATATATATATATATATATATATATATATATATATATATCCTTACATTTGAGCGGAAAAAAAAAAAAAAAAACTTACATGACAATTACCAATCCCTTCATAAAAATTTGGCGAATCCTAATGTTAAAACGTGCTGTTAGTCGATCACAGACGACGTTTCCCTATCCTATCAACATTTAGTTTGCTCGTGGACATTCAGAGTAAGGGTGTATGCTCTTTGCTCCGGCCAGCCAGTATTTCGTTCATTTGTTAAATGTTTGAGAACCTACATCGGTATTACCACTCAACACAATGGGTCGGATAGAGCTTGAAATGGAGGAGAAATACCCTGTTTTGACTCTTCTAGAGAATGAGACTCTGTGATTCATGTAGCCAGATGTAGAAAATCATTACAAGATCAATAAAATGTAAGCATTTAAATCAAGATCTTAACATTTAAGTGGTTTATTGTGAATGTTTCATTACAGTAAGTATTTTGTCATCTTACTTTTACATTTTATTACCATCATCTCTTTTATTTTAAACTTTTTCCAACCCACTGTGTGGAGTGGGAGTAATGATGTAGGTTCTCAGACTTTTGGCAAATAAACGAAATATTGCCCGGCGGGCAGAAAGAGCGTGTAATCCGATTGTATAAAGCCGCTATCAGACGAAAGACCATATAAACTGCATTAGCCTATAGTTCAGCATAAACCGGTTTTTCAGGAGGAAAACTGACGAAATACCTTCGTTTGATACTTTTGCCTATCGTATAGTCTTCTTTCACGCATTTTCGACTGTTTAAATCTTATATTGTAGTTGTAGCCTGAACTCCTCCAATCAGAGCGCAGGAAGCAAAAGGCAAAGAATAAACATCATCTCCATTCCATTACTCGATCTATTTTTAGCGATGTATCGCCAAATATTGCATTCCCCCTTTACATTTTGTGGATTTTGTTCGTGCTGAAAAACAACCCTGTATTCGGAGAAAGGGTGTCGTTCGGCAGGTTTGAGATGCAATAGCTTATACTTCAGAAGATACGGTCTTTCGTCTGATAGCGGCTTTAGTCCACGAGGCGAATAGTGTTGATAGTATAGGAAAAGGTCGTCTGTCATCACTGGTGTTCGACACATTTTTATGGCGAGAACGGCAATTGGCATGTAAAGTTTTCGTTTTGCCGCTGAAGTGTAAAGATTTTTTTGCTGGCACTGTATATATATATTCTTTAAAATGATTTATTTAGAATACCATTTAAAAGTTGTATCTTAATATGATTTTACTTTCAATTAATAGATACAATATATAGCAACACCCCCATCCTGCCGAATGGTCGGTTTTAATTTTTAATTTTACTTTTTTTTTTTTTTTATAAATGATATTTTAAATGTCCGATATATTTGCATTATTATTTTAATTTCAGAAAATTATTTTTCACGCTACTAAGTTAAAAATTCTTTAAATTGAATTTACTGACCGTTATTTTAGAAATCAAATTGACGGAATTAAATTATATGTAACCATACATAACAGAACTTCCGTATTTAATAAATATATGCACAAAATAAGTAAAGAAATAAATAAAAATAAATAACGTTCATTTTAATAATAAGACAAATCTAAATAAATATACATAATTTTGTCTTTCAAAAAATTTATTTGAATGGCATTTTACAATTCTATCGCACTATGATAATTTCAATTTCGAACAATAGATGGCAATACTACCGTCCTGTTGACTGATTATCCAACGACCTGATTCGGTCTAAATTCTTCAAATATTCTTGTATATATGAGGCTTTGAGCTTATGTTTCAACACAAAAAGTTAATATTTTGTCAATTTCTTTGAGAAAATGTGCATTACAAGTGTATTATATTAAAATTTTGTAGTCAAAGTTTATAAACATAGCATTCCAATTTATGCTTTGATTTTGATCAATTGAACTGTGTTGACCAATCATATAACACCTACGTCACTACCGTATCAATTCGATATAATTTAATCTTAACATATCCATGTTAGAGAAATGTTATACAGATAATATATTAAAATAACCAAACCTTTTTTATTTCATTTTTTTTTCTCTGTGAAGTAAAATAAATTATTAAATAAATAAAAAAGTAATTATTATGATATGTACGTAATATTTTTCAGATGGAATAACCGAATTATTTTCAACAACAGCCTAATTTCGGCAAAACCAGTGCCCATGCCTCCCTTTTACTATAAGCTACAATTGTTTTTCCAAAAGAGTTAAATGTCCGATATGTTAACATTACTTAGTCAACCACAAATTGTGACTAATAATTTGTTTTGTAACTAACAATGTATTGTATGCTTCATTTATAATTTTTTGTAATCTCTAGCAATAAAACCAGAATAAACTACTACGTCAGAAACGCCAAAGAAAAATATTGGAAAAGCATACAGCTATTTCGGTAGCCTTAAGCGTACCGTCTTCGGTGCAAAAAGGATTCTGAATCAGGAGAAGCGCTCGTATAGAAGTGCTCGTATATATTCTGGTTTTATTATTCCAACGCCAAGTCTCCTATTATTAAAATCTCTAACAATGTTTAAGACAGAGAATGATTATTACATTATAAGTGTGACAAAATAATAATAATAATTATATCTTTATGGAATGATCAAATTAATTTAAAAAAGAAGAAAATGTGCTCAGGTAAGTGATCAGATCTGGGTTAAATTCTACATCAAATGAAGAATTGTTACTTCACATTATGTCCCAAAACAAAGTTGGATCCATGACATAGTCACTTTGCTAGACTATATCGTTTATTAATTTAATAATTTATTTTGTCCATATTTATATTATTATTTTTTTTTTTTAAATCGTGATTAAAGTTTTTAATTAATAGGTTAATGAGTTCTAGTTGGCATGGAATTTTCTAGATAATTATTGAAAGGAATTTCCAGAAAGAAAAAATATTTGCATGCTAGATTTTTCAATGTATAAATTTTCTCATATACTCGGATTGAGTAGAAACTGCATGCAAATTTAAAATCTATTTATCTCACAAAAACATGTGTGTGGTTTCATAACGCTTCATGTAATTCAGTGAATATTCAATGACGTCATGTAATGCCCATGTGATTTTTTTTTTTTTTTTTTTTTTTTTTTTTACTGTTATAAGTTTCATGATTTTCATTTTGACCTCGAATTCATGTAACAATAGTATTCTTATCGTAGACTGAAAGGCAATTCCCGATTAATTTTATAGTTTTATTATTATTATTATTATTATTATTATTACTACTATTATTTACAGATTAATAAAAAAAATGTTTTCTGTTGCAAGTGTTCTTGAAATTACAGTTTACGTTTTTGGGAACGTTTGTGCTGAAAATATTAATAATAATATACATAATATTTTAGCAGAAAAAATATTTTAAATATTTATTATTATGCAGAAATACAACATATAAATATAAATTATCTGGACTGATTTTAAAATTTTTAAAATAAACAGGAATAAATAACAGTAAAATATCATTTCAGATATTATTCAAACCAAACACATACTAAATAGACTTAGGCTTGCGTTTCCAGATTCAAATCTAGAATATGGGTTATGTGCTTACATTTCATAAGAATTCACCTTAAGCCGTAAATCTCAATCTAATGAAATTTAATGCGCAAAATTATCACCATAGTGTGACTCTCCAATCCAAATATCTAATCAAATTAAAAATTGTTACATAGTAAATGCATGCTCAAAAAGCAACTGTATAAAATATTTACAAACAAGTGATGATTGTAATTATTATTGTTTCTATTGATCGTTTTATACTATAATAACTATAATGCTTATTAACTTAGTTCACTATACTATAATGTTTTTGTTGTTAGCTTGAATAATACATAAAATAGACTTAATAAAAAAAAAATAGTATGGTATGCACTTTTGTTTTTACATTATAACTGTACAACTAATTGGAAAACTTGATGAAACTCAATGACGCAGCTGTGTATAACTGCAATTAATTTTATCGATATCTCTCTAAGCCTGCACAGAAAATTAGTTTCGGAATTTCAGAAAGTTGTTTTGTAGGATTTAGTAGAACTTGAAACTTACTGATTAACCTAATGAAGAGACTCGTTTAAGGGAAAGCTGATTTTTAGAGTAATATCATGCTACTTTTGTTACATCGAGTTATGTATTGCTGTTAAATATATTTATTTATTTATTAGTCAGAAAAAATCATTAATATAAGGTTTAGTTCAAAAAAAAAAAATGCAGTTTTTTATGAAAAGATGTCAAACATTATTGAATGCATAGTTTGAAATTTTACTTGCAGTTTACGAACCAAGCGATTGTTTTAGGACTGAGGACTATTAGTCTCAATCTGGGATTTTTGCGGTGTCATTTTTCGATAGTAGGACTTTTATCGAAATCTAAAATTTATCTTAAATATAATTGAATAATTTGAAAGCAATTTTATAATTTGAAAAAAAAAAAAAAACTAATAGTCCTCAGTTCTAAACTAAATTCTGCTTTTGCCAGAATTTTTTTTTTTTTTTTTTTTTTTTTTTTTGAAAGAGAAAGAAAAGGAAAGAAAACTAATAATAATCAGTATTGAAAATCAGTATCACTATAGAAAAAGTTTTTTTTTTTTTTTTTAATAATTTTCAATTAGGAAATAAAAAGTGCGCGTGCAAAATGAAATAAAAGAAGGTAAAAAAATTGAATTTAATGATTCAATTTTTATATAAAACATGATCGCATGCTATCTTAAGAGCCCTCTTTACTCACCGCCGCCGGTAGTCGAAGCTAATGTTATTCTATGGGGATTTTTTCTTTACAAATAACTTATTAACTAATAAATATTTTTAATTTCTGTTTTCACATTCTGAAAATTCTCAGCTGTTAAATTGACAAACCGTTTTTTTTTTTTTTTTTTAAATATTTTTTTAATTTTTTATATTTTATTTTGAATCTGCAAAATACGAATTTTCAATATGTGAATTTTTTTCGTTTTGCAATTTCAAAATAAATTATTAATAAATAAATAAATAAATAAAATAAAATAAATACATTTTTGTAAAAGGTCCGTCAACTTAAAAGTTGGGAATTTTCTGAATGTGGAAACAGAATTTAAAACTATGTAAGTTAATAAGTTATTTGTAAAAAAATTTCCCCATTGGCTCGAGCTTCCGGCGACGGTAAGGGAAGAGTTTAAATAAAACTTTGGCAATTTGCTAGTTTGTCTGACACTATACATTGCATTATAAAAATATTTTAATGATATTTTAAACCTAAAATGAATAATGAAAAAAAAAAAAAAAAAAAAAAATAGATTTTAGAAAAAAGTGTCCAAAGGATCATTTTAACCTCACCAAAGGGCAAAATGATCCTTCATTTCAAAATAAAGTGTTGTAGAGAATCAGCGGATGCCATATTCTCAATTTTAGATCTTAACTCCTAGATCTTAAATATGAACTTAGATTTATGAGCATGAAACTTGAATGTTGCTTATTTAACTTTAGATTGAAGCTGTAAACTTATTTTACTTAATAAAGTTATGAAGAAAGGACAGAGTCAGATATATATAAAATAAATGATGCTTTTATTTGAGCTTAAATAAAAAGGCGGGCGTTGGACTTTGATTATAGTTAATATCTTTATAACTTAAGATGGGCAGTCATACTACTATTCTAACTTTAAATAACCACAAATAATTTCAACTACTACATTTAACTTCATTCATCCCCGCGGATCAGTAACTCTTCGATAACGGGAGGATTCCCTGACGCCGCTATCTACTCGATTTACTCCTTCCGGCTATAGCCGCTAACAACCAACTTCCCACTCACTTACTTCCAGCTAACCTTCAACTAATTTCCCTCCAACTCATTCTCTTACCTTCCTTCCAACTAACTCTCTTACTCTCCTTCCCACTAACTTCCAAAAGCAAACTTCTTTCTACTTTTATACTATTCACTTTCCAAAATACTTTATAAAATTCGAAGTGGTTAGAGCTACGGCAGCCGTAACTTTAATGGGCTTACGGCAGTCTTTTAACGCATGCGCAAGAGGATAGGTCTGACTTTCAGAGAACGAATCATTTTTTGAACGATTCTCTCTACGGCATACGGAAGCCTTGGAAATAAATAATGAACAAGGACACGTGTTTTATTGTTTTCTCGTATTTAGTTTCATTATCTTGTTATTATTTATATTATAATGTCGCTAATTTTTGCGTGATCCAATTATTTGCAAAAAATGTCGCGTAATTTCAGTTTGAGGAAAAACATTTCTCTTCTCATTTAAGGAATATTCATTCTGAAAATGTCGGAACTGTAAATCTGGCTTTCTAGATTGAAAAAAAAAAAAAAAAAAAGAAATAGCATTGAGAATAAGTTATCAAGCTTTTTTTTATTTTCTGAAATTCGTCAAAGAAAAGTGACATAAAATGTATGTACTATGATTGTCTTTGAAGTGGAATATATAGTCCTATAGAAAATAGACATAGACATTTGAAAAAATTGGGATGTATAAAGATCAATACAAAAAAACCCTTAACGGGTTAAAAGTTTGTGACGCAGCACTGTACTTTATGGCTATAAGAATTAGAAATACGCGTCTTAAAAATAATGATATCAAATTTTCAGTGACGCTTTGATATTAATTAAATTATACATAGATTTTCTTATTTGAATTTACTTTTTCCTTTTATTTATATTTACAGTTTAAACGTTATTTTCAACATAAAATAATATATAGCATTTACTCATTGATACCTTTCCATTCACATCTCTTATACTATGAAAGCATGTGTTTTAAAAGAAATTATATGAAATTCCAGTAACGCAGTGGTGTTACATTAAGTGATTTGTTTTTAAATTTCTCTGCAATTATTTTGTTTTGCATATTAAAGTATATGTGCACATTGAAATATTGCTTTTAATTTTCAAATACGCTGTCAAATATATCACTTACATTAAACTTATATTATGTACTGAAATATATTTATTTCAATGAATTATTCTATCTTTTGCGTCACGCCATCCAAAACTGAAAAAAATCTCACAGTTTTTTTCTTTGCATCACGATATCTATTTGCATGCATTTTCAATTTATTTGGATGAAATGACACAAAGTAAACATTTCCATATATTTTACTTACAGTTTTGGATGGCTTGACGCAAAAGATAGAATAATTCATTGAAATAAATATATTTCAGTACATAATATAAGTTTAATGTAAGTGATATATTTGACAGCGTATTTGAAAATTAAAAGCAATATTTCAATGTGCACATATACTTTAATATGCAAAACAAAATAATTGCAGAGAAATTTAAAAACAAATCACTTAATGTAACACCACTGCGTTACTGGAATTTCATATAATTTCTTTTAAAACACATGCTTTCATAGTATAAGAGATGTGAATGGAAAGGTATCAATGAGTAAATGCTATATATTATTTTATGTTGAAAATAACGTTTAAACTGTAAATATAAATAAAAGGAAAAAGTAAATTCAAATAAGAAAATCTATGTATAATTAATTAATATCAAAGCGTCACTGAAAATTTGATATCATTATTTTTAAGACGCGTATTTCTAATTCTTATAGCCATAAAGTACAGTGCTGCGTCACAAACTTTTAACCCGTTAAGGGTTTTTTGTATTGATATCATTACTTTTTAGGGGTTAATGATCAAAACGTAAAATTAAAGGAGCATGGTAATGAGTTATAACACTGTATTAAAAGTGTTGTTTTATAGGTCATACTCGAACAAAATAACAAACTAAATAAAATTTCAAAATTTTATAAAAAGTGATAAAAAAGATGGACACATGCAACATTACAAAGGCATAATATAGTACATTTTAAAAATGACAAAAATTTCTTATTTATATTTATTTCTTATTATAATTTTTTAAGTATAGATTTGATTTAAAAGAGAAAAATAAATAATAATAGAAAAATCTTTAAAAAGTGAAAATTTTATACTGGTAAATATTTAAGTAGTATAGTTTGTTATGAATTTAATTAAAAAAAAAAAAATCTTAATCTATTCAAAATTTTATTATAGCTTAACATTTTGTAATTTATATATTATATATACTAGAAACTTAATGAGCAAATTAATTATTTTCAAATTCTGTTTTAAGAATTTTTTCAATCCGTAGTTTAAGTGATTTATCACCTAATTTTGAAAAAATTACAAATATTTGCATATGATTATCATATTATTTGTCATTTTTATGAAAATAAAGGAAAAATTTTTTGTTGTTGCAATCACCTTTTAAAATAGAACCAATTTTGAAAGTTAACAACGTATCAGCATGAAAACAATGTAAATACAAAGAATATTTTTGATGAACAAATGTCATATAAAATACAAGTACCTAAATAAATAACTCATTTAATATATATATTAAAAAAAGAAAAAAAAAATATATATATATTTTTTTTTTGTGTGTGTGTGTGTTTATTTTTGACGCTTTCCGATAGATGGAGCCAAAACGATTATTTGATATTCAGTATTTCAGATGGAAGAGAAGAAATTCGTCCGCGAAACTGCCGCATCACAGTATTTTCGGAGTAAAAAATAGTTCGATTTTTAAACTGAGTTATAAAAAAAAACAAGAGTTTTCCTAGGGAAAAGGGAGATGTCAGGCACATCAGATAAAAGCGATTAATATCATATATAAATTAAACTAAATTCGCTCGAGCCATATTCGAGAAAAAATTCTTACACATTAGTCCGTCCATTTATAACTTAAATGAGCCAATTCATATCTCGAAGTGTATTGCACGCAGAAGTGTAGCGATTTCAGGGTAGGATCAGACAGAAGGTGAAAGTCTATTTTGAAAATATCAGAACATAACCTCCCATATTTCCTGAGATATTAAGTGTCGGCTTTCAGCGGTTTGTTTGATCTTAAAATTCCTGTATATATAAGTGTCGCAGTTTTCGTTCGTTTTTCCGTTTCCGCTGAGTGTCGTGGCGTTCGTTTGTTTTTGCGCTTGCGTCACTAGAAAAACTGCCGTTTTTCATGATAGGACACACTTGCCCAGCATTTATGAGTGTATCATCAGAAACATAACGAAGCTACTGAAATAAAAGTCAATTACCAGTCTGTCCATGTAGTATATGAAAAAGAAGTTGGAAAGATTAAATCTTGCCTCATCGTTAAGTGCTGGTATACCCATGTCAAAAATATTACAGGGGATAAAGAGAAGCACTCACCTACCAAGAGATAGTTATACAATGTGGAAAGACCTTCATAATATTAAAAGTGCTTTCTATCTTGATAAGTCAATTTTATATAAAGATGATACTGCTTTAGTCAATTTATTAGTGAAAAAAAAAAAAAAAAAATGCAAAATGAGAATAAGTATGATCCAATCCTCATTTATAAACCTGTTGGAGAATTATTGCAAGACTTTTCAAGTACTAATTAAAATGAATTCCTTTTAGGAATTATGAAGGAAGTTCAACAAGAACTATTGGAATTATACAACATATATGTTCAATGATAGATTCGACTCACTGGCTTAATCAATATAGGTTTTAGCTAACTAAGGTGTAATGGTAAACGATGAAAATCATGAAGGATTGCCAGCTGACACTTTTTCTACAAGGGCTGCCATTGAAACGTTTATACCATTTTTCTTTGTAATTACAAAACTTATTCCTGATAATATGAAAACTACCATTCTCATTTCTGATGACAACTGATGCATATTATAATGCGTGGTAAGTTGTGTTTCAAGATAACTGTAAATATACGCTCATGCCATCAGTGATAAAAATTGGGAAGGGAAGGTGTCATGTCTGCTGTAAATATTATAGGCGTCAAATTAAAATTTCCAGTTGCAATTTCTGAAATTCATTTTAATATCACTAACCAAGACTGATTCCGAGTAAAACAATATTTTCTAACCTATGCATCAAAATTTTTTAAATACAATTTAATTTATATATATTTATTTTTCTCATACGTTATATCAGTATGTGCACAGAGATATAATGTATTGGTTACATAGGTTATATGTATGCATGATTCATCTGGATTTTGAAATACGAACTATCTTCTATAAATCAAAATACTTTATTAGACATTAGGAGTAAGACATTTTTGATAAAGCTTTCCCAAGATACGGTCATTTTGAAGTTGAAATTTAGTTAAGCCCGCCTCATTCAAAAAGTGCATTAGTTCACCAGAGATAGCAAATGTAACCAGTAGAATGTTGCAACTTCTAAACCATACAAGAAGGTGCGGTGCTGGTGATTTTCGCCAAACGTGCCAAGTGGCACCTGAAAGCAATTTTTCTGCAGTAATGCCTTGATCTTGTGAAAGCAAGGGTTAAAGAAATACGAAAATATACTTTGTTCACCATTTCACACTTGCAGTACCTTAAAATTTTAAGAAACTATCCCTATATTCAATAATTTTTTTTTACCAAACTGTCAAATAACAGGTGCAAGAGTTTTTAGAGAGAAATCTCCCAGGTCAGTGTTATCCGCCATTGGTTATTTCCTGTGTCCATTTACCATGCGTCACACACCTCCTAGGCATCAAATTAGACAACCAGAAATAATTTTACATTCATCAAATGCAATAATTTAGTTGCATTTGATGACTTACGACAGCTAATTTTGAACACTGCATGCCATGTGGTGAGAAACTGGAACTTAAATGTAAATTCAAAGGTGAAAGAAAGTGCCAGTAAAGAAGCTATCGAAGAACAGATAGATACAAGTTTTTCAGAAATTGTGACTTTTACAAGCAAATATGTAACTTTTTACAAGCAAATGAATGACTTTATTAGCAGCTTTAGTGTTTATTGGAAAAAAATCATTGACTATTTTCAGAACATTTACTTATTAAAACGACCTCAAAAAAGGGCTTACCATTGCTATAGAACTGGACTAGACATAAACACAAATATGAAATTGGAGTGCTGGCATCGCCAACTAAAATACGAGGAGAGTGGTGGTACCATTATAAAAATACTAGTCAAAGCTCTCATCAGTTGGGTGCCAAATGGCAACTAACATTGTTTTCTTAGTTATCATTAAGTTGTATTAAGGTGCCATTTTAAAATTTGTATTTACAGATAAAAACACATGCATAAACATAATTACTTAAGATACTATTCCTTTATCTTGTTAGTTTTTCCCATTTAAAAAATGTGCTACACTGATATTTTGACAAGAACGCTAGAAATTTCATTCTACTATTTTATTGCTAGTACCTTTATTTTCATTGCAGATTATTGCACACTACTGATTTCAATGAAATATTTATCTCTCTGTAAGTTATCAATTTAAATTACTGATTATTATAAATTTAATAATTACTATCTTAATATGTAACTCTTGTTTTGTTTAATAATGTATTAAAAAAAGGAACCTGAAATAGTAAGCAACCTTCTGCTATCAATAATATATATAATTTAGTGTTTTGTTTAAGTGTACTATGCTTATGCTAGGTTAAACAGTTTTATAAGTTTACTATTGCTTCTATGGCAACTCTAAACTTACAAGGAGAGGTCACGACATGGAAAATTCAGATCGGGACGAAATTGCGCAGGATTGTAGTATACTATGAGGGTAACAACATATTAAAGCAGTAGGACCCACTTTTCACAAAATTTCGAGAAAAAAGCATTTAAAGTTTCAGTAATCTTTAAATACAAGTTATTTCACAAGCGAGCAAGCGCCTCAGTGGCGTGATCTTAAAGCGCGAGTCTCCCACCCAGCTGACTTGGGTTCGAGGCTACCTGCGGGACAACTTCCTTTCTTTTTTTTTTTTTTTTTTCCTTCTTTAACTTTTTATGTAATCTTAACTTTTTATTTATTTTACTTTATTTTACAAATCAATTCAAAATTTGAAAATTTTAATAAAATATTTAATTTTCTTGAGTATAAAATAACTTTTTCTATTTTTAATATTTATAACTTAAAAATACATTAAATTTATATAACTTAAAAAATAAATTTCAGTTTTATTTTAACTTTAAAATAAGGTAAAACTAAAGAAACTGTTTGTAATTATTTATCTAAATATTTTATTTCATTTTAGGTATATTTAATTTTATTTTTTAAACTAAAAAAAAAAAAAAAAAAAAAAAAAAAAAATATATATATATATATTACAGAGAAATGATGATTTTAATCACATACATAATTACTATCCAAATTAAATAATTACTTCTCCAATCAATAGTTTCTTAAAAATTATAGTATATGATTGATATGCTATTAAATTATTACAGGAAAGGAAATGTTATCTTTAAATGTAGATTTTAAATGTTAATGAACATCGTTTCTTTTTCGATAACGACTTCCTTTTTTTTTTTTATCCTTCTGTGCACAAAATAAAATTCCACCTGCCCTTTATTATTAACAAGCTAGAAGTGTTTACGTAATTTATACACATTCAAACCAAATCAGGAAGCTCAAACCAAGATTTAAGTACACCTGCTAACTATTTTACTTTTTGTTTACAGCTTGCTTATTTTTTAATTATTTAAATATTTGTCTGTTTTTCTTTATGTTTCTTATTTAGGGATTTGTAAAACTAAACTTTATTTTTTAAGTTATAGAAATTTATTGTATTTTTAAGTTATAAATATTAAAAATAGAAATAGTTATTTTATACTCAAGAAAATTAAATAATTTTTTATTAAAATTTTCAAATTTGAATTGAATTGTAAAATAAAGTAAAATAAATAAAAAGTTAAGATTACATAAAAAGTTAAAGAAGAAGAAAAAAAAAAAAAAAAAAAAAAAGTAGTCCCGCAGGTAGGCCTCGAACCCAAGTCATCTGGGTGGGAGACTCGCGCTTTAAGATCACGCCACTGAGGGGCTTTCTCGCTTGCGACATAACTTGTATTTAAAGATTACTGAAACTTTAAATACTTTTTTCTCGAAATTTTGTGGATAGTGGGTCCTATTGCTTTAATATGTTGTTACCCTCATAGTATACTAAAATCCTGCGCAATTTCGTCCCGATCTGAATTTTCCGTGTCGTGACCTCTCCTTGTTAGTTGATAAACAAATGAAATGCATTTTATGTTGGTATTTATTTTAGTGCATTACTGTTTTGAATGTATGTACATAATTTAATATAGTTTAATTTTAATAATTAATAGGAAATATTAAGTTTCAAATACTGCAATAAAAAGCATTGGGTAAGAAAAAATATTTCTGTGTAAGTTTATTTCATTTTAAACCATGTGTTTTATTCAGTTATTAGGCTGATCTTTTTTCAATGATAAAATAAATTTTCTTATTTCATCAAACAGTATTGTTTATTTTATTATTACTGTTATTTGTTGTTTTTAATTACAGTTTTTTGTTGTTTTTAATTGCAGTTTGTCTAATACTAATTATAAGATTAAGAAACTGCTCAAAAAAGATGCATGAGTCTGGCTAGGCCTAATTTAATATGATATATATGCTGTTTGTTTGTAGTACTGCTATTTATTATTTTCTACAAATATAAACGTAGAATCTTAATTACAAAAGAAAAGAAAAAATGATAAATGCTCTTGCCTAACATCTCCCCTTCCCTTCATCTGCTATTTTTGCATTATTTTAATGTTTAGGAGCATTTCTAATTGCTTGAACTAAAAAAATGTTAATAAAAAGAAAAAATAAACTGAATAATACAGTCCTCATAGGCAGTTTTTGACAACTTGTTAAAATGGCCTATTTGTAAAGAATGTGTTTGTTGACGTTGATGGTTTTTATTAATTTTAAACGTTTGATTAAGAAACAGTTACTGAGTAATACACAGATACAGAAAATGTTCTGACCTCGGAAATTTCTCCCAAAATATAATCTAAATTTCCTTCAATGACATGAAAATGTGTTTTGTAATACAAAGCCATATATTCTATATAATAAGCATTTAAAAGAATAAGAATACACTGTAATATAAAAATATAATTGTTAGTTTATATTACAAGCATTACAAAGTAACAATTTGTTATTTTCGACTTTCAATATTCTTTTAGTAGAAAATGTAAATTTCTCCAGTCACTCGAAATTTCCCCCTCATTTGGGCATTCGGACATATTCTGCATCCCTAAAGTAATATATAAATAAAGGTAGGTCTTAGGGTGCCTAGATAAAGGAGAGTAACTTCAATTCTGTGATAGAAGTTCATTAGTCAAGACAGACTATCAGCTGCCCGAGGCGGTTTTGGAAGAAGCTCCATAGGTTTAACATTGAGGTCTTTGAATGAGTCGAAAAAACCATCGTTATCTCCAGATATTAAAATTAAATTGAATTTTATTTCTTCATAAATACGTTAAGAATGATTGACTGCAATATCTGAAAGCATATTTGACAGAATAATGTTGACTATTAATTTGTTTTATTTAGTTTATTAATTGACGTGATAGACAGATTCTTTTTTCTAGCATGCTTCATGTCTTTTAAATTGATAAAAATTTAAAAAATACTCCATGATTATTGTTATAACTAATTTGTATTCATCTCATTTATTAAATATTTTCTTTTTTCCAATTTTTGTGCTATTTTTAACACAAAAATTAATGATTTTATTATTAAATGGAAGTAGAAAGTTTTGGCGATATTTAATATGGTATTTGGCGAGATTCTTCACCAATGATTTGATGTGTTGATATTTAGAGAAAGCTAAAAGCTTGATAAATGTGCATATTTGTGTGTATTATGTAATTATATACAAGAGTATGTTTTAACTAATACATAAAGAGTTACTACTTGGTATCTGACTAAATACAAAATAATGTTTAAACTGGTTTCTATAATCAATAAAATTAAGAATATTTATTTACAATTTTGAAAATAAGAAATAAATATTTAAATCATTGATTTTGTTTTTCGAAAATGTTAAGTTTTGAATATGCAGAAATTTGTGAATATTATTATTCAAATATTTCACGGAAGCTGTTTATCTTTAACTGTTTGTTAAAATTTTTATTTTGAAGTGGAAAATATTAAACTGAAACAAGTACTAGAATAGTGTTGATAAAATGTGAATATGGTTTAATTAAAATATAGTTTAAAATTTAAGCAAATATTTATTTAAAAAAAAGAAAGAAACAGTCAATTATTGTTATTATTACCATTACTTTGATTTTTTTTTAAAAAAGTAATAATAATAATTTAAATAAAATTAATTCAGTTTACAAAACGTTAAATCTACATAGTTAAATTTTCTAGATAGAATGTATATGGTAGTCATTAAAATGCCTTAATTTTTGTAATTTAGGAATTTTCGTTTAATAAATTCGTGGTTTAAGATTCTTTTTGATCAATTATTTTTCAGTTATTGTTAAAAAAAAAAAAAAAATTGCATAATGGATACTGTAAAAAGAGATATGATAGACAGGGTTCCCATGGGTCAGGAAAAACCTGGAAAAGTCAGGGAATTTGAAATTATTAAAAAAAGTCGGGGAAAATTGTAAATATTGCTCAAAAACCTGGAAAAATAATGATACAAGCATTCAATTTATATCGCAAGTTACGTTACTATGTTGTCTTTTATGTCGCGAGCTATGTTCTGTTTCATACTGCAAGCTATTTTTTATGTCTCGGACGAAATTTTGTGACTGGAATTTTCTAAAAATAGACCTGGAAAAGTCAGGGAATTTTATTTTTGAAATTGAGTGGGAACCCTGGATAGACAAGTTTTTCACAGAACATTATCAGCAGTTTCAGCAATGTACTAAGATTTCTGCAGAGAATAATTTACTTTCACTTTTTTCTATATTCATAAAAAGGAAGTACTGGACTCAGAAACATTTCTGAATTGAGGTTTTTGATGGATTTACACATTTTGAGAAGTTCTTAATACCACGTGACCACTTTTAAAAAATATCTTTATTTCTATGTGTGTGTTACCAAAATTTTGTGGGAGCTCTATATCAAGATTTAATGTGCTAATTTTCATGAAAGTTTATATTTAGTCACACCTTAACATAAACTGACATGTTTAAATTTTTGGGGCATATTAGTTGACAGCTGGCACTTTAAGTAAGCGTGGTAAGAATATACACATTTTCACGAGTGTATGACTTACAGTTATTTGCAGAGATAAAGTAAATATTTATTTTCTTTTCACTTTGAAATATATATATATGTATTATTAAAAAAAAAAAAAATCCTCCCAAACAATTCTGCCTCGACCTAATTTTTAAAATTTGTTAGAGAGATTGTTTTCTGAGAAATACACACACAGTAAGAAATAAAGAAATTAGAGCCTGATGATTACTAAATATGATTAATAGAATTAAAGTTATTTTTGTCTGAACACTTAAATTTCAAAAGAATTATTTTCAAAAGAAAAAGAGAGAAAAAAATTTCAAAGTTTATTTAAAATAAAGTAATTATTTAAAAATAAAGCACTTATTGTAGAAGTTTTGCTTTCTTGGTAAAAAATACATTCAACCAATTTAAATTTATTGCAATAGAAAAAACCTTATATAACTGAATTATTGGAAGTTGTTATCTCATCTTTACATTTTATTAACTTCAGCCGTTTAGTCACGGATCTCTGGCTACATCAATCACAGAGATTCCCTTCTCTGGCAGAGTCAAGGCATGGGATTTCACTTCCATTTTAGGCTTAATCCGACCCATTGTGTGGTATAGGAATACTAATGTATGTAAGTTATCAAATTTCTAACAAATAAACAAAATACTGGCTGGTGGGAGCGAAGAGCATATAGCCTTAATCTAAAAGTCCATGAGGTGAACTGAGTGTTGACAGGATAAGGAAAGGTTATCTGTGTTCGACTAATGCCACATGTTATCACTGGAGTTCAACACATTTTTATGGCGGAAACAGCAACTGACATGTAAGGTTTTTTTTTTTTGCCGCTCAAGTGTAAACATTTTTTTTGGCCGGTACTGTAATCTTGACCTTCAATTAGATGCAATAATTACCCTTGCCAACAGCTAAACACTGTTTTTTTTTTTTTTTTTTTTTTTTTTTTATAGGAAAGTTTCTTTATTAAATTGCTCTTAACTTAATGTATTTTTTAAATTGTTACTGTTTTATTTATTGAGCTAAAAACGCACTTAGTTCAATTTTTGGCAGTTACTGGTTTAAAAATAATTATTTTAGAAATAAAATTTTCAGGATACAAGAACTAATTTAATGTTAAGTTTTCTGAATGTGAAATTGGAATTTTAAAAAATACATTAAGTAATGAGTAATTTAAAAAAAAAAAAAAAATTCTTTATATAGAAAAAATAGAAATTTAGGTGTGGGTGAGTATAGGTATCGTATCTGTGCTCTTAAAATAAATCTTAGTATACTTACTACATGAAATATCCACTCAGTATATGATGATTAAACAAAATAAAGTGGTGACTTAAAAAGATTAAATAACTTTTCACCATCTTTTTTTTTTCTCCCCATGACCTTCATAAGTGGGAAACAGGAATATAGCTTGAGGGGGGAGTGTCTATCCCCCCAATATTTAAAAAAATAGGGCAGTGTATGAGATTTCTAGACACTATTCTATGCCTTAAAGTTTATTTTAAAGTGGAACAGGATTTTATTAACCTTTTCAGCATCATTTCTGTTTTTTTCCGACACGTATTCAAAATGAAAGGTTGATTTACTAAATTTTAAAATAAATACTGCTTTTTTCTAGAAAATAACATAAAAGAATATCTACTATATAGTATCATAGTATTGATTTTATCATGAATTATTAAAGAGACTAGCTAGCTTCGCCTGCTAGCGGGTCACTGTTATTAAATGAGTTACTAAAATTAAAGAATCACATTTCAGATTAGCAGACTTTGCCCGCTTCGCTGATCATTATATTGAAATGAAGTCTCAAAATGCCATATCATTAATAATAATAAAATCAGTCAAAATCTAAGTTAAAGTTCTCGATACCTTCAATAGCGGTTTTGCCACTCGCCACACTTCACAAAATCCCTTTATAGTGCATGTTGCATATACATACCTAACCCACGTATTAAAAAATAGTGATTCTAAGAATATTTGAAGCAGAGAAGGGGAGATAGGGTAAAGTTTCACAAAATCACTTTGTAGCGTGTGTTGTATACACATAAACAGTCCACTCATCAAAAATTTCTATTCTCAGATAGTTTGGAACAGAGTTACGTGTGGAAACATGTTTTTAATCCCCCTAACCCTCAAGGGGGTGATAGCACGAAATTTCAAATAATCCCTTTGTAGTTTGTGTGTAATGAGCACATAACCAATCAACCTATCAAAAAATCGCTTTCCTGAGATAATTTTCAGCAGAGTTGCTCTTTAAAACGTGTTTTTGCCCCCCACTCTCCACCCTTAAAGGGGAGAAAAGAGAAATTTCATAAAATCCCCTTATAGTGCGTGTTGGGAACACATAACGAGCCCGCACATTGAAAGTCACCTAATGTTATGTAACGAGATGTGAAGATAACAATAAATACTCGTTCTTTCATTCACAAACCAAAACTATATTAAACATACAATGCACAGATTTATGCGTTGAAAACATAAGTTGTGATAAAACATTGCGATTGAATAATAAACAATATAATGTTAAGTAACAATGCGAAAGATAGCATGCAAGCTACCGTGCGGATGAAAAAGAACACCTAAGATAGTTTGGAGCAGAGTTGTGCATGAAAACATGATTTTGCCCACCCCCACCCCCCAAGGGGGATAAGGTGGAATTTTGCGAAATCTACTGTAGTGTGTGTTTTGAGTACCCATAACCAATCGACATATCAAAAAATCACTGTTCTGAGATAATTTTGAGTAGAGATACTCTTAAAAGCGTTTTTTGGCCCACTCCCCACCTTTGACAGGGGGGGGGGGAATTTTCGTAAGATCCCTTTATAATGCGTAAACAACCCACATGTAAAAATTAATCTTACTGAGATAATTTGAAGCAAAGTTATGCTTTGAAACATGCTTTTTGCACCACCCCCAAGGGGAGAGGACGGAATTTTACAAAATCTCTTTGCAGTATGTGTCTTGAGTACGCATAACCAATTGACAAATCAAAAAATTACTATCCTGAGATAATCTGGACCACAGTTACTCCTATAAGTGTATTTTTACCCCCCCCCACCTTTAAAAGGGGGGTGGAGGATGAATTTTCATGAAATCCCTTTACTGTATGTGTTGTATTGGGAAGGCATAAACAACCAAATATACAAATTAATCTTACTGAGATAATTTGAAGCAAAGTTATACTTGGAAACAAGTTTATTGCCCCCCACCCCCAAGGTGGAAAGGGGGGACTTTCACAAAATCCCATTACAATGGGTGTTGGAGACACGTAAGTAAGCCACACACTAAAATTTGTGACCTCAACTCATAGATTTTTCCGGATGAATTTAGCACTAAAAGGGGGACACAAATTTGCCCCCTCGTAACTTCCCCCCCCCAAAATCAAAAATCGCAAAAAAACAAAAATCAGCTTTTGGAAATATTCTCAAGACTCTTGACGATTTTCTATATCTTTCTGCTATTATTGGTAGAGTTTCACTCGAAAATCCCTATTTTGCTAAATTTGCCTTTGAAAATCGTTTTTACTCCCCCACCCCCCTTAAAAATCCAAAATTGCAGTAAATGTTTTTTTTTGCACTCGAGTCTAGTCTCTCTCTCTGCAATTTCTTTACCGTGAAGCAATTTGGAGCCGAATTATGGCTATAAGGGAGTTTTCCTCCTGCCCCCAGGGGGATATTTCGCAAAAGCTTGTCTTAATAGGCGTCAGGGTCCTAAAACCAACGTGCTCACCAAAATTTGCGAGTCTTATCTCCCATAGAATCGCTACGGCTGTGTTTAATCAGTGAATCAGTGGTTTTACTCTTTTATTCCCCACCACAGGGAGGTAAAGGGGGGACTTTCACAAAATTCCGTTACAATGGATGTTGGACACACGTAAATAAATCACACACTAAAATTTGGGACCTCAGCACCTATAGATTTCCACGGATGAACTTAGCGCTAAAAGGGGGGGGGGGTCATATATACCCCTCGTAACACCTTCCCAAAATCAGAAAAAATCAAAATTGAGTTATTTTACAAATACCTTCAAGAAAACGCTTGGCGTTGTTTTATATCTTTGAGCTATCACTGCTAGAATTTTATGCAAAAATCCTTAATTTGTTAAATTTGCCTCCGAAAATCCTTTTACCCCCTCTCCCCCCCTTAAAAATCCAAAATTGCAGAAAATGATTTTTTTTGTATTCAAGTTTAGTCTCTCCATCTGCAATTTCTTCATAGTGAAGTAATTTATAGCCTAGTTATGCCTATAAAGGTGTTTTTGCCTTCTGTACTTCCGAAAATCTCATTTTTACCCCCTCCCCCCCTTTAAAAATCCAAAATTCCAAAACCGCAGAAAATGATTTTTTTTTTTTTTTTGTATTCATGTCTAGTCTCCCCATCTGCAATTTCTTCACCGTGAAGTATTTTGAAGCCGAGTTATGCTTATAAAGGTGGTTTTTGCTTTCTGCCCCCCTCCCTAGAGGGACGGGGAGGTATTTTGCAAAATCCTGTCTTAATGAGCGTCAGGGTTCTAAAACCAACCTGCTCACCAAACATTGTGACTATCTCCCATAGGATCACCACGGCCGTGTTTAGTCAGTGATCAGTGAGTTTACTCTTTTATATATATAGATAAACTGGAGTGAATGATTGATTTTTATACCAACTGATATATGAAAAATACCAGAGCCGGGAATCAAACTCGGGCTCTCCGCTTAACATACAGATGCTGTACCACTGAGCTATCCTGACTGATAACCAGCTCGGCATTTCTCACATAATACACGTTGGCAAGGTCACCAAATTAGCAAAAGCAGCTATGTCAAGTGAAAATATTAATCGTGGCATAACTCCAATAGACCACGAAATTTTAATTTGAAAATTTCAATCATCAACCTAGAAAATTGATTTCAGATAAGCTGGAGTGGATGTTTGAATTTTATACCAACTATGTGAAAAATACCATAGGCAGGAATCAAACTGGGGCGCTCCGCTTAATAATATTCGTTGTCAAGGCGTACCAGCTATGTGAAAAATACCAGAGTCGGGAATCAAACTCGGGCCCTCAGCCTAATAATATTCGTTGGCAAGGCGTTGCCAACGAATATTATTAAGCAGAGGGCCCAGGTTCGATTTCCGGCTCTGGTATTTTTCACATAGTTGGTATAACAGTCAACAATCCCCTCCAGTTTATATGAAAGGACTTTTCGAGGTTGATGAATAAAAATCTCCAAATCACTTATATTTTTTTTATAAGTCAGAAAAAATAAAAAAAAAGTATTTCTGATTGAAGAAAAAAAAATCACTTCAGGTCCTATTACCTTCGGCAGTGCAGGCCCATGTACAGTACGTAAGCTTATTTAAATTCAACCTATTAATGACACTACTTTTTATCTTTTTGAGGATATGGAAAATATGTCTGCTGAAATTTGAAATGCACATGATAATGCCACCTAACCAACCGTCCCCATCGGAGGTTAAATTTAAAATTAAACAGAAGCATTGGCATAAAAGAACCAATTATGAATGCAGATGATTTTCATTTCAGAAAGGTATTATACTAAATGTTCAAAGAAAGTGATTTTTTTCTGTGAACATGATATCTTTCCAGTTCATGGGGAAAGTTGAAATATAGAAGTGCCACCTATTGGTAAATTTGCATCCAATTTAATCAGCATAATGTCTCATAATGGCTTTTTCATGTATGAAGTTTTGTTTGATTATATGCAACTAGCAGGCTTTGCTGGGCAGTATATTAAAAGGATTTCTTTTTAATTGAATAATTGAAACGTTTAAATAAATATATTTCGATTGACGACTATTTTCTTCACAGTTTTAGTATGAGATCTCCTTGACAATATCAAACATTTTTTGAACTTCTCGAATCTGTGCAACAAAAGTATTATTAAAACGAACATTGTCGAAAACAGTCAAATAGAAATGTTAATTCTTTGAATATTCTGTAAACAGTTGAAACTGTTACTCGTACAGTAAAAGTCACTATTCGATGAATGGTCGAATCAGAGAATGCACACAAGTCGTTTTCGTAGCAATCACTATAACGCACGTATGTACGCTTCACGCATATGAAATAAAAAAAATCACTGGTAAGCCCTACATCGCTGTGCATGAATCTCAGAACATACGAAACTCGGTTCTGCAGCAATCACTATCATGCATGTTAAAACCAAAAAACATCACTGGATACCCCTACCTTGCTGTGCATGAATCTGAAAACACACAAAACTCGTTTTCGCAGCAATCACTGTCATGCATGTTAAAACCAAAAAACTTCACTGGACACCCCTTCCTCAAATCAATGAAAATGAAATTAACCAATCAAGTCTTTCGTAATTCCTCATAACGTAGCTCTAGTTCAATATAAAATACACTCAAATCAATGAAAATCAAATAAACCAATCAGATCTCTCGTACTTCCTCAAAACTTAGATCTAGTTCAACGAAAAATACACTCAAATCAATGAAAATCAAATAAACCAATCAAATCTCTCGTAATTCCTCATAATGTAGCTCTAGTTCAACGTAAAATATACTCAAATCAATGAAAATCAAATAAACCAATCAAATCTTTTGTAATTCCTCATAAGGTAGCTCTAGTTCAATGTAAAATACACTCAAATCAATGAAAATCAAATAAACCAGTCAAATCTTGTAATTCCTCATAACGTAGCTGTAGTTCAATGTGAAATACACTCAAATCAATGAAAATCAAATAAACCAATCAAATCTCTTGTAATTCCTCATAACGTAGCTGTAGTTCAATGTAAAATACACTCAAATCAATAAAAATCAAATAAACCAATCAAATCTATCCTAAGTTGATCCATTCTGCGTCATTATAGAAATGGGAAGTTTTATTTTCATATTTTTATTAATTAAAAGAAAACTAATCAAAAATTTGAAAATCTGACTTTGATGTGCACAATGACCCTTCGGAGGACACCTTTGTGTTAAATCATGTGACTGTCCGAGCTACCGTTTTCGAGAACAGTGAAGTATACATATACAGTTGAGGATCTATAATCCGCATACCCATAATTCGCAATTGTCTATAATCCACACTCCCTTAGCAAAAGATTTTGCAGTAACGAAAATCCGATATTTTGGATGAATATGAGAAAATACGATGTTAATTCACATACTAAAATGAAAAAAAAAATGAGTGTAAAATTTAATTTAGATATACATAATTAATTTTAAAAGAAAAAAAAGTAATAATTATACTTTATTGCCATTATACTTTTTTAGCAAATCTGAACATTGTCTGAATAATATTCAATTAGTGATCAAACAAGACACATGCAAGTACAGTTTTCTAACTCCTGCAAGTAACAGCATTGCTCATTGGTTGAAAAAAATGACATCATATGCGTTGGTGGGATTGTGTATTTTCACAGATGTTTAAGGACTATTAGTGTAAATGTTCTTTTTAGGGTGGTATTTCAAAAATACACAAAACTATTTAAAGAAAAATTTATACCAGCATTTGTTTTGAAGATAAGATCTACAATGCAGTCATTAAAAACTGCATCAAACTAATCGCATTGCAAGTATCTGGCTGCATACTGTTAATCACACTCCAGAAGTAGGAGTACAATTTTTTTAAATGAATTAAATGATTTCTCATTTAAGGTTTAAATTATACATTGCTTTTACTTCATTAAATAAATTTTATTGTTTTATATTTATTAGTATTACCTTCCTTACATTATATAAAAACAAACAATTTTAATTCTAGCTTCATTTAACAAAGTTTATTGTTTTATGTACCTTATAGTAATTCATATAGCGAGGAAATGGCATCATTGATCTATAATTTGCAAAAATCTATAATCCGCACAAGTTCTAGAACCAAGGTGTGCGGATTAAAGATCTTCAACTGTATATATGTACAAATATTGCTCACATAATAGTATAAGATAGAACATGAGCTATAGCTTAGCCTTAAATTAAGGAAATTGCTATACAGAAGCACCACCTAGTTGAGTGATTGGCACCAAAAGTTGACGTATGCTCATTTGTGTCAAGGTGGGCATTTCCTTATAAATTTATATGCAATTCTATTCAGTAGTTCCTGATATGTAGCCTTCCCTGAAATTGCAGAAATCAATGAATAGCAGCAGCACCCTTTAAGCAATTTCCACCAAAAGCTGATAGATACTAATTTATGTCAAGGTGCATCGACATATAAATTTATATGCAATTCTGGGCAGTAGTTCCTGAGATGCATTTGCCAAATTTTTTCTCTTTCTCTCTCACACACACACCGAGAGACATTTTCTAAAAATGGTCAAGTCAAGTTCTGAAAATGTGTAAACCCATTAAAAACCAGAAGTAAAAAATGTTTACTAATCCATTGTTTTCTGCTATTGAATATAAAAGAAAGTAATGAATAAATGAATCACATATTTAAGTTTTCATTTTATTCTCTATTCAATAAAAGAAATCATTGGATTTGTTAAAATTTTCGACTTACAGAACAAGATCCGACTTCGGTACAGAACAAGATCTGACAATTTTTAGAAAATGTCTATATCTGGATGTATATGACAAAATTTTATTCCAACTCTATATCAGGAAGTACTGCATAAAATATTTAAATTTATATGAATTTGCATCCTGACATGAATTAATACCTATGCCTATCAACTTTTGGTGCCAATCGCTCAACAGGTGATGCGTATATGCAGCAATTTCTGGGATAGATCTCAGGAACTAATGTGCAGAATTGCATATAAATTCACCTTGGCATAAATTAGTGCATGTTAACTTTAATGCCAATCAATCAAAATGTGCCACTGCTGTACAAAACAAATTGAAAATTGAATGCTTAAAAGTAATTACATTTGTAAAAAAAAAATATATATATATATATATATATATATATATATATATATATATATATATATATATATATATATATATACTATATAGTGTTTTAGCACCTCAATTCTCTCAATATAACAGCTGTTGCGACTATAAGAAAGAAAAAGTTTAAAAATAAATAATTTTTCTTCGATTGAATAATACAAAGATTGCTATATAATTATATTTAAAAAAGTGACTGTGTCAAATTCCGTCATAAAGCAACAACTCTATACAAAATCAACACACTTAACAACAAATCAACACACTTCATTAAAGGAATTGGTTTAAAACAGTGGTTCTCAGCTGGTGTGCTATAAGAGGATTTTAGTTGCACTTTTAAATTTTATTAAGCTGCCAAATTTTGACGAGTAGAGATATTTTATATATTTGTTATGTATTCATGCATTTGTTATGAATATTTTCAACAGTTGTGCTTTGAATGTGGATGATTATACAAAGTTTGATAGTAAAAAAATCAGATGAATTAAAGATCTTTATATTAAAGTGCTACCAAAATTTATGCCTTTTGTAATTCATACATAATAACTGTAAATTTTTTTTTATCTTTTGCAAAAGCAAACAGCCTAAAAAAAAAAAAAAAAAAAAAAAATTGTTTTGGTTCATGTATTTGGATGTATAATATTTTCAAAACTGCATTTTATAATGATTTTGTGCTTTTAAACATTTTTTTTTTTTTTTTTTTTTTTTGTATAAATTTAGAGCAGTTTTATTTGCTAAAAAACTGGTTCTGTTGTGCAATAAATGAAACGTTGCAACTTCTAGACGGTACAAAAAGGATCCATGCTGGCGATTTTTGCAAAACACACCAAGTGGCACCTTAAAGCAATTTTTTTCCAGTAACGTCTTCATCTAAGGACAGTGAGGGTTAAATTACATTCTGTCTTGATAAACTTTTATATTAATTTCATTGTTTACATTTCTTCTGAGTGAGGATTTCTGGGAGTCTACTGTATATATATTTTTAAGCATTGTCTCTAATTTAGCTAAATGTATTGAACATAAATTGGCAATATATTGCAGGAAGACATGAAAGAAACATGCCAAACTGTTGATTGGCATTCTTTAAAGAAAAAAGTGCCTTTATTTTTCAATATTTAATTCAGCATTTTTTTATTAGTAGTATTTTCTTGACTAGTTTACATTAACATATAAATATATATATTTTTTTCCAATGTCCTTGAAAAAATAGTTTTGACTCTAATTTAGCAGGGTGCAGTACCAGCAGGCATTTTAAAGCATCTGAACAGCTGGTGGCTCTTCCTGAAATTTTAAGTGTATAGAGGCTTTAAAATATTTTTCTTTACATTGTATCTTTCTGGGAGATAGTTTAGTTGCAGTGCATGAACAAGTGAATATAAATAAAAAATATATAAACAGTTTACTTTTGTGTCAAACATGGAGGATAAAAAAAATAAGGAAAAATTCGGCAAGTGTAATAAAAGAAGAAAAAAAAAAAAAAAAAAAAAAGGAAGGCAAATATTGCCTTAAAAAAAATTATGCCCTTTTCATTAAGTTTTACTCAATTACTCTTTTATTCTAGAATCAGCACTTAAAGAATCAAACTTTGAAAATAATTATAACAAGCATTAAAGTTGCCCTAAGAGTTCATCCCTCTTTTCTAAATACTGAACATAGTGTTTAATGCATTTTGTCAAATAAATTAGTTCAACAAGCATTTATCTCATATAGTATACGATAATATAAACATTAGTATTGAAAGTTAACTTATGTGTTTAATTGTTTTAGTATTTAATAACCAAATTCTGAAATGTCGTTTTATTGTTATCTATTTATAGATTAATTGTTTACACAAATATAAAACACTGACTTGTATGTTTAACAAGAAATTCGCTTTAAAGTTTTTATCGTTTAAGAGATTTATTAGATTAACAGCTCTTTCGAAACTGGAAAAAAAAAGAAAAGATCCAAATACTTGATCTAAAGC
Source organism: Salticus scenicus (assembly GCA_963930645.1). Classification (NCBI taxonomy): domain Eukaryota; kingdom Metazoa; phylum Arthropoda; class Arachnida; order Araneae; family Salticidae; genus Salticus; species Salticus scenicus. The sequence continues at coordinate 31,194,648 of OZ005656.1, forward strand.
AAAAGTATTTATATGATATACGTAAATTTGTGACCACAGCAACCTGATTTACCGTAGCCGAAAGTAGCATTGCACCGTCAACATCATTTCCTTTCCTTCCGTGGGCATAAAATCGACTGCCGTAAAACAGATTCATTCAAAAGATGATTCGTTCTCTGAATCATCCGGCACAAAACTCCGGCATTCCTTCAGCGCATGCGTAATATGACTGCCGTAAGCCCATTAAAGTTACGGCTGCCGTAGCTTTAACCACAGCCTATAAAATTAACATATTACAATTTACAATTTTAGTTTAGGATAGGAACTAACTCCATTACTCAATCGAATCCTAAAACCTTCGTATTCATGTTTTACTCGCAAAGTGCGAATTTTAACCGTAGCACTTTGCTAGACCTCACAGTTCCTCACCAAAAGAAAAAAAAAAAATACGTAAAAAACCCCAACGGGTTTTTACTCGTGAAAATTTTAAAGTTAATTTAAAACAATGCTATGTTAATCGAAAAGTAGCCGCAGTTACTTACTGCTAAAATTAAACCGTATAAGACTTTAGAGAAAAAAAAAGAGGGGGGGAACTTAAATTAGACTGCCCAAGAATAACTATTTGCTTTTAAAATGTAATAAGGAAAAAAATTAAGAGTACAGGGTCAAAAACCTGGACACTTAGCTTTTTAAAAATGTTTCTTATTATGCTCAATATAAGTCGCTTTACACCAGAAAACCGTTTGTACTCAATTTAGTTAACTAGAAGTCCAACCCCAAGCAGCACCGAAACGTTCTCTGAACGTTCAAAAATTGTTCTGCAAACACGTTCTAAGAACGTTCCCTTTGAACGTGCTATAGACGTCTATTTGTCCATCTTGAAGACGTACAATAGTACGGTTCAGGGAACGTTCAATGAACGTGTAGCTATCACCATTGGTGTTATAGAAGCGTTCAGAGAACGTTCTATGTATACGGTCTCAGAACGTTCTAAACGTTTTTAGAACGTTTTCAAAACGTTATACACATTTTCAGAACGTTCTAGAAAACGTACTATAAACGTTCTAAAATAGTGCAATTAAAAAAAAAAAAAAAAAAAAAAATGTGACGTCATTATAAAAAAGCACCCCACTACTTTTTTTTTTTTTTTTTTTTTTTTTTTAATTCAAATAATGTTTCAGAAATTTTAACATACTTACTATTCCTTTAATTTCAACGTATATGCATGAAAAATTCCATATTCTACGACAGTAATTCCCAAAAAGTGTCATAACGTCGCTATATCCCTTAAAATATATCTTATATTTTTGCATTTAAAAAAAATATATATATTTATTTCCCCTAATCTGAAGAAAATGAAGATATAGTATTCATTACAAAACTTTGAATAAACACCATAAAATGCAAGAACTCGCAACAATTGTTTCGTGTCAAAAGAAGACACAACTTTTCTTCAGGCGAACAATGTAGACATGAGAGCTGCAAACAAGCACGTTGAGTACATTGAATGTGTTGCCGCTTTGTTTGTAACAGTTGCATTTTCTTGAATTTTATGGTGTTTATTCAAAGTCTTGTAATCAAAACTATTACGTCATTATCTTCAGATTAGGAAAAAAGAATTTTTTTTTTTTTTTAATGCAAAAATTTAAGGAATTTTTTAAGGGATGTAGAGATGTTATGACACTTTTTGGGAATTACTGTCATAGAATATGGAATTTTTCATGCATATACGTTGAAATTAAAGGAATAGTAAGTATGTTAAAATTTCTGAAACATTATTTGAATTAATAAAAAAGTAGTTCATATCCCTGTTGTTGTTTGTATCATTATTCTTCATCTGCTATGCACAACTAAACTCTTGAATTATTTTGCTTGTTTTAATCCTTGTGACTCCAAATGCATCATTCTGTGAGTAATTTTAGTAAATTACTGTTTTAGTATTATACAATTTTACATAAATGCATTAAAATATAATATTATTATGTATATTAAAATTTCTCGAAATCTATTTAAATTTACAATAATAACAAAAATTTTTAATTTAATTTAAAAAAAATATTTTTACTGTTTTCCTAATAAAAGTTTTATTTTTCCACCGTTTGTACATTATTTTAGTTTAGCCATAGAATCTAGTCTGTGTATTAATTTTTAGATTCATTGATAAGTTAAAATTTTAAAGATTTTTTTATTTATATACTGAAGTTTGTTGGAAAGTTTTTTCATTTAAAAATGAAAATATTTTTAAAACATTAACTTATGAATGTATACACAAATTAATACCTAGAAGTATTTAGACTCTATTTCCAAACTATAATAATACATAATCGATGGAAAAATAAAACAAAACTTTGTTAAGAGGAATATCTGAAATATTTTCAAAAAAGTAAAACTAAAAATTTTATTATTATTGTAAATTTAAATAGATTTTGAGAAATTTTAATAAACTTAATGATATTATATTTCAAAGCATATAGAATGCAAAACTGTATTTAAATAATTTATTTAGAGTTTAAAAATTTTCCATACATATGCATTGATATACAACAATATAAATAAAGTTTTCTCCAAAACTACTTAAATTTAAAAATAACAAATTTCAATTTTTTTTTTTTTTTTTGAAAATTTTTTAAAATCTCTTTCTAACTAATTTTTATTATTTTCACCTGATTTTATATTACTGCAATGTAACAATAAATTCTAAATATATATGAGAAAAAAAAAATAAAGCGCAGATTATTTTAAAGCGCAGTGCTTTTCTTTGGGTGTGGATTCAATAATTTGTTAATGTTTTAAAAACACTTTTAAGCTTGAATGCTAAAACTTAAACTTCAGCTCTCAAACATAAAAATATTTATAAGAAATTAACTAATCATTCTACTAAAATATATCGTTAAACAATAGTAATATGAAACCAGCAAAAAACAAATTAAAATGGAACATTTTAAAAAATTTCAAAAAAAATAATAATAAAAATATTTTGAATTTACTTTTAAAAATTTAAATAATTTCGGAGAAGTTTAAGCTCACATAATATTGTTATATTTCGATGCACATATTTATAAAATTTGTAATTCTTAAAATAGCTAAAATTGTAATATGTAAAATGAAATTAAACTTATCTTTTATCTGTAGATTTACTTCGTCTAGCAGCAAATCTTAACTGAATAAAATATGAAATTAAGCAGATGGTATCATTACACGACTCATTACTACTACTGTCTTCGCTTCGCACTTGTTTTGATTTTTGAAAATACATCCGGCTGGCAACCATACGAAAACTGAACGGTTGGCGAGATTCTGTAAAACATACGATTATTATTTTAATTCTATTATTAAAAAGAAATTATTTTACTTTTATTCTATGTATTATTATTTTTTTTAAAGGTTTTTAAAGTAAAATTTTGAAATTCGATCGTAGCTAAAATAGTAAATCCTTGTTTCAGAATGCCTATGTTACTTCAAATAAATTGCATTGTTATTTTAGTTAAAAAAAAAAAAAAAAAAAAAAAAACTAATCATCAAAACCAGGGCCTGTTTACCGAATAGGCCCGTGAAGCCCGGGCTTACTCAAGAATTTACAAGGGGGTCCCCCCAAAACTCACTTTTTAAAATATTTTTTTTAATAATTTTTTGTCCAAGATTTTTTTTATTTTTTATTTTATATACGAAACTTTTATCTAAACTGCGAAACTCACTAGGCAGTCTTGTGTTTGTCTATAAAAAATTATTTTAAATGACATATTATTTTCTATTTATTTATTTATTTTGCATTCATATTAAATGCATTTTATGTTTTCTAAATCTAAAGTCCATAACTATAGTTTGAAATGAAAAAAGTTTTGATTTGAATAAAATTTAAGGACTTAATGTTTGATATTGCCTAAAATTATCTGCAGCATCCACTACCATTTTGTTATCAGGGTGCTTTATATTTCTTTTTAACTGACAAAGTATCTACTATACTATTAGGTATTATGTAATTACATGAGATTTGTGTGTATTCGAATGCCATTTCCTTTCTGCACTGTGTCAAATTAATATAGAATTAGCATTATATGTTAAATAATTAGTGTTCTGACATCATTTGCATAAAAATTAGACTAGATATGAACTTATGATTCTTTTTTTTTTTTTTTTTTTTTTTTTTCTTTAAAAATTTTATGGTGAATAGTCACATTTTTTAAGCTTGCATAAAAATCTGTAGATATAACAAAGAATATAGATGATTTGTATAGAACTAGGGGGTGCCCCTGAATGACACCTCTCTTACCTCGTTTTTCAGTCTTAAACGGGCCCTGATCAAAGCAAAATGAAATAAAAATTGCATAGAAAAATTACAATCCCAATGAAAAAAAAAGAAACACAATAAAATTTTATATTTATTACTTTTTGTTTTGTTTTTGATCTTTAATTGAAGAAACTGCTTAAACGGTTTGAAACATAAACTATTGTATTATGTAATTTGAAAACAATATATATATATTATTCAAATATTACAGCAATTATGCATGTTTTATTAATTTTAAAAATGTTGCAATTCGCATAAATTATAAAACACTTTTCAAGTAATTTTTACCTTTATATTAATCTCAAGTGAAATTTACCTCAGTAATGACACATCAATTCTGTATATCGTTTTAATTAAGAAGGAAGAAATACCACAAAATCTAGTTTTAGATCATTTATTTTATTTTATTTTTCTAAAAATGAAAGCATAAAATAGATTTTTTTTTAAATTTATTATTGTGTATCTTTGAATATCGTTTAAAATTTGCATACGTCCTATATTACTATACTTTAAAAAGAAAGAAAGAAAAGGTATAAAAAAGAAGACAAAAGTCGAAAAGAATTTGACACACTGAAAATTTACTTTGCGTGAGTTCAACTTATATAGGGCATGAAAATGATTTCGGATCCCTATAAACCTATTATTAATACTGATCATATTCTACAGGAAACACAGTATTTTACATCTAAATAAAGTATGTTAATTTTGCTGTGATGTGAAGATTATACAACTTTTCAAATATGTTTTAAAGAAAAAAACATCCCATAGACTCTATTTCCTGAGATCCTGTACGTAAATGAAAACTACTTTTTTTTTTTTTTTTTTTTTTTAAATAAAGAATGCACCACAGTAAAGCTGAATAATATATCAGAGATGTTCTAAAATAATTAACTGAATTAGAGAACGGAAAGATAGATACACAATGGAACCAAAATCATAAACGCATTTTGATTTTGTTATAATGTTAAAAATGCATAAAAGAACTAAAAATGCTCTTTAAGAAGTTTTCACGTATATCTCCAAATGTATCTTAATATTTTTCTCTCGCAACTGAATCTTATGTTGATCATGCCACATTTTATACAAAACATGTTTTTCTGATGTTTTATGCAGCATAAAAATAAAACAAATATTTCTTTGGATAAGTATCTGTCATAGTCCATGACAGAGTCCTTTTCAGACATCCCGTACATTAAACAATAGCTTTATTTATATCATTTACAATTAAGAGAAAACTATAATGAACTTGGAAAAAAAAAAATATATATATATATATATATATATGTTTCAGAGTATCATAAAAACATTTTATAAATTAACCTCTCCCCCCCCCCCCCGTAAAGAAAGAAAAAGGGGGGGAACGAAGAATAGACAAACCGATATCATATAATATTTTAAAATTTGCCGGAAAATGTTCTTTAAAAAAGTCTTATGTATTGATAAATAAACACACACACACATACATGAGAGATCCTACTGCGGAGATTTTAATATATTTATTTTTGGATAGTAATTGTCCCTCTAGTTTATTCCAAAGTATACAAAAAATTTCTGTAAGAAAAAAGTGGGACATAAAACATCAATAAATATACATAATACATAATAATATTTAATTATTCATCCACATGTGTCTTTAATTTTTTAATTATTAAATTTAATAATTAGTATTTGATCGGTTTAAGATTTAAAATATGAGTTTTAATTTTAAAAGAAAAATTATCAGAAATTAAGCATTATTCAAATATGTTAGCTCTCCCAGGAAAGTTGAACAATATTTATGATTTCGATTTGTCTGTCTGTCTTTCTTGAGTATTTTTAGAATACCTTGAATGTGATTTTGTGTTAGCTATGAAACTGTTATTTAGCTCACTATGTCATGTTCTTTATTGAAAATAGTATGAAAGCACAGTTTTTTTTTTTTTTTTAATACAAGGATTTGCAAAAAGAATTCGGATACATTACAGTCTATGACGATTATTTATTTAAAGCGTATTATAATATTTTGAATCAGCACAAAAACAAACGGAATAAACATATATTATTTAAATTCACAAAAGCATTTTCTCTATAGATTATGCTACTGTTAGCAACGATTTGCATATTTGGCCACAAAGAGGTGTAATGGAAAATGCTAGAAATGCATTTTCAGTTGAGTTATGCATTTTTCAAAATTTCAAATAAAGTTAAGATTAATTAATAATCTTTGTTCGTCTGCCTGCGTTCACATTTCCATAAATAATTTAAATAATCTTTGAAATCAATATGTATCATTCAGGTTCTATAGCTAAAGTATAAAATATTTCTTACAAAAAATCTTGCACCTGATACAACTAATTTGTGTATAAAAATAAAAAATAATTCGAATAAACATTGGTCTAAAAAGAGGCATTTTAATTAATTAAATTTCAGCGTTTTTATGCTACAGTAATCATAGCGAATATAATATACATATTCCTGATTAAATAAATGAAAATAGCAAGATTAACAGTAATAATTCATTTAAAGAGCCACAAAAAATATGTGGATTCATTGGAAAATTGTCGATGTGCATTTGCATGTTCCTATGCGTTTTTTAAATAGGCATCCAAATAAACAGTTATAATTAAAAAAATGGGGGGAGGCTTTAATTCTTTTATATTATTAACAATGTAATTATGTAAAAACAAAGGAGAAAATCGCCACAAAGAGCGAAACACACGCCTAAGTTATAAACCACTGCCATCCGCATAGCATACGCAGATGTTTGTGGCTGCTGAAGTGCTGATAATGCAAATAGTATTATATTTATTCAACTCAAGCTTCCTTTTAAAAGCAAGGATTTATACATTCAAAAATTAAACCGTTATATATATATATATATATATATATATATATATATATATATATAAAGTATATATATTAAGGTTTTTATGTACATTTAAAACAATAGTAAATCTAAAAAAAATAATGAATAATTAATTTGTAGATACAAGTAATATATAATATTTAACATGTATCTCGATACTTGAACAACTTTTAAATCACAAAATATTTCAGAATTAAATATATAATATATATATATATAATTACATCAAACTATTTTTTCTGATTTTTTATGAGCAAAAATAATGTAGTGAGAAAAAAAAATCATAGTGTCAATTTTTTTAAAATAATTTAAATAATAATAATAATAAATCTATTGTGTAACAACAATCCGACTTCAATTACCCACAACTACACACATTATATACTGCTTTTGGATATAGTGTGGTCAAGAGACATAAAATTGATAGGCATTAAACATCTAACAATTTTTGAACAAATTGTCCTAACTTAAGACTTAAGAGCAATCTAATATATACCTATATCTAACAACTTCTCGTTTCTCTCTCTCTCTCTCTCTCTCTCTCTCTTTTTTTTTTTTTTTTTTTTTTTTTTTTTTTATTTACACCATTTTCTCTGAGTAAAAATTTTCACCTTATTTAATCATTAAAACTTTATAGGAAATGTATGAAAAATTTCTATAAAATATTTCCGGTCAAAAAAAAAAAAAGAAGAAGTACAAATTGGCAGCTATACATACGGCGTTAAAAACACACAAATAAAGTTTATATATCGAATTTAAAGAAATCGATAAAACTATTTTTTAAACACCAATTTCTGACCTACCTAATCCTGATGCCTAACAATTTTCCAGTAGTAACTAGAAATTACGAACGAAAAAACATGTAAAAATTGGGATGTGTTGCAAATTTGAAGAAAATCATTAGAGCCGTCTTTGAGATAGAATTTTATTCTCGCTTACGGTTTTACCTAAATTTGGTAAATTAACCGCGTTATCCTAAACCTAAAATCACATACAAATGGACGTCTAGATGGAAGTTAGAATGACGAGTCAGAAGAAAATCCACAGAGCCGTTTTTATGCACTTGCGAGTCTTTTTAAACAATATTATTCAATTATAAATTTTTATATTAATATTATATTTAATATTAACATTTTATGAAACAAAAAAATAATACAACTCAAAAATTATCTGAAAATTAGTTTTACATCATTCAAGAATATAAAACAGAAATTTTATTGCAAATATCAGATAAACAAAATTTAAAATTATGTTAAAAAACCAGTCCACCTCATCTCTTTTATTTTCCAACTAATATTATTTTTAAACGTATCAAGAAATTCAAGTTCATTTTTTTTTTTTTTTTTTTTTTTTTTTCAAAATTTTTTATACATTATAAGTGGAAATGAATCGCTTTATAATATTCATTATAGTTCACTGAAACAGAACGTGTTATGACGGTGAACTATTTAACGTTTTTCATAAAACTTTAATTGCACGTATTATGGATGGTACAAAACACACCTTTTTAGAACGTTCCAAATAATACTATTTTTGAACGTCGAGTAGAACGTTTTTGTGACACGAAACACGGTGTTTGAACTATTGCAACCGTTATTAGACGTTCAGAGAACGTTCTGGTGCTACTTGGGACGTTATTACAGCGGGGCTTACATTCATCTTTTCCTTAAAACAAATGGAAAGGAGAAAAATTTGATTAATTAAAAAAAAAAAAAGTAGTACAAAAAGGGATCGCTTAAACAGAAAGTGCGATCAAAATTCAAATTAACTTGTGCAAAATGATAGCAAAAAAGAAAGTCTTTATTTCAGGTGTTCAAAAAAAAAGGATTTCCAGTTTTCTATTAGTTTTATCTCCAGAGTCAATCCACTGCTGGCACGTTTCCAAGAACTTTTTTCGACTTCAGAGATCCCAGGTCTTTGGCAAACGTCCAAAAATTATCAGTCGTCATTGCAAAAGTAAGATTTGTAGAAATCAGCCTGGAGTTTCAGATTTACCGTCTGTACTTCGGGTTTGAATCATCAGAGAACTTCTACAGTATAAAAACTCGTATTACAGTATAAATTTAAAAAAAGGACGTGAACTACACTTGTATAGAGATAAATGACATAATTTTATAGATAAACAATATTCCAGCTAGCTATTTGCATACGGAAAAAACTAAATTGTTAGTGTATTAAGGTTAATTGTTAAACGCGAATTTACATGCAAAATAGCTTAAAAAAAATTCTTTTAACCCCATATTAATATATACATACATAGAACTCTTAGTGAAAATTCAAGAGTTAAAAATAAGAAATATTCATTTTATACAATTTACGACATTTAGAAAAACCTAGATAAGGATACAAAATTTTTCAAAACTGCAGTTGATCGCTGAGAAATAAAAAAGATTTACGTACATGCATATAGATCATTTACAAAACTATAGAGAAAAATGTTTATACACTTATAAAATTTCATGTTATACAATTTAAAAGATATTTAGAGAAATATAGATAATGAATATATACAAATTGTTGAAAAAGTTTTTTCCAAAACTGACATTGTTGGCTAGGAAATAGAAAAAGATTAGATTATATACATATTGATCATGTAAAAAAACTAGAAGGAAAATTTATATACAAAAAGGTAAGAAAATTTATCGTACTAATCACTGCAAGTGATGGCTAAAAGAGAAAACATTTAAGTACAGATATATATAGATCAGTCACAAAACGAAAGGGGGGGGGAATTTATATACAAATGTTTAAAAAGGTTCTTTTTCCAAAAACTGCCGGTGTTGGCTAGGAATTAAAAAAAACATTAACGTACATACATGCATAAATTATATACAGAAAAAAAATTATGACATGTAAATGATACATGAAATTTCCGAAATTGAAAGTTCATGCTTCAAGTTTAAATTTAGACTTAAAAAGTTCATTTCTTTTAGATAATGATTGAAAGTCCATATGGCTTTAATGCATGTCCTAGATTTTATAACTGCCGTGATAGAAATGCACTTTACAATGAAAAAAATAATTAACTATAGCACCTGACAGATTGATCCTTGATATCAGTTAAATCAGAGATACGGGTCAGACTATCCTGTGGAGTTGCTGTTGAACTTTCAGCGCTGGTAGCTTGTAGAGTGGAGTCCGGCATCGGAGAGGCACTTTTCTGGGATGGACTCGAGCCCGGTACCTTGTCACTGTGTACAGTTCCTTGAAAAGGTTCCGCTCGCTCTTTACTCGTTGAGATCGAGGTCCTGGAGGGCTTACAAGCCTTCAAACCTTTCACTTCGCTAGTGGAAAGTGCAACTTTTTGTTTTACTTTAGGCTTCATATCATTTAAACTTGCGACCGAATTATCTGACTTTTTCGTTGGATTTACGACTTTATCATTGAATGTATGCACTGGATGTGCCGAACTAGAGTTATCTAACGCTGCATTTTGAACTGTACTGCTTTCATTTACATTAACTAGTAGATTTTCTTCAAAATTAGTTACGAGATCATTAGAAGCACAGTGGATAAACTTTTCACTGTCTTTTACCACAGTTTCTGTGAAAATAAAAGAGTCCGTCGACTTGACTAATTTGGAACTTAATTTATCAGGAGATGAATTTAAATCACTAGAAAAGTTTGCCGCAACATTTATTAATTTGTCACTGTCAGTCCGTTTAACGTTTTCAGCGGCTGCAGTTATTTTAGTTGTATTAATTTCCATTTCTGTTACCCGAGCTTCAGTTACATTTGATATTTCGGCTTGAACCGCTTCAGTATTTAAATGCGAATGAGGGATATATGAGGCTTGAACAGTATAATTTAGCTGAACATTTGTTTCATTTAAAGCAAGGGATTCATTTACAGAATTAGGTTCAATCGTATTTTCCTTTTCAACCGCCGTCGCTGCGCTAGATATTTTATCGGATTTTTCATCCGTATCTAAAGGCTGAAAAACAGACGTAAATTGGTCTGTATCGCTGTTTGCAAGCGAAGTTTGTTCATTTGGTTTAACTTGCGTTTGACTTTTGTCACAAGGATTAACGTCAGTTTTAGGTTGATCGAAATTAATTGAGCTCGCTTCCTGTGACTTAATAACTTCTTGTGGTTTTTCCACTGGGTTTAATATTGTTTCCCACTGACGTTCGTGAGGGGGGAGGGAGCGGTCATGCTCTAATCGTAATCTATCATCCCGAGTGGCAAAGAGGTCGATTACTCTGCTTTTTAGATCCTGATAAGTTGGATTTTGGCCAAGTGAATGGCAGGCTATTAATCTATGCCACTGTCTTGGTTCTCCTTCTAAGGAATATGCTAACCAAGCATATTTTTTGGATCGATAAATGTTATAAAAGTAAAAAAAAATATTCAAGCTGCTAAAAAAATTGCAGCACACTATTAGTGCCGTCAAAAAATATTTGCTCGGGAAGGGGGGGGGATTCGAGCGAATTTGGGCGCCAGTGTAGAGAATCTTGGTGCGCCATGATCTTATTTGTAGCTAACCTTCAACTAATTTCCCTCCAACTCACTCTCTTACCTTCCTTCCAACTAACTCTCTTACTCTCCTTCCCACTAACTTCCAAAAGCAATCTGCCTTCTACTTTTATACTATTCACTTTCCAAAATACTTTATAAAATTAACATATTACAATTTACATTTTTAGTCTAGGATAGGAACTAACTCCATTACTCAATCGAATCCTAAAACCTTCATATTCATGTTTTACTCGCAAAGTGCGAATTTTAACCATAGCACTTTGCTAAACCTCACAGTGTAAATTGTTTTTTATCGGAAAAATAAAAGATATAAAAGTAATTATGATTATATAGAGAAATAAAATAAGTAATCCAGGTCATATTTCTGTACGTGAAAGACTGTGTTCGTAAATAAACAGGAAAGTAGAGGCTTACTATATGGCAGATGTTACAAAAATCACTTTTTCAAAGAATTCTACTCATGCTCGTAATATGGCGATCACTTGAATACCGCTATTGTTCCTTCTCGGAGTGCACAACTAATTTATATATTACCCTTTAGGTAACGCTATCTGTCTCGTAGTAAATAAATAAATAAATAAATAATAATAAAAATATGTGGATCATTTTGCACGCATAAACAATAAACAAATAAATAAATAAAATATAAAGAACATCTCAATTAATTATAAAAGACTAAATATTTAAATAAGATATTTCTATTTAACATAGATCGATAATAATGTATTTTTCAGATTTTGTTATGCGTCGTTCACGCAAATTCATTCTCTGTTTAAGCAACCACACTTTCTAGTGTTTTCTTGTTAGTATTTTCTTTACTAGTACTTTCTTACTTAAAGGGACAAAATACTTCACAGATCTGTATAGCTTACTGATGGTAAATAAAATAACTTTTCGTAGAATTACCGCATTGTTTAGAAGCAACTTTACTTTTCCGTTTTTTTTTTTTTTTTTTTTTTTTTTTTTTTTTTTTTTTTTACGGTAAATATTAATATACTAATCATTAAGGGAAAAATATAATTTAAATTAATTTAAATATCTAAATGCATAAATTACACATTTTCTGTAACACATACACTAACAAAGGAGATAAATATCGTAAAAGGTATTTTTATTTTTATTATTTATTTATTTATTTATTTATTTATTTTACGGTGTAGATTAATATACTAGTTCTCTTTATTAATATACTACCAACTATAAATAAATAATAAAGAGAAAAAGTATTTTTATTATTTATTTATTTATTTATTTATTTTACGGTGTAGATTAATATACTAGTTCTCTTTATTAATATACTAGTTGTTATAGCAGGCAAAAATAATCGAATTTAATTGAAATCAATAAATATAGAAATTACACATTTCTATTTAACACCGTTCGATAATGCAATATTTTTGAGGGCTTTACAAAGAATCTTCCACGTAGGTTTATACCCTATCTATGCACCGCACGTTTCAGTATTTTCAGCTGCTTAAGAAAGCAAAATATGTCACAGATTTAACTGCATCGATTGCTGTAGATAAATAAAATAAAAAAAAAAAATACCGTTGAATAAATGCACTCTTTAAAAGTATTTAAAAATAACATTTTATTGGTGTGGATTTATATAAGTATTATTAAGCGAAAAAAAATGATGTGCAAATGTATTAAAATAGTTTCATTTACTACAAATATCAAATGAATAAACTTAGTTTTATTTCATTTATATGTATATATATATTTTCTTTAACTATCTAATGTATAAGCAAAACAATGTTAGTAAATATTATTATTATTATTATATAGAATTATGCATTTGAAATTAAAAAAAGAATATATATGTATATATAAATATATATGTATTTAAAAAAAAAAGTCTGGTGGGAAACAACCGCACAGCTTCCATTGCCACTATTACCCTTATTATACGCATTTTTTGGAGATATTATGTGCATTTTTTTTTTCCAGTAAGAGAAACTTGATACACGTGTAAAGACATATAAAACAGAATTTACACAGCGAGTTAAGAAAGTAAGAATATATATATATATATATATATATTAAACACAAATTTCCGAGATCGAAAACTGAATTACTTATTAAGGATGACCGTTAGTTTTCTTATAATAAACACTTAATACACGAGAAAGGGTATCTGAAGTGGATTTATGTAACAATTTTCAAGAAAATCGTAAGAGCCGTTTTTGAGACACCAACTTTTACCAAAACTTGGAATACTAAATTTCCTTCGAGCTGAAATAATCAATCGCAATTCATTATCACTCTAAAAAGTAGCAACATTAAAGCAGTCAACAACACATTCTTACTTTCTTTTGTGTTCAAAAGAAGAAAGTATTGAATTTGTAAAAGTTTTGATTTCCTGTTTTCGAACAAGTTTTGAGGGGTCCGTAACACACTTTTCCATTTTTACAAAATGTCTGTGTGTCTATGTGTGACAAAAAGTACGTGACGTCTGTCTTGCAAGAACTACTAAACAGAAATACATACAAATTAATTCGTAGAAGACACTTGGCATAAATTATTGACTACCAACTTTTGGTTCCAATCGCTCAACAGGTGGCGTTGATATGCTGCGGTTTCCACAAATTCAGAGAAAGCTGTATCTCAGGGAATACTGCATAGAATTGAATAAACTTATATGTAGATATATCATGAAATAATATATTATGTATAAATTTTTGGTGCCAATCCCTCAACAGGTGTGGGGCTGCTATGCAGTCATTTCCAGTATTTAAAGGAAAGCGATATCTCTGATTCTTTTTCTTATAATCGAACAAAATTTGATATGTCGGAAGGCCTGTATGAAACATTATGCTGATTATATTTCGGAAAATACTAGTCGTTATGTGGCGATGCTGTACTGCATTTTTCCTCGAGAAGGGGAAAATCTACATCGCAGATTCTATTGCATATAATTGAACAAAACTCAGTATATGAGAGAACCATTATGAAACATTATACTTATTTAATTCGGATGTACAACATTCAACAGACGGCGCTGCTGCGCTTCAATTTATACCGTGAATAAAGAGGCTAAATTCCAACTTCTATGCCACATAACTGCAAGAAACTTGATAAGTGAGATAGACATTATGAAAACGATTGCTGACATAACTTAGGTGTATATCGGCCGATAGATAGAGCTGATAATGGGCTAATTTACATGGCTACATCTTAGCATCTGTTGAGTGCAATTGAACCAAATTTCATACTTAAAATTTTTATTTTGAGTAGTTAAACTTTGTATACATGTTAAACAGTAAGTGGCGCTATTGTATATAACGATGTCGAAAAAATAATTGTGATGGCCACAACATAGTAGATTTTCGTTGTTGTTGTCGCTACCATACCGCATTTTCGGATAAGTCTTACTTCATTTTTCTTGCAAATAAGTTAAAAAAAAAAAAAAAAAATCGGCTAAAATCAATCAATGTTAACTATCTTTTCAGAAACTGTACATTTTCCTTTCACCTTCTTCAGAAAACTGTATCAACAACTAAGCATGAAATTTTAGGCAAAGTCGCTGAGTTTTTTTTAAAATAGGTGTGATTAATTTCATGCTAATATTTTCTAGATATGTCCATTATAAATGAATTTAAAATAAAATAATAATGTATTTTTAGACCTCTTTCTGTTTTAAAAATTCAAATTTTAATTTTACAGTACACTTTTGAGATGTAGTAAAATGATTCTTATTTCATGTTCAAACAGGAAAATAAATATATATGCACACATTCATTAAATTTATCACTATTTTTTGTTACCTTAATTATTAAAAAAAATAATATATATATATATTCAATTACATGAGTATTGGTGAATAAAATAATAGCTCGCTGAACGAATATAGCTGTCTAAGACAGTCAAATTGTAATTAATATTTTTTCTCAAATATTTTTATTAATTAAAACAATGCTCCGGGAATTTGAAAAATCTGGTCATCAACAAAAATTTCTGAAAGCTAGTAAAAAATATTATCCCGCCTTCTTTTGATAGAAAAATTAAAATTCTATGTATGAAAGTCAAATATTACACCAGGTCAAATATTACACACAGTCAAATTCAGCACCAAGTTGCTAAGCATTCGTAAATAGGAGCAAAGTAAACAAATTCTCTAAATCGATGCACTAGTAAAACATGCATGAAAAAAAATGTTTTAAATCTAATGGTGTAACCATTCAACACAGTGTCTCGAAATGTAGGAAACCAGAATCAAAATAGCAAGAGTTACACTACATCGAGAGTAGAATAGGAACCGATTCTGGGACCAACAGTTTCACCAAAATATTTAAACTGAAAAAAACAAAAAAATGTTGAGTTTTCGTAAAGTTGAAAACGCAGTCAGCTGTTACAATATGTTGGTCGCCAATGGCGGCCAAGTGACTATATTTCACGAGCCCTGGTTATAACTGATAAACTTATATCACTTAGATATGAGACTTTTAATAATATATATATATATATATATAATTTTAAAAGCATGTTGGACATTTATATATATATATAGTTTCATAATCTTTCTTTATTATTATTATTATTATTATTAAATGACAATTTGCGATTCGTATGGATTTATGGATATACATTTCTTATTAAATAAAAAAAATAGTAAAAAAAAAATAAGAATGATGAATAATTAAATAAATAAGAATGCATAGTTAATTTACAGACTACAAATTCAATAAGGAAGAATAATTTCAAATGCTTTAATGTTCTACATTAGTTGGTTGAAGCATTTATGTATGTTAACTACACTATTATTATTATTATTACTATTATTTATGAAAATATTTGGCCATGAATGAATAAACATGTCATGTTACATAGTGATATATATAATCTCTATGAGTCCAGTGTATACGTAATAGTTTATTATCTTAATAAATAATTAAAATTAACGTCATAAAACATTGATAAAGAGTATGAAGCAAAAGTTTAGACAATGAAGACATTCATGCAGATTTCGAAAAATATTTAATCAGTTTTCCTAACATATCTTGAATGTAATGTGCTGTGCATATAAAAAATATGTATAACAATGAAAAGTAGTACTGTTCATATTGCAAGTAATTAAATGGTAACAAAAATATAATACTGTCTCAAAAGTTTAGACAAAAATTAAATAAAATCTAAATAAAAAATTTTTAAAAGCTAATTGTGCATCCGTGCTTCTGTATTAATTCATAAATACGAGACTCCATCGATAAAAGAAAATTTTGCATAGTTTGGGGACCGATGCCGTAACCAATAGATGTCTTGAGTTCCTGTACAAAAAAGTATTGTCTACATTGCTATAAACTTTGCGAGACATGATGCCCCAAATATTCTCTGTAGGGTTAAGATCTGTGTTACATGCTGGCCAGTCGATAACTATATTATGAGAATTAAACCAATATTTTGTATTGTTTGCAGTGTGAATCTAAACATTGTCTTGTTGAAATTGCCATTGAGGGCCTCCTAGAAGCTCAGCAAATGGCATTAAGTTTTTTTCTAATGTCTTTGCATAATGCTGCAATATTTGAAGACCACTGGTAAAGGTCAGAGATACTCGTCCATTATAGCAAATGGCTACCAAAATCATTACCGAGCCCCCTCCTTATCTGCGACTGAAGAAACCTAGAGATTCCTGCCGCAATCATGCCAATACTATGACCAGACATCTGGACCATCTAGATTCTACTTTTTCCATCGCTAAATATGACTGATTGCCATTTCTGTCCATATGACATATGCTTTCGAGCCCAGAACATTCTTTGTAACTTATGATGTGGCTTCAGAGCTGCTTTCTTTTACATTTTGCTATAAACTGTTGATCCTCTTTACACAATTCATCTACGAATCGTATCCTTTGATACAGAGAGTCTCGATGACCTTTGAACTCCACTTACACTCATTTGTTCGGTACTCGCTAGTCTTTGTATCAGGCGATCCTCTTGTATATTTCTTGCACGTGGCCTCCCAGATCTACATTTTGCTTTATATTCACAACCACGCGATAAAACTCGATGAATAGATTTCTTAGATCTATTATTAATAGCCAACATTTCTGAAACGCGCTTCCCTTCAGCTTTCAACTGCCAAATCATTGAAATCTCATTTCCTTGAATTTTTTTAGGTCGCAGCATGTCGACTACGAAGCGTTATCGTTTGCAGAACTTAGGTACTCAAAATCTGTGACATTCGATTTTCAATTTGCATATGCCAACAAATATTCACAGAAACTCATAATCATGTCTAAACTTTTGCGACAAGCAAAAATTTATTTTTATCAAAGAAATTTAAATTAAAGCAAATCAAACGAATATATTTTGATTATAGCATTTTAAAACATATTTTAAATATACAGTCGGCTGCAAAATTATTCGAGCACTAGCAATAATCCTTGCCAAAAAAAAGTACACTTAATACAGCTTTGTTAAATAAATCCTTGTCGAGTCATGGTCTCAATCAGTCTAAGAACATGAATCGACAAGGATTTACTTAGCAAAACAGTCTTAAGTGTACTTTTTAAATATAGAAATTATTGGCTAGTGCTCGAATAATTTTGAAGCCGACTGTATATACTGGTTTTTGTAATAATGACGTCATAATTCTAACTTTTAAAGGTGAATAACATCACTATCTAAACCTCTGCGTCGTACTGTAATAGGAGAATGTAGTTTAAAATAATTTTTGAATAAGAACGATATATGATTGTTCTCCAGATATTTCTTCTGCACTTGGTTAGACGGGGAATTTAGAATTACATTTTTTATTGATTTTCTTAATTCAAAAATATTTCTTTTTTTAATTTTAATATGAAATAAGGCGTGAAATTGTATCGAGATTTAAGGCCGTTTTTTTTTTTTTTTTTTAAGAGAATAAAATTGGGATATTGGAACGAATTCAAAAATAATATAAACATTGATTATACAGATCATTTTGCTTACATATCTTTTCTTTCGATGTTTTTTTAGTTATTTCTTTTATGATATTTACATTCTATCCAAAATTTTATTTAAGCTTGAAAATGTTGGGAAGATTAAGACGAATTTTAAGAAGAATTTTAGCAATCCTGTTCTTCTTCTTCTTTTTTTTTTTCTTTTTTTTTTTTTTTAAATAAAAGTATTCCTAAAAACAAACAGACAAATTTTATTTATTTGTTTTATTTATATATTTATTCAAATAAATAAATAATTAAAAAAGTGGGATTTTTGTTACGAAGTTTTAAATATCTGATTCAAAACAAATAATTTAAATTATGTATGCTTAAATTGAAATGATATTTGAAAAGGTGTTGTTTTAATTTTAAAACATAATTTATTAAAAAAAAAAAAAAAAAAAAAAAAGAAAGAAAGAAATATCAATGCATTATATAAAAAAAAAAAAAAAAAAAAAAATCTGAAACAAAACTCATTTCTAAAAAATTATAGAAGAATGCTTAATGTTCCGTACCGGTTTGCATTGTTCTCAGGTGATGTTAAATTAAATTTCATTTCCTTAATTACAAAGCACTTGAAGCAGAAATCCGCTGCAAAATTCAAAGACTGAAACAAACAGATTTTTTGGACATTTAGAGTTATGAGTTATTCACGAACATAATGAGAAAGAGCAAAACATTTTTAAGTTAAATGTTTGTTGTAGGCTGTTTAATTTTCAGGACCTCTAGGAGTACATTTTTTATAAAACTGAAAGTCAGAATTAAAAACAGAAACATATACAGTACATGATAGATTTTAATCATTTTGTAAAACATTAAATGTTTAAAAACAAAGTAAATGTTTTACTCGAACTTTCATTTCTTAACTTGAAATCGAATTAGGTATAATATTTAAAATATATATTATGTAATATAGTTAAGCATTATATTTTATCTTAGCTTTTTATATTTACGTTTCAGTATCGAAAATTTGTATTTGTTAGCATATTTTCTTTCTACTTTTAAATGAATGAAATTTATTTATTTTTCGACTTTAGTTAAAGTCGTAATTATTAAATCTTAGTACAAAATTATTAAATATAAATTTTCGAATTACACCGCTGCAATGTAAAAGAAATTATGTAAAAGGAGCTTCTATCAATAAGGTTTTATAGGTCTTGTAATTGTTAAAGCTGTGTATAAAATAAATAATCACATGCAATTTAAAATATTCTCATGCACTAGGTTTATTCTCATGCACTATGACTTTGACATCTATCGACCAAAAAGTGTGCGGTCGGGGGACCCTGTCAAGGACGAAGTTCCTTACACCTTTTCTCCAATTCCGAATATGATTTGATATAGAGATTGTTTATTCTCTCTCTCTCTCTCTCTCTCACTATTTTATAGTTTATTTTCTACATTTTTTTTTCTTCTAAGTGCAAATAATGTAAAGTAAGGAATCAAATTAAAAAGTTGCATTTAATGTTTTAGCGAAAATATCTGTTTATTAAAAGTTAAATAAAAAAATAATGAATAATGAATTATATTTAAAAAATACTAAAGTAAAACATATAGATATTATTTTAAATGTTATCATATTTAAGGTAATTATTGGCTTATGATAACTATAACAAGCTGTATATGTTTGAAATTCAATTTTGTCCCAGTATCTCGAGAAAAAAAAAAAAAAAAAAAGCATCAATTGTAGTACATTATTTTGTTGTGAACTGGATCATTATTAATACTTAAATCAAATATATCTGATAGAA
This sequence comes from Salticus scenicus, assembly GCA_963930645.1. Taxonomy (NCBI): domain Eukaryota; kingdom Metazoa; phylum Arthropoda; class Arachnida; order Araneae; family Salticidae; genus Salticus; species Salticus scenicus. The sequence continues at coordinate 31,214,912 of OZ005656.1, forward strand.
GGATGTGAGTTCTTAGTTTTTTTTTCTTTATTATTGAAATTAATGTTGAAATCTCCAGCCAATATAATATGAAGTTTATGAAAAATTTGTTTAAGTAATTCAGAACCTCCCTCAATATATTCTAATAGCGATTGATGAATAAATAATGTTATATCTTCGAGCTTTTGATTTGGAGATGTATAAATAGCAACAATAACTACTTCAACATCGTTTTCTAATTTACAAACAACTGAAAAACAAATAACAAGTGAGTCTTGTAGAGTGTTATTGTAGAGTGAGGATTTAAAACGCAACGAACACTCAAATATAACAATTTTTAGTAAATATATTTTTTTTTTTACACCACTTTTAAGCATCCATAAAGAGTTTTGCTACAACGACAAGACTTGTTATGCAAATGTGGCTTGGAAAATATTACAATTGTTTTATGGTGTAACGTTATGGAGAAGTCCCCTAATATGAAAAAAGAATATCAACGGAGCGACAATTTAAGGGCCTGTCTCTCACAACGATGGATGTTTACAACTGCTATTTTCGGTGGTTTACTTATTGTTTAATTTAGACTTTTTCACCGATTTCTGCAATTTTTAACGAGAGGAAAAGAAGCAGATAAAACTCAAGCACACTCAAATTATTTAACATCATGTTAAATCTTTTTAGTATAAAATTAAAAGTTAGGTTTTTTTTTTTTTTTTTTTTTTTTTTTTTTCTGATAACTTTTTAGAAATAGGCAATGAATAAAATGTCTTCATATTCTGATATTTAAGCGGTTGTGTCGACACTCTGTCCAGTTTTTACAATGTTGTACATAGTTTAAAGGAAAATATTTTCCCTAATTTTTGTTGCCAACACTAAGTATTTTCATGGTTGTATGAAAAACAATACTGACTCTTAAAACATATATTAAATATTTTTTACAATAAGCATCTTCTTCAGAATATAATAGAGTACTTTTCAATTTATATATTCTTTAATATAGTGAAAATGAGATTGAAAATAATATCCTACGGAATTCATTAGTTCTTTAGATAGCCAATGAATACATCCATAAGTAATAAAAGGAATAAGTATGTTCTTATTCCTATCATGATTCTAAGAATTAAAGTGTACCAAAGCTATGCACAAGATCTATAAAAAAAAATTGTAAGACCAGATTATTAAAGTATTTGTCTTCATTCGTTGCAAAAAAAGGGAAAAATGTTTTTCTTTCTCGAGTACTGTTAATCACTTCGAAGTTAAATTTTCACGTTACACGAATATAGTTTAATTATCTATTAAGAAGGCACTAAAAAGACACATTAAAACACGCCAAAACCCATTTGTTTGTTTAAAATTGTATTTACAGATTCTCATTAAATGAAGCTTTTAGCTATGAAATCATAGTATTTTTAGATTAGAACAATTTTTCTGTAACCTGGTTTCGGTAGTTTAACTGTTATACGTAGCTATCTAATTTATATCACCAAATAACATAAACAAAATTATATGCTTATATTTGAAGAAAGACTCTTTCTCACTGTCAAGAATATATTGTCTGTTCACGTGTATGAACTTCTAACAATGTTTATGCTTCTGTTTCTTTACAAAGAGAGAAAAAAAAAACTGTTCATAAAGAAGTTCTACAAATCCATCAAATTATTTTTTGACCTTCTGGGTTGAACTTTAAATCCATTGCATTAAAAAGGTTCATCCGCAATAACATAGAAAATTTTTTTTTTAAATTAATTAATTATTTTTTTTAATTATTTATTTATTTTCATTTTTTAAAAACATTCCTAAAAATGTCGTACATTTTTCTTTTTATCCTACAGCACCTCTGTCCTATTCTTACGTTGGTTCGCACTGTCTCTAAAAACAATGGTGATTATAATTAAAGTTGCGATTTCAAAACGCTATAATTTTAAAACAACAGGTTAGAAGTACTTGATATTTTTCCAGAACAATTGTGAAAAAATGAAATTTTGTTCGACATAGGAAAAAAGTATTTCGAAAATGTATCTACATATGGCTATTCTCGTAAAGGGAGATTTTTTTTTTTTTTTTTTTTTTTTGGTAAATAAAAAAAGTCAAATGTTCCGTCGATAGAGGGCTTTGCATGAACGCATAACATGAAATATGCAAATCAGAATCTTATAAGTTACATCGTTTTACGATTAAGAAACCTTTTTTTTTTGTTTGCTCCTTACTTGTGAATACATGAAGTTTTAATTGCAATGCTGACTTGGTTTATAAAGCGTTATTGATAAAGATGTTTTATCTGAGCTACGAACCGTCGACAAAAACTCTAATTAGCGGTGTTGTTGCTCATTTGCAAACTGTAGTTTCTGATGCCGAACACCTAGAATATGATTTATATGACTGCAAACATTTGCAGATAAATATATATAGGTTTTCATTAAAATTTGTGATTTGTATACGTGCAGCGCTCTCTATCGACGAAAATGTTTACTCCTGTTTTATGTTTATTTATTTATTTATTTTCATTTTAAGCTAAATATTCCTCCTTTATGCTTTTATTTTATTTTATTTTATTTATTTATTTATTTATTTTTTTCAAACCGCGTTCGAATCTTATGATTCCTTCAATTTTCATGAATTTTTAAAATGTCTACAGACTTATGGTTCACCCGGTGTATATGCATCCACCCTCTGTTCAAAAGTTTATATATATATATATATATATATGTGTGTGTGTGTGTGTGTGTGTGTGTGTGTAAAAAAGATTTAATTTAACTTAAAAAATAAAATTTAATTTAAAAAATAAAATAAAATATCTCCTTAATATAAATTATTAATATACCCAATAACAAATATCTACATTAAATTAATAAAATAATGTGCTTTTAATTATTTGCTTAAACATTTCAAAATTGTTTGCAATCATAATTGGAAATACCATTTGGTTAATAGAAATTAAATTTTTAATTAATACATAACTAAAATATTAATTAGTAATTTAAGAATGCTGTTGCGCAAATATAAGAAAGAAATACAAAATATTTTAATTGAATTTCGACTATTAATTTTGAACACTACACTGCTTGAATAAATATTATCACATGATTAAGAAAACACATTAAAATTTATTTTTTCATGATTGCTTTCTTTAATTAAAGTACATTTTATTTCAAATGAAATTTTCAATGTGATGGATATTTATTGAATATGAAAATTTATTTAACAGACCACAATTAAATTGTTAAAGGAATTTAAATTTTTAACTATGCGCCAAATTATCTGTTTGTATTAAATTTCTCCTACGTTGTCCCTTAGAAATGAATGAAAATGTGTGCACTCATAAAAAACAGTACATATTTACAGTGAAAAGTTTAATATAAACTTCTTCTGACAATAGTATCATCCCGCAACTACCAAGTGGAATATTTTCTAGACTTAGTACATGGTTGCCTCATAAATAAGATTCGCTCAAATAATTAAAAAAGAAATATTTTAATTAAAAAATAATAATTCAAATTGATTAATTAATTTTAATTAAAAAAAGGCGCTTTTTATGAAATTATATAAATAAATAAATAAAGTAATAAAACTAAGAGTTTATGCCAAATACCGAACTATTTACTGTTAGACGCCTTTGTGATAAGTGCCATTTTCCATAAAAATTACCATCCAAATAGTCATTTTTGGTATTTTATTTTTTAAACAAAGGGATCATTTAACTAAACAATCACATACCCAATTTTGGTCGAAATGTACTCTCGTATTTCTCCTGAAGAATGATATTTATATTAGGAATTCATTATAACAAATTGTACATTTTAAAAAATATCAAAATATAAGTCTCAATGAGAAAGATTTGCGTTTTATAAAAAAAAAAAAAAAAAAAAAAAAAAAAAAAAACATTTAAAAAAAATAAAATTAAGCAAGAATGTACATCATGTATCCATTAAGCTTTTTTATAAAATTTTTTTATCAACAAATCATGCACGTTTTTAAAAAGTAAAATTAATATTTGGCTTCACATTGCAACTTTAAAGAATTTCACGTCATATGTAAAATTTACTTGGTGGTATAATAACTCCCGACATTAAAATATATAATTATGAATATGAAATTAATTTCCCTAAATGATAAAATTTTCTCTCAATAGTGTGTTCATATTCACATTTTTCTTTTTATTTATTTATTTTATTTTATTTTTTATTTTATTTTTTAATTTTTAAGTAACGTATGCTTAAAATTTACACTTTCCGAAAGAAATTGAAGATTTATTATTACGCAATATTGAAGGATAATAATATAATTTTTTGCAGAAAAAATGTTTCATTTACAATTATTTGCCGTATAAAAGTACAAGTATCTACATTTTGTTATATAAATACTTTTTACTTTTCCTTACCCATAAGGTAGAAAAAGTACTGTTTTTGGGTCAAATTTTCGAAATTGAGTTTTTGTTATATTTACACGATTTGACGTTACCTGAATACAAAATTCATGTTTTTAGCGGTTGGTCTGTGCGTATACCTGTCTGTGTGTCTATCTGCTAATAGCTTATCTCAACAACAAATTAAAAGTCCAAACCTGGTATTCTAAATGTGTATCAAATTAGAATGCTACACTAAACTTTCGTTGAGATTAAACAACTTGTTTGTGTACAGTAACACCCAAGACAATTGAAATGCATTTCGTCTATGGAGAAAATATGAGGTAAGTAGAGTTTAACATGTATAGACTGAACTAAACCAAATTATACGAATATATATTTTCTATATACGTAAAAATATATTCCATGTGGAATATGGTATAGAAATCCTTCACTGTTCGTTTACAGGGCTACAGAAAATAATTAGATTATAATGCGATAATACTTGAAAATAGATGAAAGATTACTTCAGTATTCCGGTGTGTTATTGATATAGTATTATATTTATACGAACCATGGGATTTGTACATGATATTCAGAAGTTATACAGGACTGCGAACATTTCAGCTATACCATTCTTTTTTAATGTTAGTGAAAGTGCTTTGTTATAATATTTTACTATGCCCAGGAAAGCTACTCAGGAATTAAAATTAATTTATCATTCTCATATGATATATATGACATATGCCATTTCTTCACCAGAAATTTTATTTAAGAGAAAATTCTACGTATTTGTTTGCATAAAGATCTAGAACAAATATAGCTTTATCTGTTAAACTAATTTTCTGATGCAAAACCAGTTTATCTGACATGCAGATTATACATTGAAAAATACAATAATTGAAAGATCCTGTTAGTGACAAAGTCAGTTCCTAAGAGTATATAATATAACTAAAATAGAGCTTAGGAAATTTCATAAAAAATATTGCATATTGTTTTCGTACTTTTTGAATGATTTTAAAAAGAAATCAATCAAATTAAGCATTTATTGAATTTTTATATACATAAAAGTGTTATAGCTTCATTTCGTTGTTCTATTTTTTTTTCTTTTAAAGAGTTCTTCATGGCTACATATATAAAAATGTTAAAATAGTTTTTAATTTTAATATAGGAAAAATATAGCTAGAATTCACTCAATTCCAGCATTTTCAGTAAGTTCATAACTGGAAAAAAAATAATTTTCTTGTGAAAAATAAATAAATAATTTAATAACAATAACAATAGTGATAATAATAATAATAATAATAAACAAACAAAAAATAAACAAAATTGAAGGTTTAAAAACAAAAGTTTAAGCGGTCAAAAAATATATGCATTCATTATATAAATATTTATTTAATTAATATGTTTTTGAAGATTTTTTAGAATTAATTAGAAATAGCTTTGTTATAAAGATATAAACTTGTACGGATATCGAATGTATTTCTGCTTTGATGGGTGCAATAATTTCGTTGCACATGCTCAGATTTTTCTCACTCACTCACTACTTATCATAAACCACAGGACGACACCACTAAGATTGAAATTCATTGAGCAATTATTGCTAATGCTGTTACAGTTTCTGCAATAACCAGGTTTTAAAAAAAATCATTTTTATTGTAGTTATGTATAAAACCTACTACATGTATAAAATCACGACGCCTCCTAAATCTGTTCTTGCAGTTTAGTGACTGTACCTGCAATAAACTGAGAAATATAATATTTTAATTTGGATAGTTATATATATATATATATATATATATATACATATTAATTGTACATATATAATACAATCGTCAGTTTTTTCATCAGTTTTTTATAGTTAATTTACAAATAAATGTTCCAATAATAAAAACTATGTTTGTAATTCTAGAAGACACCGTTACTTTCAAATAATTCCTTTTAAAAAATCATATATATGTGTAATTATTTATGTGTATAAAAAATTCTAAACGAAAATAATAATTTAAAATCAGAAAGAAAATATTGAGAACTTATTCAGTAATTGCAGCTTACAAGCTTGAAACTGAAAAGAAAATCTAAAATACAAAATACAAAATACAAATATGAATTATTGACAAGTATAAATCTAATTTTCATAGAAATCAACGTTCCTTTCACATGATAAGTGTCATTAGCAAACTCCTTTTTTCACATTAAAAAATCACATTTCCTATTAACTATTCTTTTAAACTATTTATTATCCTTTTAACTAAACCTAATAATGTAGCACTCTTTATTATATGGTATTCTCACATGTTATCGTTTTTTCCTTAATACCTAAAATATATTAAACTTGTCGAAACATATATTGTATAGAAATTCTTCTTCTCTTATAATTGTTCTCCAAACAATTTGTTAGATAAGACGATGACATTCTACTAATTTCTTCAGGAGTTACACAGCAAGTATTTCATTTTGTGTTAAATGATGTGAAAATAGACTAATACTATCAATATTAAGATTGGAAGTAATTATTGCTTTATTACATCCAGCCAAGCTAATTGAATTTGGAGCTCAACGTAACACTTTTTATATACAACGTGCAAATTAATTCTAATTATTAACTTTTAGAAATGTATAACAATTATTTCAGCTTGTATTAACCGGGTATTCTTTTCAAAACTTTCTTTGTATGTTACGTAAATTAAATCAAGTAAATTCATCTAATTACTGATAAAAGAAAAACTCTATGTTACCTTATAATTTGTTTTTTTCCATTTAATCGCATTTTTGTATCATTTTCCTGGAGAAAAATTCAGTACTGCATATATTTTAGTTGAATGATGTTTTTATTTAATTATAAACACATTGTCTGGATATAAAAGTCTACAAATAGAAATGAAAAAAAAATGTTTAAAATCCCAGAATAACTTATAAAGCAAGTAATTATTAGTGTTACAATCACTGGAATTATACGCACCTGTTTTATTTTCAGTTTTGTACAATTAATCCATCTGTGTAATTTGAAACCAGAATGTTTAAACTATAATTTTATTTTATGTATATACAGTGCCAGAGAAAAAAAAAAAACACTCGAGCGAAAAAAAAAAATGTCAATTGCCGTTTCCACCATAAAAATGTGTCGAATCCCAATGATGACACGTGGCGTTAGTCTGTCACAGACGACCCTTCTCCTATCCTATCACCATTCATTTCGCCTCGTGGACTTTCAGAGTAAGGCTGTGTGCCTTTTGCTCCCGCAAGTCAGCATTTCGTTCATTTGTTAAAAGTTTGAGAACCTACATCGGTATTCCCACTCCACACAATGGGTTGCATTAAGCTTGAAATAGAAGAGAAAGAGCCTCCTTTGACTCTGATAAAGAATGAGACACTGTGTTAACAGAGATCAGGCAGATAATTATAGATGTAACCAGATGTAGACAATCATTACAAGGTCAATAAAATGTAAACATTTAAGTCAACATCTTAGCATTAAAGTGATTTATGTTGAATATTACATTGCAATCAGTATTTTGTCACCTCACCTTTACATTTTATTACAGTCTGCAACCGTTTAGGCATGGATCTCTGGCAACATCGGACTTCATGTAGAATGATCTGCTAGATCTCTGGGTACATTAATCACATAGTCCCATTCTATAGCAGAGTCTATTTCTCCTCCATTTTAAGTTTAATCCGACCCATTTTGTGGAGTGGGAATACCGATGTAGGATCTAAACCTTTTAACAAGTGAACGATATGCTAGCTGTCGGGAGCAAAGAGCATACAGTCTTATTCTTTCACGAGGCGAATATACGTATGTAAGTTAGACTTACAATACTTATTATGAGTTAGAATATAGAATTAATGTTTCAAACTATATATTATACTAGTATTCTCTCAAATCATATTCCATACTGTATATTTGATTTAAACACATACAGTAAATATGATTTTAACAATATATGAAAATATTAATCTATGTTTGTAATGTTGAAATAAAGTAATACAAAGGATTTATTAATAACTCTATCATTATCAAACCAATCTATCATTATAGTATTTTAATATACGGTAAAAGAAAGTCGTGTGAGTAACTTATCCGATTATTTTAAAAAGTACTTATTTGGCATAACTACTTAATAAAATCTATATTTAATGTTCTCGTAATAATGTATTTTTGTACAGGGGTTCTCCAAATATCCCCATTTATGAGCGTGCCAATATACTCAAGATTGAGCACATGGGTTTTCAAGTTTAAGTATATATTGTTTCCGAGCTATTTTGAGACATTTTTTCTCATTTTGAGAAACCATTTTTAACAGTCTATATATATATATATAAACATAAAATGCGAATTAGGAAGTAATCGAAATTAAAAAATAAAAAAATAAAAAAATTAAATAAGAATGTTTGTAATTTTAATTTTCATTAAACACATTTTTAAACCTTTAACTTCAATCTTCATTCTGGTAGGTACTTGATACCGATTTATATAAAAGTTCACAAAATTGCTGTAAATAAAAAAAAATATGCACCTAGTTATTATAAAATGTAATATATATATATATATATAGATAGATAGATAGATAGATAGATAGATAATACTGTTAAATTAATATCATTATACAGTTCCACAAACATTATTTAAAACCTTTTACAAAATTGTATCATATAAAAATATTTTTCTTGCATTTCACATTTCGGGAACTATCTGTTATAATACACCATACGATTTTTTTTTTCATTGAATCTTTTTTTTAAATATTTATTAATGTTATTCAGTGTATTTTTTACAAAACTGGATATTCATATTAAGATTAAGGAAATATTACTATTATCTGCATTATGCCTCAATAAAAAAAAAAAAAAAAAAAAAAAAAAAAAAAATGGAGATTTAAAACAATTTATAATTCGCATGCAAGACATTAAATTTTATTACTTTCCCCATAAAAGCTGTCTTAAAGATGTCTCTAAATTTACATATTGTTCATCCAAATTTGCTCCTTTTACATTTTATCATTTAAAGTAAAAAATGATATGTTTTATGACAGTACATGATTTGAGAAACCATAGAATGTAAATCAAATATAATTACTTTCAACGTCCCTTTTTTTAAACAACTTTAAAAAGGGGCAGTTTCTCAATTCAAGGTGTATGTTTTTATTTTATTTTATTTTATCTGTTGTTTTTGTTGTTGTTTGTTTGTAAGCGCATAAATTCTCAACGGATGATACGTTTTTTATACTTTTCGAAGGTCTTAGTCTGAAGTAGGTTCCATTGTAATATCTTTACGATCAAAAGAAAATACAGTGTGCTCAAAAAAGTCAGTCCCAACTGTTTTAACTGCTGAACGGGAGGAACAATAGTCATAAAAGTGGCATGTAGGTATAGTAAAGTTGAAAAGCGCTACGCGATTTAACCCTCTACAGCGCCACCTTCTATAAAACAGTAGAGTTAGCGTTCCTATCTCGGAAACGGTTGAAGACAGGAGGAAGCATTGAATTATAAAATTTCAAAACATCATCGATTTAGTACGAAATGACAATTTGTAAACATTAATGCTAAAAACAGAACTCTTATAACGTGCATTTGTTTGTTCACAATTTATTATCTTGTACACACTTGAAGGACACTGCATACGCTGTAGCATAGCGGGTGACATTTATGCTATGTAAAGTTCAAAGTATGGTTGTTGTAAGCGGTGACAATGATTAACGCATAAACGTTTTAAACCAACTACATAAAGGAAAGTTTCTCAATTCAAACCATGTTTATTATTGTTGTTGTTGTTGAAATTTGTTATCTTATAACTTCGTAAGAGATGATTTAATTTTAATACTTTTTTGTTGTTGTTGTCGTGAAGATCATGGCCTGAAATATGTTTAATTATGATTTCATTAAGATATAAACAAAATACAGGATACTCACAAAAGTCCATTCTCAATCTAACTGCTGAACGCATGCAGCTACACTGGTAAAAGTAATATGTAATTATCGTAAAGTGGCCATGCTTTACGAGATGCGACCGATTACAGCGCTACCTGGTGTGAACAGAGCGAAGTTACAGTTTCTATCTCGAAAACAGTACAAGGTACATAAGAAAATGTAAATTACAAAGTTGTACAGCATTAATGATTTAGTACGTAAACACACCTTGTAGACATAAATGTTAAAAACAAGATGTTTAATGTGCATCGTTTGTTTGCAGTTTTCTACACTGTAAACAAATAAAAAAGTCTTTATTTTGATGTTCAAACTTCTGTCCGTCAGGTGTAATGCATATTTTGCTCTTTATTTGAACTTTACGCTGCGCACTTTCCAGCGTTGCGGATGATATGTATTCACTGTAAAGATCAATGTATGCCTAAAAGAGTTTTTGGTTACGAATACAGCGTATCCGTTCTTTCCATTTCTAAACCCTTTTTAATTTAACGCATGTTTATTCAATACATAGTTTTTTTTTTCTCATATCCGATAAACGCAAGAAAAATAACACAACCTAAAAGTACAGCATTTGAAAAAAATCGACTTAAAGACAACTTGACTAGAATAAAACTGACACAACTGTCTCTCAAGTGGATAATATTCTAGATGAAAATGTAACTTTTTTGTTCACATTGGGCTCATTTCGTATATTGTTCAGTGACATAAACAATTTTTTGATTTATGTCACTTTTCTTGGGGGTTGTGATTTATGAAACTGCTGTCGAACGTCTTCTGAAGTTCTGCTATATCAATAAACTTTCACGGAAAAGCGAAAATTAAAATATTTTTGCAGAAAAATAAAACTGACACCAAAAAGCATTTATTATTCAAACAACTAAAAAAAAAAAAAAAAAAAAAAAAAGTTATAAATAAACTGCAAATAGTGCCTAAAAGTATAAAATAATTTCCTTTGCCAAACAACCTATAACAGTACAATTAATCATAACTTTTGAAGTCGCCGCAAAATTACATAAGAATTATTAACTTTATTCAATACAAAAATAAAATTCTATTCCAAATACACATCTTACATTGTCACCTGAAAAACGCAGCCAAAAACAACTTTGATTCAAGAAAACAAATAAGATTTCGTAAACTGAAAATGTTGGCGGATCTGCTGGTATCTGACGTTTTTGATGAAAGAAAAATTACAACATATTTCATTTCTTTGAGATATCATAGTTATTTTAATAAGTTGTGTTAAGAGAGTAATCAAGAATATGAAACCATACTTCGTACAATATATATTATGAAAAGCTACATCTTTCCTGTATATTTTTGCATTACGTTTTCAACGCCAAATTCAAAAGCCGCCAAGGATGATAGTTATTAAAGTTACACCAAGTTTGCATTGGAAACTGTGACTTTGTAGGAACATGAATACCTAACCTTGAAGTATGTTCACTGATCTATGTAGATATAACTAATGAACTAATTGTATATAAGGATAAAATAATGAAGAAAACATGAAAATGGATCATTCGCAACAGCATTGTAGCTACCGATATAAAAAGAAATCTTCTAAAACGAATTAAATACTTTATTTAATTTTGGGCTGTCTTCAAAAGTTATAATTAATTGTAGTGTTATAGGTTGTTTGACGAAGGTTATACTTTTAGACGCAATTTACAGTTTCATTTTATACTTTTTTTTTTCTTTAGATGTTAAAATAGTAGTTGCCTTTTGGAGACTGTTCTAATGTTTTACAAAAATATTTTATTTTTTAATTAATTTCTCGTTTCATTAGGCTGGAGAGGAAGTTCTGTAGTGTTTTAATAAAACATTTGAATTAGTTTTAATGTATATATATATATATATATATATATATATATATATATTACATTTAAATCTTAATATAACATACATTATTTTGCAACTACTTGTAGCCTTGTTTTAGGAAGCTTGTCGATCCCACTAGCGTAGAAGTTCTGATCCCAGTACTTAAAATATTCAGCAACTGCAATGGAGACAGCTTCAAAAACAGAAGATATTTAACATCAGATAATTCTGAAGCGACCGCAATAGATACTAATCCGATAGAGCTGAGACAGGTGAATATGGGGGTTCACAATGAACTTCTCATCCAAGTCACCTTGCAGTACGTGGTTTTTACATTATCTTGATAGAACACAATTCCTTTTCTTTTCCCTAACACTGGTAACTTTTCCTTGACAGCTGCCTTAAATTTATCAGGCTAGTTGCAATAGGTGTTTACGTTGATAGTTCGTCCAAGCTTAATTATTGCTTAGAAGACTGTACCCCTTGTACGTGTACACCACCACAAACTAAGATTTGCTTTTTCAATAATTGTTGCGGATTTTCCAGGTTTAATGTGAACTTTTTTTCTCTTTATATTCTAATTAAGGATCAATTTTTGATCTCCCGTAATGAGATTGTCCAAAAAAGGCTCCGTATTTTGTATAACAGGGAACGCTAAGCATATTCCCACACGGTTTGACACATTTCATTTAGTCAAATTGTGCGGAACCCATATATTCTACTTCAAGAAAAATCCAAGATGTTTGATGTATTCGTGAGCAGTCAAATGGTGAGTGGTGTATTCCTGTGCAATTTCTGTGTTTGTTAGATGTTGGTTACCCCTCGACATGAACCGAAAAAATGTAAAAAACTTAATGTGCTTGAACTTTTACATCCTATTATTGTACTCTATCAACAGTATAACTAATATAATAAGTTACAAATTATGCAAAAGTTGCAAGGAAATTAGGGTTTAAAAAACAACTTGTATCTAAAACATATATATATATATATATATATATAATACTGATTTTGTAATATACAATTATAGTAAATTAGCAAAATGCAAAATGAGTATAAAATCCGTATAGTTTATTAGGATTTATTTCAGTCAATGAATGCTTTTATAAAATCTGAAAACTGTCAGAAATAAGCTAGAGTTTTTAAAATGATGAAATGCTTTAATTTATCGTGTTGACAGAATGTTTTAAATTACGCGTAGGAAATTACGGACCAACTTTCTTCACAGAAAGTTTAAATTTCCCTAAATTACAAAAACGTAAGAAAAAGTATTTGACATTTAAAAATAAAAATGTCGCCTGATGGAAAAATTTTCTTCGCATCATTTATTTACTTATGATTTTATAATTAATATTTTTTACAAAGAAAAAAGAAATATATATGTAGTATATCTGAATTAGCATTATGTATTTTTAAGATAAACTTTTCATTTCTATTAGACATTTTTATTGGTTTACTAAAAAAAAAAAATAACTCATTTATTATTTTAATTTCAAAATAGGTCTTGTATTATTCACCTTTGATACCCCTAAAAATGAGAAAAATATATAAAATTTGTATGGAATTCAGTGTAATTGGTAATATATTTTGTGACAAACAAGTACAAGACTTCCAAAATTTAACTTTAATAAAAATCCCTTATTAAAAAAAAAAAAAAAAAAAAAAAAAAAAAAAAAAAAGAAACAAAATGCATTGCGTAAAGTGCGCTAAATATCTTTGTAAAGTGTCGCATATAATTTCCTGAATTTACAGTCATGTTGTATGTATGTTTTCAAAAATATAACTTAATTTTTTCTCTAAGAAATTAACTTTCTAACATATGATGACACTTTGAAGTGTAGATTAAGTCTTGTTATACATTTCACAACTTTAATGATGCAATGCTACAGCATTGTTCATATACAAAAAAAAAAAAAAAAAAAAAAAAAAAAGGTTATTTAATAATTTATTTAGTTATTTACTTTGTTGTGACCTTTCCGACCCGAAACATTTTTATCTTAAAAAGCTGCATTCTTCTGTTTTAACAAACTGAAAGAAAAATATGGACTATAACCGACATTTGTTGATTGCAAATTGTATATGACACGTCCTGCTAATTAGCTCGATCGTTCATTTCTTTATTTTATTACATAGGACTTTTCCAGATGCAAAAATGTAAGTAATTAACGTGGATGTCTACACGATCCTACGGTCTGGGTCGGAAATGGATTAAAAGTTTAATTTTAACATTCTTGAAATGAAATTTCCTGAATATTTTATCTGATTTTACAAAAAATATTAAACTTTGTTTATCTAACTTTAAAATGTACAATCTGCTGGTCCATTCAACTGGTTCTAGGAACTTAAAATGACAGTGGACATAAAATAAGAAATAAACTACTACTATAGGTTTATGGGTGGGGTTATTTAAGACCATGGAATAATTCTGTACTGATAAGTATAAAGGATTTAAGTCCAAAAATGTCGATTTTGAGTTAAGTACTAGTCGGACTCAGAAAAACATTCTCTATCGATTGGTATAAAGGATTTAAGTCTATGTCATTTAGTTTTTGTGAAAATCCATTGGTAAAAAAAGGTTCAAGTCAGAAATTTAGCATTCATGTATGGTATAAAATATTTAATTCAAATTTTTCCCGTTATTAAATGAAGGTTGACAATCACTGAATGGTATAAAGGGTACAAGTCAGCGAAATCCCTTTTTCCTAGTCGATTCTTCTAAGTAGATTTTAGTTAGTTTAACTTTATTTTTCGTCTCCTGAAAAATCAAGAATATGGACTTAAATCCTTTATACTTATCAGTACAGAATGATTATCTATCTTCATGTGTAGTTTTAAAACCTTCCAAATCTTAAAATTGAAAAATGCATTTTTTAAGTTTGTTAAGTTCTAAGTAAACGTTTTCATCGTCTGTAAACCAGAATTTATGCCTATGTTGATCCATCTCTGTGTCATTTGTGCTGGAAAATCACGATGTTCTGGAAATACAATCATCCCCATATCTGCGAGATCGCGATTCTATGGTACCCGAGTGTAGCATTACACTTGATGATTATGTTAGTGTTATAGAGTTTTCTCTCATTAGAGCATTGTACACAATTCAGCTATATATTTCAGGTATAATTTTCTATATAATTTGTTCCACCGTGAAACTTAAGGCTCCAAATAAACACTAAATTTGGTAAACTTTAATGGTAAACTTTACAAGTAAATAAATTAACTGATAAAACAGTTATTAAAAAATTTTAATGAGGTTTCTGGGATGGAAAGAAATATTTAATATAACATAAGAAAATCAATTAAATAATATCTTTAGAAAAGCAGATCAACGTATTCCCAATTCTCTTCTTATCTATTATTATTTTTTATATTTGACTGGGACTGAATTATAAATGTTTGCACATGTATATACCGAGCGATCCAAAAGTCAGAGAAAAAATGAATAGGTATATATATATATATATATATATATATATTAATTATTCAAGAAATATTGAGCAGAAAAATACCTTAAAGATATATATATATATATATATATATATATATATTAAGTAACAAAATATTTATTACCAAATTAGTTTAAATTTTCTCAAACAGGTGACTCTTTAATTGCAAAATAACTTTTTTACAGTGGTGCAGTACATTTAACAAAGTAACTGTGGACTATACACAATCAGTGTCACAGACGTCATTCCTGGAAATAGATGTCAGATGTTGGCAACGGGAGTACTAATAATAAAGATAAACTAAAAAGCTTTCTCTCTCAACAATAACATGATTTCCTTTTTTAAGCAATCAAATGCAGTTATAAGCAATAATCTTTTCATTTAAATATCCACTAACATCCGAAATCATATAAGACACAACAAAGGCATATTAATTAATATCCGATTTACAGCGTCATTTAAGAATGTGGATCTTCAAAAAATAGTAGAGAATACTGTGAATACATTGCCCCCTGTTGGGAAGAAATGTATGTGATATTTGTTTCTAATATATGTATATATATAATATATAAAGTGGCTATAATTAAACTTGGCCTATTCAGCACTCTCTGTAGCTATAACTAAAACAAGGACTGAGTTTTTCCAACACCTTACGGATGCTTTTTAAAAATGATCTTCAAAGGTACGCTCTACATTGATGATATCATCCAAGTGCACTAGACAGATTGCCTGGGGAAGTCCTCTTATCACTGCCTCCATCAGGCGTTCGAAGGTTGCAGGTGCATTACCAAATCGAAATGGCATAATTTTAAACTGCCACAATCCTATAATAACTTTGCCACAATATTAAGAAAATGTATCACAAACTATCCGAAATTCACAAATTAAGGGCCCTCTTCACTCACCGCCACCGGAAGCCGAAACTAATGTTATTCTATGGGAATTTTTTCTTTACAAATAACTTATTAACTAATACATATTTTTAAATTCTGTTTTCACATTCTGAAAATTCCCAGCTGTTAAATTGACGCTCCTTTTCTAAAAAAAAATATTTTTTTAATTTTTTATATTTTATTTTGAAGCTGCAAAATACGAATTTTCAATATGTGAATTTTTTTCATTTTGCAATTTCGAAATAAAATATTAAAAATAAAAAAAATACATTTTTAAAAAAGGTCCATCAATTTAACAGCTGGGAATTTTCAGAATATGAAAACAGAATTTAAAAATATGTATTAGTTAATAAGTTATTTGTAAAGAAAATTTCCCCATAGAATAGCATTGGCTCGGGCTTTCGGCGACGAGAGGGCCGTTAAGAGTTATACAATGAAGAATCATTGCAGCTGTCATGAAACTTACAAAAATCCGTCCTATTACTTATTGGATTATCATAGGTATGTTATTAAATTTATTTTATATTATGGTGAAATCACCGTGAAGATTATTCATAATAAACTATCTATAATTTTCTTATCATTGTTTTTACAAAATAATAGTTCATCACCCTAGCTTTCTTCCATTTCCACGTCGTAGTGTCACTTTCCCCTTCCTTGATTGTTTAGAATATACTTATTTTACACACCTTTCTACAGTCGAAGAAGACAAAAATTTCAATTTCTAGAGATTTTATGTGAACCAAGAATGGGCAATGATAAGAGAAAGATAACACGATAACACTAACCAAATCAACATGTGAATTGCTGTAGTGGTGCGGAGCTCAAGCGCAATTTAGCAGATATCGAGATGACCGCTTTTGATACTCACTAACCATAGGATTTCATCGGTTTTGCAGCTCATCGTGATTTTCACACTTATGTAACACATGATTTTGTCCTCTTTGGCATGGTTTCTTGTTTCTACTTTGAAACGTTTATTTAGTATTGAAAAGCTGAAGAAACATCTTTCCATGGAGTTGACCGGTTTTTTAACTACACAATACATATCTATTCACAGTAAATACACATCATACCGTTTCTGAATTTTTTTATTTATATAATAAAAGTATAAAGCAGAAATTCATGTTTAAATAATGTTGTCGTTTAGAAATTAAGAGAAGACTTTAATAAGTTATTTAAAATGATACACGTTAATTAAAAAATTAATATGTATGATACGTTTATATATATATATATATATATATAATTTTTTTTTTTTTTTTTTTTTTTTTTTTTTTTTTTTTTTTTTTTAAGTAAAAAAAAAAAAAAAAAAAACTTTGTTCACTTTGTGAGGCTGTAATTTCTATTATTATGTATAAATATTGGTACGTTTTTTGGTAAATAAACAAGAAAGCATAAGGGAAAAAAATAACACCAATACTGTGAATTGAAAGTTATAAACATTTAATATACACACTTATTTTAATCTATTTGTTATATATATATATATATAAGCTTTTATCACATTCTATATACGAAAACCATATAAAAGGATACGTTTACTAAACTAAAAGTCGTAAAAGAAAAATTTTTTGAAGGTTTTTCTTTAAAAAAAAACTTCTTTTGGTTACAGAGCTTTAAAAATACACTTATATAAAACACTTTACAAGTAAACGTTAATCGATATTTATGACACATGAAAAGACACCAAAACATACATTGGGAAATCACATTAATAAAAGTTTTCTTCACTTCATTTTTTAAATTGTAGTTATTCAGGAGGTTGTTTTGTGATATTTGTTTTAGTTAAGATATTTGAAGTGCGAGTTTATTATAGTTTTTTAAAATAAAATTTCATTTTAACATAATGTTTATTTTAAATGTTTAATATATACATACATACATATATATATATATATATATATATATATAAATATATATATATATATATATATATTGATGAATTTAATTATTTAATAATAATAAGAAGAAGAAGAAAGAAAGAAAGAAAGCATTATATTATCGCAATTGCAGGTTGCATCCTCTTTTTTCTGATTGATATTATTTAAGTTTAAACTCTTCATACATTATATTTGTTTAATTATTCAAACATAAGATTTCATTCTATGCATAATCACATTTGGTGTTTACATTAATTTTAATCAATTCTAAATTATAACAATAAAATAAAATAAACAAATAAACAAATAAATAAATAAATAAATGCATAATAATATTTAAAATTAAAATAATAATTCACCAATAAACATAATCATAATGTCTTAATCATCAATTGTTGGCCTTTTGATGACATTGCTTAAGAATACAAACTAAACTAATGTAAAAATTGGAAGTCAAATCGTACATTTTCTATAACTACTTAAAAGTAACTCACTTTTTTCACGTAAGGTGGCGCTAGCTCACGCTACGTAGAACGCTTAATCTAAACTGAAAATAGAAAAGATTAACGTTATAATTAAATAACCCTGTTAAATATCGTCTTTTTAATAGTGTTTTTAGCCTTTAAATTTTAAAGATTAATAACTATCACTTAATGCTTTCCTTTATTTCATTTCAGAAGCTACGATCGATTAATTGTTTCTCTACATTTAATCATTTCTTTTCAGTTTGTTCGTTTTAGCAACCTGTTTATTTCCACCATTTCTGTTTGGAATCGGTTACATGTGGACTTATGACACATACTTATTTCATTTTTCAATTCCGGTTGTGTTACTGTTTAATCTAATTTCCTTTTTTACATTGTTTTGTTGCAAGATAGACACTTGAGTTGTATATTGCTTGAATTAGTTATACAGCGATCCGATATCTTGCATATGCTGACAGAGATGCAAGTTTCCTGATGAATGATTATTTCTGGTTTTCAGCATTCAAAATTCTATTTTTCATTTCATGAATTCTCTTTTCTTTTAACAGATCATATTGGTTAATTTATCTCTTTCCATTTCTATTATTTGATGAATGTTTCTATTGGATTAATGGATTATGCAAATTATCCCATCGTTAGGCTTATGTGTTATGTGTGTCATTTATCTTCTGCGTAATTACTTTAACATGTTTTTACTACTCAGTGTAATTAAATTAAATTATCATCGTGACAATAATTTTATTCGAAATACATCTCATTTAAAATTTCTTGTTTGTTCATAACATTTTATTAATTTTAATACTAAAAGATAAGAAAATTATACAAGGAAAATGAAAGAAATATAATGCTATTTATACCTTTATGATTCCTTAAAAGATAGGCAAAGAAATTGGTATTTTCACTAAATTTAATGATTTTTTTTAATAATATATTGCAAGTATTCACAATAAAATGTTACAATAACCATTAAAGTAATAGTAATATACTACAACTCACTAAGTCCGATGTTTGTTACCATTAACAATATCAGCAATCAACCATATTTTATTAGTTTTTTTTTTTTTTTTTTTGTCGCATAGAAAGAAGAATTTTAAGTATTATTGTCAATAAAGCAATAGATAGTTCTACTTTTGAAACAAGTTATTCGAAACAAGTTATTCTCTGCGTTAAACTCTACATAAGAACAAAAAGCAATCATTTATTTTTACTTATAACTATATAAATATAGGTCTTAAAATTCGAAATGAATTTAGCACTACCTTTTCGATGCCTTATTTTTTCTTCGACTCATACACCACATCAAGAGATCACTTTCTTCTTGTGCATAATTTAGCTAAATAATTTTTTTTTTACCCTAAAATTGGTTTCTACTTATACACACCGTATACATCTACCTCGTAACATCCCTAACAGCACAAAATGTTCCATAAATGTAAAAGTCATATAAGATCGAAATATTAGAAATATGTCAGAAACTTTTCCAAACGTACAGTTTGCTTTTCGATTAGTTTCAAAAACGTAGAAATGTCCGCGATCGTAACAAAAAATCGGATATGTAACAGAAAAGTTTCAATTACATAACAGATGGAACATCGAAAAGTGCGAATGTTTCAGAAAAGTATAGGAGAGCATACTTAAATTTCTTAGGTTTTTCAAAAGTTGTAATTTTTTTGCAACATAACTGAAACGTTCAGTGCTGTATGAGATTGGTCCATCAATCCGGAGATTAAATAAGCTAAATAATTTGTAGTCACGTTTTTGTTTGTAAATATAATATTATCATTAAGTTTAATTTTAACTCGTAAGTGGCTGACGTTTTTTTGAACGCGCTGAAAGGAATACGTGGTAATATTAAGTGTCAAAATGCAAATATGCCTACTTCGTTGAGGATGTTGTGGAGGCTGAACTCCAGCCTCAGCCTTTAAATTGTTCTCTTGCATGGTCGAAGACGTGTGATGTAAATCCAATATGTTCTCAGACTTTAAAACTCAACCATTTATATATATATATATATATATATGTATATATACAGTGCGTTGCATGAATATAAACGCACATTAGCTTTAAGAATTAGAATGGTATAGAAGTGTAATAAAAAATATAAATAGGTGACACTTGATGCAAACTGCATGTGTATGATTCAAGAAATGAAAATACGAGTCAAAACAATGAAAGACCAATATGATTTTTTAGAAAATAATTTTTTCGAATTTACGACAAAAATACATGTTGCATGAATTTAAACGCACATGTAAAAAATAAATAACTGAGTAACAAATACTGTATCTAATACTTTGTAAAGTCACCATGGGCTTCTAGAACAGCCAGTAAACGCTTTGGCATTGATTGATATAGTGGCATGAGGTCATCCAAGCTGATTGTCTTCAGAGCTAATAGAATGACCGATTTTAGTTCATATTTCGTGTTAAACTGCCTTCTGTTTATGTAAACACAGCGAACCAGAATACCTCATACGTTCTCCATTATGTTTAAACCGGGGCGTTTTGAGGGCCAATCCAGAACTTTAATTTTATTGTGACGGAACCATGTTTTCACGGTATGTGCTGTATGTGCAGATGCACAATCTTGCTGAAAAATATAATTTCTTCCAGCTTTCTTTGCTGTTTGACGGCGGAGATTCCTTGTGAGCATCTGGAAATAATCTACAGAGTTCATAGTGTTCTGCACGAACTCAAATTCGAAAGTCCCTTTAAAACATGGCTGCCCACACCATGACATACCTACCTCCAGATTGACGTTTTGAACAGTACATTTCTTCGTTTCTCAAATCGTGCCAGTTGCTATGAAATCCGCCCTGGTCATCGAGAATAAACACTTTTTCATCTGAGAAGATGACCTATTAACAATTTAGTCGATCTAGAATCCATTTTCTTGTCCATTCTAATCGCATATCTTTGTGCTTTTGAGTGAGGGGTGGTTTCGTCTTCATTTTCTCAAATTTCATGAATGTTGCAGCTTTGACAGTTCTCCATATTGTTGTCCGATGAACATCTAGCTTGTATTGAGCCTTTATCTTCGCACAGGAAATATTATTATTCTTTGCAGCGTTGCATTTTTAACGTTTGTCGTAACTGGTGAGCTTCCCTGTTCGCTTCTTATACGTTTTCCCCCACAATTTGCTCCTTTTTTTTACATAATTTCGCATAACACTCTCCTTTCTTCCGATTCGGCGTCCAATTTCATGATTGCTAAAGCCTTTACCACGCATAAAGTCGTTTTTTACCCTCTCGTCTACTGCCAAAGTTTTCCCTCTTGCCATCCGGAACAAACTCCGTAAATTTTGCACTCAAGCATTAAAACGGTTTTTAGAGAACTTTAGCAATACGACTATCTGTGTTTTAATTTAATTCCGGTCGCTCTGTTAAATTTTAAACGCAAAATACAGAGTGCGTTTAATTTCGCGCAACAAACGAAAAACAGTGAAAAATAAGAAAATGCTTAAACACTCATTTACATAAGCTTGCATCAGCCTAAACATACCCAGGTAGCACAGCGGTATTGCTCAATATTGGCTCAATGTTGCCCAACCACGGCAAGCATTGGCGTCAGTCGGTTGTTTCTTTTCAATATTGGCCAATATTACCCAATGTTGGAATGACAGTATTGAAATTCGGAACTATTGATATTTAGCTTTTTTTAACCAAAATTTTTGTTATTTTTCAATACGTAATGGGCAGAAATATGTATAACAGTATTTTAAGTTCTATAAAATTATTAATAGAAGCATTTTATAATGTTGTAAAAACGGGAATATTGGTCAATATCGTCCAATCTCGGCAAAGAACGGTAAGAAAGATAAGGTCTGTTCTCGGAATTTCTTGCTCAATTTTACGATCAGCTCGTCATTGAAAATATTTAGCATTGTTAAGAAAAATTCTTGAAGGAGAAAAAGAAAAGAGATCTTGGGCTGGGATTGCAGTGCCTCGTTCTTAAGTCTTATCTTAAATGTTACGAACTTGCGTAGATGGGCGTGGTTAAGAACGATCTTAACTTGGTATTGCAGTGCCTCAAGCGTAAGTCCTCCGCGTGTCCTCGTAAGAGAAAGTCAGCCAGCCAATGGGAGACGCAGAGTGAGTTATGTTGTGATTGCGCGCGCATCCAGTTACGATTCGACGTAAGATAGCTCTGAGGTTGTCGTAAGATAGTGAGGCACTGCAATACGACTTGCGTTTTGTTTACATCTTAAGACAGAGTTTGTGCGTAAGATAGTGCTGAGCGAGGCACCGCAATCCCAGCCTAAATCTAGATCGATATTGATGGATATCTACCAATGTTGTTGAGCATTGATACTACAACTTTCTGAAAACTCTAATAGCCAATCAGAGAGGAGAGAGAAGCAAAACAAACAAGCACCAGCACCAGCGTAAGAAGCGAGATGGCGGTGTATTTGCTTTTCTATATTTGTAAAAAGTAAGTAATTTTAAATATTGTTTCCGATATAGAATATAAGATAACTGAAATTTATAATATTTAAAATTATAGATGTATATTTATTAAAAGTCTTAGATAATATGTGATTCAAAATCACAACTTTAATCTTAGCGTACTCCGTGTAAACATGATATTAGTCTTAGCATTGTAAAATTTAATTATCCTTTTAGTTAAGAATTAAAATCTGTAAAATTTAAACAAATATTATTTCATAATTTACTACAGAAGAATAATTATGATCGAAGCGGAGATGACATATCATATTTTTGTAATAGTTAAAAGATTTATTTTCTCATTTTGCTGTTTGATGCTTGGTTTATTTTTTTATTCACTACTAAAATTTAAAGTCTTTTTCTTAGGAGGAAAAAATAATTTTTTAGTGTGTATGCATTTACTTGAATGTAAACAATGTCTGTAAATTATACAATGCTTTTTTAAAATGGGATTCTTGTCAGAATTGTTGTTTGATTTAATAGTTATTTTTCAAAATTGAAAAGTTAATAATATTAATATTTGTCATAACTTTATTGTTGTATGAAGAGTCTCATTATCATGTCGACACGTAAAACAATAACAAGAGCCTTCAAAATTCAAAGACTTTATTCGTGTCATTCACTAAAATAAAAATAAAAGCTTGCAGAATAAATTAGATTACATTTGATTACGGTTAGGTTTTTAGCATGTGGCACTTTTTTTTACAGTTTACATAGTCATTAAAACACAGTTTACATTTATATTCATAATTGATAAGTATTTGCTTGAATTTAATGAAAGATTGTTTTTAAGCACAAAAAAAAAAAAAAAAAAACTTTTTCTTTTATAAACATTGTCATTACATTTGTTTTTATACAAGAAATAAAATCTTTTATGAACCACAACTTCTTTTAAAAATTCATGTCTTACATACTATGTAATGTATAATTGTTATATGTATTTAAATTATGCATTGATATAAAAAATTTTCTAAGAAATTTATTGTACTATAAGTTTGTTATATTACATAATTTACTATAATCAAGTTTAATATAGTATATGTTTGTTATTTATTAAAAAGAAATTTATTTATAACCAAGCTAGTACATATGAGGCATTGCAAATATGAAGGGCAAACTCAACAAAAGGAGATTTTGAGAAAAACGCATTTGAAAATAATTTTTTCTGCGTCATATGCTGGAAATATGTATCGTCCATGCATGTTTTGCGACGGAAACAAGGGTGATCTGAACATGAAAGCTCTATCTGTAGATTCTCTGAAGGATCTAGAATCGGATGGTGAAAAAAAAAAAAAAAAAAAAAGACCTGATGTCGAGTTCGCCCTTCGTATCCACAATGCCTCATATATATATATTTTTTTTGAGATTTTTTTTTTTTAAATAGGCCACACACATGCTTTTTTTTTTTAATTCACTATTAACATAACAGCAAAAATTTAAATGCTTTCTGGTCATGCACCAATTATTTCATATTTATTCCTAGTATTCAGTCTAGTACTTTGCTTTTGAGCTTAATATTTAGTTTAATTGCACACAATATGTTGAATGTGTAAATATCCTAAAACGATGAATTACTAATTTTCTTTTCTTTATCTAATGACATTTTTTTTTTCTAAATTTATTAGTTGATGTAACATATGAATATTTATAGTTTTATTAATGACAAAAAATTACAGATAAAACGATATAATAGTTAAAATTATTTTTGAATTCAGTTCAAATTAACATTATTTAATAACTTAATGCATATATAATAATGCATTACTAGCCTTATAAGTTTCTTATGCACATACCCAAATAAAATGTTAAACATTGGAAATGAGCTTTAATTTTTTTTTTTAATTTAAAATAGACAAATAAAATAAAAGCCTGAAAAGTATGTGCATGCAGGCAATCAGTTAAGAGGACTTTCTACTTATTGTCGGCAGAAGCCAAAGCCAATGTTATTCTACGGAGAATTTTGCTCCATCATAACTCATTAACTAATGCATATTTTTAATTTCATTTTCACATTCAGAAACTTCACAATTGTTAATAAGGTTATCCCTTTCTAAAAATTATTATAATATATTTTTTAAAGTTATAAAATGTGAATTTTCACAATGTATAATTTTCATTTCTTTTACTTAAAAATGAAATATTAAAAATAAAAATTAAGGAAATCAGTGTCTAAAAATTTATTTATTTATTTTTCTACTAAGCATTTTATTTTAAAATATTGAAATACGAATTTTCACAGTGTGAAATTTTGTGTTTTGTCGTTTAAAAATAAAATATTAAAAAATAAGTAATCAATTTTTAGAAAGCGATAACCAATTTAACAGTTCTGAGATTTCTTATATTTTGCTTTAATGTTTATCTTTTTTATAAAGTTTTATTTATTTATTTTTTACACTTTTGTCGATTTCATCCTTGAATTAAAGAACTGTTATATGAAAGTGCATTAAATTTTATTGTAGCTAAAATCTTTTATATTCAGAACTTCTAAAAATATTCCATAATTGTAGTATTGAGTTTTCATTAAAATGATGTAAATGGTAATAACAGGATTACTGTGAGTTAACAAAATTTTTTTTTTTTTTTTTTTTAGTGAATGTTACCTAAGGCCTGCCGCACACCAAAGAGGAATTGGACACACCGAAGCGGCAGACACATCCTGCGAAGGAAGCGTTTTTGATCACGTGTGCTTGTTGACTTTTGAGATTTCAGGTATTATTTATTATAATATAAGGAGATTATAATTTCTAAATCTATTATAATTTCAAGTAAAACAGAAAGAAAAATAAGTGTAATTAAGGAGAAAATAATTATTAAATTTAAAAATAGTTTTTTTTTTTTTTTTTTTTTTTTTTTTTTTAAATTAATCAAATATTATATTCTAACTAAAAACACTTAATAATTCTTTGTGATTTAAGGGAAAGTAATTTTCATATTTTTGTGGGGGAAAGGGGGGGGGGGTTAATGTTTTATTTATAATTAACATTTGATCTTCTAATAGAAAAAGCTGATTGTTTGCTTTAATTGTGTTACTATTGTTATGTAAAAATAAATAGTCTATTAAATTATTAAAAAAAATTATTTCAACCTGAAAAAAAAAAAAAAAAACTTTATTATTAAATAAATAAATAATTTTTATATCACACTTTTTATTTATATTTTATTTATTTAT
Organism: Salticus scenicus; assembly: GCA_963930645.1. Classification (NCBI taxonomy): domain Eukaryota; kingdom Metazoa; phylum Arthropoda; class Arachnida; order Araneae; family Salticidae; genus Salticus; species Salticus scenicus. The sequence continues at coordinate 31,241,300 of OZ005656.1, forward strand.
TTATATCTTTTAATTTATATTCATTTAAATGAATGAATAAAATAAAAGAATAATTTAAGAGAAAATAATTATTAAATTTAAAAACTAATTTTTCGTTGTTGAATTATTAAAGTATTTTAACTTAAAAAAATTGTTATTTTACTTTATCATTTAAATAAATGAATAATTTAGGGGAAAATAATTTTTATATTTCATTTATTTATACCTTTATTTTGTTAATATTTTATTTAAATTTTTATTTAATGTTTTATATCCTGTTTCTAGCAGAAAACAAAGCTTGTCTGCTTTAATTAAGTTATTATTGATATGCAAACAAATATTCTATAAAATTATTACTATTACTTTTTTTTTCCAGCTAAAAGAAGCGTTTTTATTTATTTTATTTTTTTTCTTTATAATTTAAATAAATGAATAATATAAGAAAAATAATTTTACATTGCACCTTTATATATTTTTTTCTTTATTGTTAAATTTAAATTAATAGTTTCCAGTTGAAAACATTGCTTTTAAATCTGAACAGTTTTTAATAAAAAATTGCAAAATGATGCAAAAACCCAATAATTTCCAAGATGTTATTAACATTGTACTAAATTCCTATATTTGATCTTCTTCCTTTTAAATGAATATTTTTTCTCTATTTTTCCTTTTCGTTGTTTTTCTATAGAATATATCTATTTAAAAAAAAAAGAAAAGTAGTAGAATTTAATCATTATCCTTTATCTTAAATTATTTTTCTACTTAAAAAAAAAAAAAAAAAAAAAAAAAAAAAGCCACGCATCCCTTGCTAGTAAACTTGTTCTGTTTCTTTTATCGGAAACGGTCAAACAGATGAAATTCAGGAGCGATAATGGGGGTTTTCGCATAAAATTGTTACCCTATAATTTGTTTTCATCCGTATTTTTTTTTTATTTTAATGTTTTTCCTTTCTATCTGAACTTAAATTGATTGTTTACTGTATATTACACGGACTTGAATTTGATATTGTCATTGTAGGACTCAGCGTAGTCACTTTTGTTTAATACTATTATTTATACAAAGCAATCTTCGTAATATGCAATCGAAGAAAAATATTGCAAAGGATTTTACTAAATATTTCTATTAAAGTTATTAGTATTGAAAAAAGCGACTGCGTTGAGCCCAGTGTTATTTAAATTTACTCACAGTTGTCAAATCTCTATCGCCGCCATGTTGCAACATGAGCAACAAGTGCGAAAAGTTGTAGCATGCGCGATTCGAGCGACAAACGGGAGACACACGCTTGACTAATAAGACATGACGCTTGTTTCTCTGGTGTGCATATGCAGTAAAGTAAAAGTTAGCGGCAATGCTAGGGATTGTCTCTTATGTCGTCCAAGTCACGCTTGTTTCTTTGGTGTGCGGCCTGCCTAACATAACATGTCTTTCATACACTTTAATGATAACAAATTAACTAAATAACAAAAAAATTCTTAATTTAATGGATTAATGAAAAATTAAAAAAAAAAAATCTATACATTAAAAAAAGTTATAGGAAAAAATTTCAGAAAAAATTTATACTTTTGGATTATGTACTGGAATATTGCAATCCATTTGAAAGTTCCATATTGAATTAGAATTTACAATTATTATTTTAAATAAAATTAGAAGTTTTATAGCTTTTATTGAAACTAAATTTTCTTTTTTGAGAAAACATTCTTCATTGGATGTAGAATCTTTTGTGATTAGAATTACTTCAACATTTTTCAATACTTTGATATTATAATTTTGAAAATATTGAATGGAGAAATATTTGCATGAAATTTTAAAATGAAAGTGTTTTTTTTTTTTTTTTTTTAACTGTTTGGACAAATTCTAATGCAGCTCCTTTTTTATTTGATAATTCTTAATCAGTACATCTTGCTTTTGGATTTAGTATAAAGATAAGAAAATGAGCTGCTATTAATTACCATATTATAACAAATACCATATTCATAAATTTTGTAAAGACCACTTTGTTCAGTTTTGAATAAAACAAAGTTGAGAGCAATTTTTTTATTTACACAATTTTCACTTTAAGCAAAACTTTTTGATAATTGGCAGTGAAATGGTCCCGTATTTCTGAATTAGGTCGCAAAATTGTGTATTTTGGGATTTAGCTTTGAAAAAAAAAAAAAAAAAAAAAAAAAAAAAATTCATCGATTAGTAGCAAAATAATTGAGTATTTAGAGATTCAACTTTGTACACAATGCGAATTTATCGATTAAGGCAAAATAATAGCAGATTTCAGAAATCGGCTACAAAAATATGGTGAATTTCTGGGACATTCGCCTTTGTATAAACATTGATTTGCATTATATTAACTTGGACACTAATTATATGAAAATGAAAAGCATAAGCTTCCTAAAATAGCAGCAAATATTTTAAAACAATTTATTGGAAAAGAGAAAAAAGTGTTTTCTGAATTTTTCAGGTTTGTTGAATACTGGTTAACCAAGAGTTTACTGAATTTAATTATCATTAGAACTTAATATTTATATATATATGTGTATATATATATATATATATATATATATGCTTTGTTTTTAAATCATTTTTATGTTATGACACTTAATTTTAGTAAGAAAATACATGTCATTTTTTGTATTTTTCTTGTAAAACTGTTGTAGGTTCTGAAGTGGAGAGTAGGCACCACCGAGCAGTGGTTTAATATGGTCTGGCTTTTAAAGAAACTCAAACCAGCTGGTCACCGAAGGTAGCTTGTTACTAATAAATACTATTTTAATAACACTATTTTCACACTTTATTTATTTATTTTTCTTAACAAATTGTATAGTTTAATGTTTGTATTGTCATATAGCGTTAGTAATATCTCTTGTTTATTCACTACAACAGTGTATAAAATTTCTAATAATAATAATTCTTTACAAGTTTCTTATGAGGTATTGTCTAGTCATATTTTAATAGATACTAGTGAGCTTAAATGAATCACTATAATGAATGAATCCTCAAAATTCCATATTCTCACTCATAAAAAAAAAAAAAAAAATTTTTGATCGAGTAAAAACTTACACCGGATCCCCACTGCCGTCGGCAGCGTAGACCCGTGTGCACTGCGTGCACACAGATTAAGGGATACCAGGGGTGAAACTACCTAGCATGCAAAAACCCTGAAAACTGATATTTGCATGCAGATAGGGAAGATTTAATAATGAAATATCACATGGCTACCTGTATTAAATGATATTTGGAGAGTTCTTAATGCAATTATATAAGGCAAATTAAACATTCAAAATAAGAAATTTCTGTAAAAACAAAATAATTTACATGAAAATCAGAAACAGCAAAAATTTCAAAAACCCTGAATTCCGGGGTAGGCCCTGAAAAGTTTCACCTCTGGGATACGCATACTTATTCCCCACCTTTCATGCCTCTCCTAATTAACCTACATATACAGTAAAACCTCGATAAGTCGTCACTAAAGGGACCAAAGATTTTTTGACGACTTAAGCGGAGTGACGACTTAGGCGGAGTGGCGAATTTCGAAAAAAAAAACTTTGAAATATACTATACTACATATTTTCATGAATTGCAGTAGAATTCGGTGACAAAAACAATATTTTCAGAAACCAATACATGTAAATGAATGAGCGAAAGATAAAAAAAAAAAATACAGTATAGTTACCATGTGCATTTTATTTTTTTGCTACAATAAAATAACCCAACAGTGTAGATTGATGAAGGTGCTGGCTACTGGAAATAACTTTCTTTTCTAATACAGTTAAGGCTTTAAATTCTTCGTCTGTTGTACCTTGAATGGATGTAAGGTACTCTCGAACTTTCTCCAGGGCTTCAGTTGCTTCTGTCTTGTTGGGTGGGGTTTTATCCCCATTCTCGACATCGCTATCCTCACTTGAACTGTTTTGTTTTTCTTTTAAAAATTCAGATGTCAAATCTTTTACAGTCGCTTGTGAGCAGATTGCAATGTTGTTATCAATGTTGACAAAAGCATTAACATCATTGACCCTGCACACTTTTTCATTTGCGATTTGCAGCAAAGTCTCTAATGGTTCCACGTCGATGATGTCTTCATCGCTGAGGATTTCTTCTGATTCGACATCTGCTATGAACCCTGTATGTCGGAAACAATTCAAAACAGTTTGTGAAGAAACGGAACTCCAACTTTTGTCTGCATAGTTAATTTCATCTAAAACTGAAACTTCCAGCTTTTCGTTTCTATCCAATGCTTTTATCAGGTCCTTTACAAGCATTTTTTTGTACTTTCGTTTAAAGTCACGAATTATCCCTTGATCTAAAGGTTGAAGAATTGATGTTACATTTGAAGGAATAAAAACCATCTGGATCACTTTTAAATTTTCGGGTGTGGTGTGGGCGGTACAGTTATCAACAATGATGGCAACTTTTCTTTTCTAACGCGAAAACTGAGAATCCAGTTTACGAATATGTCGTTTTCAAATCGTTGTAGTCATCCATGCCTTTGAATTTGCTTCATAATAAACTGGAAGGGATTTAACATTTTTAAAGCAGCGTGGCTTTTTGCTTTTGCCTATCACAAGAAGTTTTAGTTTTTCAGTTCCATTTATATTTGCTCCAAGCAGAAGCGTCACGCGTTGTTTGCTTGATTTTCCAGAAGTGCACTTTTCACCCTTAAATGACAGAGTTTTATTGGGCAAATGACGGTAAAATAAGCCGGACTCATAAAGATGAAAAACATTTGATGCATCAAATCTAGATAAAATGTCCTTGAGAACACTGTCCTTCCAATCTTCTACAGCATCAACATCAACAGCTGCTGCTTCTCCGCAAATCGTTTTAAAAGAAAGGCAATGTCTGTCTTTGAAACGTTCTAGCCAAACATTGCTGCCGCCGAAATCTTCAATGTTCAACTTCTTAGCAATTTCCATGGCTTTTTCTTTTAGCACCGCGGAAGAAATTGGTACATTCTGGGCTCTGGCATGTTTTAGCCATCGAACTAAAACCTCCTCGATATCGTCAAACTTAGATTTCCTCATTTGCAGTCGGCTTCTTCAATGATTTGTTTCGATGAAAGAACATCGTTCAACGTAGTCCTGGGAATATGGTGTTCTTTGGCAAAAGCTGTTTTGGAAACATTTGATTTTTCAAAAAGTGCAATTAAGTCTTTTTTTTCTTTAAAAGATAACGAGGTAAGTTTTCGTTTCCCTGACATATTAAAAGGGTAATCGCACCACGAAATTACAAGAGAGAAAATAGCCCTTATAGCGGAACTTACTCACTATGAAATGAAGTCAAACTCAGGAGAAGTGAAAAAAACGCCTACACTCGACAAAGTTACAGCGAGAAGTGTGCTTTGAATGGTTAGCAGCGATAAGTACGATGCACGTGCACAGAATATTCCAAGAACTCAACTCCACAAAAGGGGTATTATATGGAAAGGAATGCTTAACCTATAGGTGTGTTGCTGAAGTGATAAGCAGGCTTGGCTTTCTTAAAGTGAAGTGGGGGAGGGGAGTGAAAAGGAATGCTTAACAACAATAGGGACCAACAGGTTTTGCTGATAAGACGCGCGTAATCGAAAATTCCCAGTAAAGGCTTGTTTTCTTAATTTGATGGGGCAGGGCTGGAAAGACAGCACGGTGGCATGCAAAATCAGTGTTGCCAATTTGTGGGAAAAGTCGCTAAGTTTGGGTGATTTTAAAAGCTTTTAGTGACAAAAAAAATGTAAGTTTAGGATTAGCGACTTTTTTAGGGGATTTTTGAATTAGCTTTCGGCCATTTTTGTGGGTGACGAGTTATCCGAGTAGAATGAAATTCGGTGACGGGTAAAAGAGGGTTGTTTAACATTATTGTGTATGAGACCTTGTCGGGACCAAAAGAAAACGACGACTTATCCCGGTGACGACTTATCGGGGTTATACTGTACCAATTGAACACTCTAACTCAATTTCTATTTTTTGTCCACCTAATCCCTCTTTCTGCCTCCCCTTAATAATGTAGCACTTTCGAAAATATCCTCATTCAATTGTAGGTCCCAAAACCTATATATACCAGTTTTGAATGGTCTAACTCAATTTCTATGCCCCCCCCCTCCCCCTGCTCCCTAATAATTACACTTTCTAAAATATCTTCATTCAACTCTTAGGCCCCCAAAAACTATACATACCAATTTTGAACGGTCTAACTCAATTTCTAATTTTTTGCTCTTCCTGCCCCCTTAATAATTTTACACTTTCCAAAATATCTTCATTCAACTCTTAATCCCCCCAAAACTATACATACCAATTTTGAACGGTCTAACTTAATTTATAATTTTTTGCTCTTCCTTCCCCCCCCCCTTCCCCAATAATTTTACACTTTCGAAAATATCCTCATTTGACTTTTAGGCTCCCAAAACCTATGTATACCAATTTTTCGTTCCCCGCCCCCAATAATTAAAAATATCACTGGAAGGAGTTTTTTTTTTATTATTATTAAATAACGAAGGATAAATATTAAATTTTTTCATTATGCTTTGAAAGAAAATCAGAATTTGCTTGTATGGTTCAGTTGGGACAATTTTGAATAGATTAATATTAAATTTAACAGATTATGTTTGCTTGCTACAGATATATGTTTTGCACTTATTGATATAGCATAAAAGTTTTTACATGATCCTTACATTAAAATGGTATGATAAAATTCATTCAAAGTATGAAAGTTTTTTTTTTTTTTTTTTTTTTGGGGGGGGGATAAAAAATTTTATTGTGTAATATGTTTTTATTTATATTGAGTAACTATAAATAAAAACATTTCGGCCTGGGCTGAATAATGGACTTGATATTCGGTTTTGGCTGAATAATCATTGCATCTCTAAAGGAAACATTTTTATTTTATTGCTGTCCAATGTAAGAGTTCTTGGCCAATGGTACTTGAAACCTTGCATCCTATCTAGAAAAAGAAAATTGACATGATTTTATGTTCATGTATATTTTATTTATAATTATTTTTCTTTCTTTTTAGGAAGTGTGAGAAGAAATTGTAAAAAAGTTCAAACTTTTGTCTTTAACAGAGTTTCCCCCAGACAGTTTTGGGAGGGTGCTGCCTCCTGCCTGCCCTTTGACTGGAAAAATTCTTCCCTTCTTACTATTTTAATCACTATTTTTATTGTATTAAAAAAAATAATAAAGAAGTTGTTCAAGTAGATACTTAATATGAATCTCCAAATACCAAATTTGAATTTCCTGTAATCATTTGTTTTTAAATTATGCTGATAACAGATATAGAGATCAATGCATACTATACAAAAAACCAGAATTTAAAACAAAACTAAAAAAATACTTTGTTTATAGTTGGTATAAAAAATTAATTATCCTTGTTAATGTGGGGAAGAGGGGAGGGGGATCATAAAAAGTATATGAGTGGGAGATATTGAACAATTCTACTTCAATACATGTTTTAGAATCTAATATAGTAAATTGAAAGAGTTATGGATGGAGAAAAATTGGAAATCGCAATACTTCTGCGGAGCAATTGTTTGCTGTTCATTAGCAGGAGAGGGAGAAAATGGCGGGGGGGGGGGGGGAGCAGCAAAAAAATAAAATAAAAAAAAAGTGAGAGATATTGTACAATTTTACTTCTTTATAAGTTCTGGAATCTAATTAAATAAGATTTTAAGAAAATATTGACTTTTATGTTGTGAATGAAAGCAGACGGAAAATCACAATGATTCCGTTAAATGTCTATCGCTGATTGTTAGCGAAGAGAAAGGGCGGTGCTAAATAATTATGTAAGTGAAAAATATTGAATAATTCTACCTCTTTGTAGCTTCTAGAATCTAATAAAGTGTGATTAAAATGAACGTTGCCATTTATGATGTGGATGCAGAAAGATTAGAAATTACAATATTTCCGATCAAAATCGGGAGACTTAAAATTTCTACACAATACTGTGTTGAAAATAATCTGCAGAATGAAAAAAAAGAATCTTCGATGTACGTCTGGCATTTTCTACTGTGAGGTCCCTCACCCCCCTAAAAGTAGTGATCAGCCATTAAACAACCTGACGAAGCTCTGCAATGTTCATTCTTTTCCCATTCATAACATAAGTGTCAGCGTTCATGATAAACTTGTTTTATTAGATTCCAGAATTTATAAAGAGGTAGAAAAATTTCCTTATGTGTAATTATTTTGTTTTAAATTATGATAAATTAATGTTATTGCTGATCTACAGACTATGGTTTATTTAGAAACTTCTAAAATATTTTTTTATTTGTGATAAAGCATCATTCTTTTATATTGCTTAAAATATAACCTTTTGACTGCAAAGTAACTTTTTAAATTATTATATTCAAATTATATTTTATGTATTATTTTGTTATATACTAATTTACAGAATTCGCCTATAAAATTACACAATAATTATCACAAATTTTACTTCAGGCGTGATTTCCTCTTTCTTCGAATTTTTAGAGTGGCATCCCTGATAAAACTACTGTGCATGATGATCAACATTTGTTCATACATTAGTAAATTTTTTCTCGTATCAAGTGTGTCCTTAAGGATCCAAAACTGACTTCAAAAATCTAAAATGTGATTTTTTTTACTAGCAGCATCCTTTCATTTTTAAACCTGGGAGAAACTCTGCATTAACAACTGTATTAGAAGTCTTTGCAAGAGCTCCAGATTGTGATAGCAAGTAGGTTAAAATAAAACGGAAATCAGATGTAAAAATATCTGAAAATCCAGAATTTTTGTAATTTTCAAAAACATAATGTAAAATCATGCAAATAAATTTAATAAATTGTTTTATGGAAAAAAAAGTCTTTTATTTTAATTTTTAATGAATTTTTTTCTATACTCATTAAAGATATTTAAAAATAAACCTACTTGAAGTTTAAGTTAAGCATCAAATAGGTTTGTCTTAATTTTTATTTATTTTTCAGTTTTGAATAATGAAAATTTTTATATTAATTTATAAAATAATGCTATTAAATTTCAGACATTTTAATAATATATAATTAAGGAATTTAATCATATATATTAGTGTTAATTAAAAATAAGCAAACAAATGAACACAAAATAGAGGAAATTAGTTGAAATGCATATGAAGTAAAAAGTTTAAATTATTTTCCTAATCAGTAAGCATTTTTATGCTTAAAAAAAAGATGCTTTCTGAATAAAATTTTTTGTTAAGGATATTCTGTATAAAAATAACCAACATTAGTAGCTGAAAGTGATTGTGAAATTTCCTTCTACATATTTATATTTATAAAATTCAAAGTTTTTTAGGTATAAAATAAAATGCTAAAAGATAAAATAATCAAATATTAATTTATAAACAGAAGTTTTAATTTGTGAATTTCTCAGTGTGGATCATTATTATTATTTTTAAATATGCATTTTTCATGTTTTAGCCAAAAATAATGTGCATTTAAAGTAAAAATATTTAGCTTGAATTGAAAATCTGAAAATAAAATCAGATGTAATTTAAAGAATGGATTTTTAATAACTACGGTTAATTGGAAACAAAAAAAGCGTTCTTGGTTTTTGCTTGGCATGGGACAAACTTTTTCTTCAGCTAGGCTAAGATTTTTTAGTCATGCCAGTATAGGTTCTTATTTCATAAAATTCTATATGTAGATTACAGCTTTTTCTAGGGGGTTAATGGGTCTTTATCGTTCCGGATTGTTCTGGAAGATTTTTTGGTTAGTCTTTATCAGGGTAATACTGATGCCAATATCAAAGGCCATAGCCAAAAAGTTTGCAGTGTACAAGTATTAGTGCATAATATTGTGTTAAAAATGATGTATTACTCTAAAAATTTCCACAAATTTGCAACATTTTGAGGGGGAGTTGAAATTCCCCCCCCCCGCCCCATCAATGGCTATAGCCTTGCTACATCAAAATTATACTACCAACCACATAACTGACGAAATCTTAACAGTTATATGCATGTAGAGATGTGATCCTGCTGTGAAATCTGGACACAAGGTGATGTTTTGAAATTACAACAGAAGAGGAGAAGCAGTTAGTTCATTCGTGCATTTAATGAAAGCTGTGTGTAAACAATGTGGTAAACCATGTAGTTGAGTGTAAACTGTAAATTATGTAATAACATAGAACTAATGCGAAATGTGGTCTAAGGTGACATTCTGCAATTACAACAGCAAAGAAGAAACAATCAGATTGTCAGAAAAATTGATGAAAGCTGGGTACTCATCAAAAAAGTTTGTGAAAAGAACTCAAAGTATTTGGATTTGGTATTAAGAAAATTTTATATTGCAAAGAAAAACCCCTGACAATTCATTAACTTCTTCCAGGATGATTTATTTATAGTAAGAAAAAAATAATATAACCTTTTGTTTTATTACGATTCATTCATTTTATATTGATACAACTTAAAAAAAATAAATTACTCAAAAATCCATAACATCTAAATTTGTGAGTGATGAAAATTTTTCATACATTCTGAGTATATCAGTTTTTCACATATCTTAAAAATGTAATGAGTTTGTCTTACACAATTTTTGTTGTGATATCTTGAAAGATTATTATTTTATTTGTTACGATAATGATACCTATATCACCAAGTTCTGATTTCAAGATCAACTTAAGTTCAGCTTTTGGATTTTTATTATTATTTAGTGCAGTTAAAACATAACATGTCAATATTATTTTTTTCTTTTTTTTTTTAAGGACTGAGGACTATTAGTCTCAATCTGTAGATTTTTACGATACCAGTTTTTGATAGTTGGACATTTATCGAAATATAATTGAATAATTTGGAAACAATGTTATAATTTGAAAAAAAAAAAAAAAAAAAACTAATAGTTCTTTGTCCGAAACTAAATTCTGCTTTTGCCAGAATTTCACCATTTTCTTTTTTTTTTTTTTGAAAGAAAAGAAAATTAATAATAATCAGTATCGAAACAAACACTATCAAAAAAGCTTATTATTATTGTGAAAATATATTTTATTATACGTCGAAAAATAAATTAACTCGTAATTTTTTTTTGGCAACAATTATAAATTAAAATAAATAATTTAATAAAAGTTTAGAAGTCAGAATTTCTAATTTTATTTATTTATTTATTTATTTTTCAGTCGTCAGTTTGACCGAGCGATCAATAAAAAATTGATCTGTTAATTGAAATTGTATCATTCCATTTTTTGAATGGTTTTCCTTTCTTTTTTCTTTTCTTTTTCTTAATGCAGTTCATTTAAAAACCTACACTTCCCCCTCCTAAATGAAAGGTTTCTTGTAGGTTTGTTTGTATTATACAAAATCAGTATACTTTGACTTGATTCCGGACGCTGAAAAAATAAAAATAACGTATTAAGGTACATTTTAAAGTATTAGTTTGATAAATAAAATACTAATCTATGTAATTCGATTGTTATTAAACCTTTTTGTCTATAACAATCTAGTATTTTTTTTTTTTTTTTATCTATATGTAAATAAATACAATTCTTATCTGAAAGGAAAATGAATGTGCAAAATTTATTGGAATCAGCCTAATATATGTTTAAAGGTAATATAAAGTTTCTGTTTTCCCATAAAAAATAAAAAAAGAATCACATAAAACAAAAAAAATTTAAAAATCTAATACAAATATCAAAAGTTTAAAAGGATGTTGTAAAATTTCATGCATTCTTTTATCTGAAAAAAAAAAAAAAAAAAAGAATTGTACATGGCATACAGTTGGTAGCAAAATTATTTGAGCGCTAGCAATAATTCCTATATTAAAAAAAAAAAAGTGCATTTAATACTATTTTGTTAAGTGTACTTTTTTTATATAGGAATTATTACTCACACTCAAATAATTTGGCTGCCATCTGTAGTTTTTTTTTTTTTTTTTTTTTTTTTTTTTTTTTGTTGTTTCTTGCAAATAGACAAGATTTGTAGTTAATATTGACCTGTATTGCATTACAATATTAGCCAATGTCAAATATCAATATTGCCCATTACTGTTGTGATTTGCAATTTTATATTGGCCAGTGTTGTACACAATATTGTCCAGTATGTGATACCAACATTGGCCTATATTGGCAAAATTTAGTGTTTTATATTGGCCAGTTCAACTTTAACCGATATTGGCCAGTATTACATGCAATATTGACCAATACAGATTACCGATATTGGCCAGTATTGTAAAAAACCTTGACATTTTTGCACTGGCCAGTCCAGCAGAGTCCGATGTTGGCCAATATTGAAATAGTCTTATTTCCGACTTTGGCCATTATTGTTGTGCTACTTGGGTACGTGCTCAAAGCAACTTATTCATATGTTAGTCATATGCAGTAAGTGTTAGTCCCATTCCTTCTTTTAAAAATTAAAAAATTCTGTTTCTGGTTATTGAAAAAGGTGCGTTTATATTCATGCAACTCACTGTATATATTTATTTATAAGAAAAACCGGGTACTATGATTTGAATGTAACTTCCAAATTTAACTTAATAGAATAAGAAAACGACTACTAATTTAAAAGTATGTGAAACTGATCTCAGTACTACGTGGCCATCAGGCTAATATCCTTATTTTAGTCACAACTCCAAACTATTAATACACAGCACAATTCAAAAGTAATACAAAAGCACAATCTTCCTTAATTCGAAAGTCAATTAATAGTAAATAGTTATCGAAACAATTCACGTCAATTTCTGTCAAATGCTCGTCCTAAAATTAATTATATTTAACTGACCTTATTTTTCGCAACTTCCTTTAAACCTATTCCCAACTTGACAAACTAATACCAAACAATTAGTAACATTTTACACCAATCCTTTCTGAATTCGACACTTCTATGCTCAACCTAACATTTCAACCGAAACATCGCCACCTAATCCTGTATCCAACTAGAGACCTTCTCTTTCCCAACTTAACTCAACACTATCACCTAAACCACCACCAACAGTAGATCTGAATGTTTTCCTTTACTTTTCCAACGCAGTACTTCTAACTGAACAACTCCACACTATTACCGAAAACAACAATTCCTAGCGCCGGATCCGACTTGTGGCATTTATTCTCCCAACTCGACACATCTCATACCTTACTAAATAAAGATTTAGATATCGCAGATTTTTCTGCCCGATTAGATTCAATGTACATATTCATGGAAATATTATGTCGAACACAATTTTTACGCATGTCTACTTCAAATATACTGTCCAATATTTTGTTTTTATTTTTTGCAAAAGCCGTAAGCAACACTTATAGAAATATATCTATGTAATTTCAAATTAATTTCCACATTTTTAATTATTATTGATTTCTTCCACATTTTTTTTTAATTTTCACAATACATATATATATGTGTTTGTGTTTGTGTGTGTGTATGTATAAAAAGGAAGAAATGAAGAATGGATAAAAATGAAATTATATAAACGAATATATAAATTAATTAATCTTTCATAATGAACATAAATGTCTACAGGGATAACAAAGTTAAGAAATTTTTCGATCTCTCTGCCAAAAATCTCTATATAAAAATGAAATATTATATAAATTATACTTTGAGATGATTTATTTACCTAGGTTTTTTTTTTTTTTTTTTTTTTTTTTTAACAACTATTCCTTCCAAATATTTTATAACAGCTTAAATGATAACACAAACGAAAGTTTTAATTTAAAATTTCCTGTCAGAATTCTAATACTCATTTAAAAAGAGAATTAAAAATTAATTAATAACTGTCAAATATTTTTCTTATCACTGAATAAAAATAACATAACTTGGAATAAATTATAGTATTATTTAAATATTTCAAAAGCACTTAAAATATCACTTATTTACTTCAACAGAAAAATAAACAAGAACCATTTCTAAAGTAAAATAAACAATATTTTTTAATTATTAATATGCATCTAATAATTAAAGACAATTTAATTAAATATTATTGAAAATTTAATTTCAAGTAATTATTTTTGTAAGATTTTAATTCAATTTTATCTGGATAAATATCTAGACACATTTTAAGAATATATATTAGAAATATATTAATGAAAAATATTTCTACTTTCCATTATTAAATCAAATCGAATTCCTTAAATATCTGTAAAATTGATATTTAAATAAATTTAATTACTTTAATTTTTTTAAAGCGTAAATATCATAAAGAATATCTTATTTTGAGAATGTTACTCAAATGTAATTAAAATTCTTTTGATAAAAAATTTCATAAGTAACTTTTAGTGGTATGAAAAATAACCATGAGTGATCGTTTTTACAGTTTGGAAATTATTTTGTATTTACGTATTATTGTCTGCATCTCGAAATAAAAACGTGGCAAATTCAGAAAAATTGTCTGCGGCTCTAATATATATATATATATATATATTTATTGTTATTGGATTGCAAGATTTCTTTTGAAAGTAGATCCTAAAATTTATAGATTACTCGAAGTTTACCTATAACTACACTTTGTAAAGAAAAATAATCTTATTAAGAAAAAAAAAAAAAAAAAAAAAAAAAAACAAATTATATAATCAATACAAGATTTTTACGCTCCATTTATTGTATCGTACAAAATATAGTATATAGAAGTATGGTTGTGTAAATATCGGAATATTGCATAGTTTTTTTTTTTTTTTTTTTTTTTACTTTGAATGTTATATTTCTTTATTTAGATATTTTTATCTAAGAATTAAAAGTCGTGATATTTTTTTTATGCCGATGTATGATTTTTTTTTTTTTTTTTATGCAGTTTATTGCTGCCGTCTGATTAATTTTATCTGTATGAATTTTGTTCTATTCTAATATTTATTATTTCAATGAAAGTAAAGTAATTGAGGCCTAAAACTATTCAAGTTTTACATTTACAAAGCATTTCTAGAACAGCTCATATAACATTGGAAAATGAATAATGATATGCGTATATACATTAGACTTACATTATTTATTATGAATTCGAATATAGAACTCATGTTTCGAACTATATATTATGCCAGTATTCACTCAAAGCTTATTTAGTGTTGTATATTTGAATTAGAGCTATACGGCAAATAAGGTTTTAACAATATATGAAAATATTAATCTATGTTTGTAATGTTGAAATACGGTAATAGAAATGATTCATTATTAATTTATTAATTTTTAGAAATAGATTAGGCATAGAAATATGTTCTTTATTTAATAAATAATTTGTGTATTCAAAAAAAATAAAATAAAATAAAATAAAATCAAATAATTTGTAAAAATGTTTCGGAAAAAAAATATACGTGAAAAACATCCTAGAAATTAATTTGTTAATGAAATATTTACAAATACACTACTTACCATAAAGTATTTGTGCACCTTCGAATTTAGTCGTTTTGTTAAATTTCCAGAAAATGTATTTATGAATCATTATGAAACTTCGGGGGGAAAAGGAATATATTACGCTGATATATTTCAGCAAAAGCTTTTTCCTGAGCAGGCAAAGAGGACCAGCAAAAATGTAAAGAAATTTCAAATTCGTTTGCATCGTTCTGTAAAAAGTAATTCTTGAAGTGCGTTTTGGCTCTAGCCTGTGATTATAAGGATACATCTAATTATCTGTGTAAACTTTTATGAGGCTACCACATATATTCATAGATATATAATGGCTTCTTTAAGAAATTGCAACCACTTTTTTTTACCAGAACACGTGGGGTATTAAACCCAATGCAAAACCATTTTAAAGAAATTTCTTTTTGATACACTAGACATAGTATACTGGAATCAGAATGCAAAAATTTACATATCTTACGAAATAAGAGCACTTTTACTAAATAATTTTTATCTACGCATGTGCAAGCTTAAAAAAAAAAAAAAAAAAAAAAACATTTGTATAATTTGATGGCCAAAAGTATTGAGTTTCCAATAAATTTACAAGTGATTTAAGATTGAAACTTGTAATTCATCTCTGGATAGTGATGATATTCTTGATTTTGACAAAATTAAAATGTTAGCTTCAAATGTAAACTTGTAGAAGTCCCGTATTTTCCTAGAGGGCGCTTTTAATAAATTACAACATTCATCCTTGTTCGAGGATAAATCTGTTCTCCCTGAATACTTAATCTTGTTTTGATGTTTTATGACGTTATTGTAAATGTTGTGTTTTGTATGTATATGACACTGAGCAGGGCTAGTGCTTAGACGAAACGCCTGTCTTTTGTTTTTGGTTTTTTAATTAAATTGTCCCTTTAAAAAAAAAATAATTTTTTATCTCATTTTGAAAGTTACTTGGTTTTAATATATTAATGATACGTATAGATTATGCTTAATTTTATTAAAATAAAAATGAAATAAAATATACATTCAGTTTAGAGTACTTAATGATTTACTTCAAAATCAATAAAATAATTTACGTTCTGTTTTCTTAAGTTTCATTATCATTATTATTATTGGCTTTCTTATAGTCTATAAATGTTTTTTTTTTTTTTTTTTTTTTTTTTTTTTTTTTTTTTTTACAGTTAATTAACATTGTGAATAAATATATTTTTATAACACGAGAAAAGTAAATAAATCTTAAGCCTGTTTTTATTTTCTAAGTAGTAGATATAAAATTCTGAACAAAAAAAAAAAAAAAAAATAATAATAATAATAATAATAATAATTTAGTATGATATATTTAGCATGACATATTTAATTTATTCTACCAAAGAAATACATTCAGCAACTGTGTACCATTCCCTAGCATCGGTGCTATATTCATTTCTTAAAATTTGTTTATTATAGCTTATCGAGCCACTTCGCGTCAATAAAGTTCTTGTTTTTGTTACTTTGACAATGAATTCAAATTGCTATCGGGATTTTCTAAGTAAAGCTCTTGGAGAGAAACGTCCGAACTGCTTTGGTACCAAATTTCAAATTTCGCCAAGGGGCTCTAAACGTTGAAGCTATTCTTTTTCTTTATTACAATTTTTACAATTTTATTTTAATTTTTAAAAATAAATATATCTGTATGAACTAAAAGGTACGACATTAACTAGATATTTTCTTATTTATGAAATTTACCAAATTTAATAGATTTTAATAATCTAGACAAAACATTTTGTCAGGTACAATGACAAACTTTGAGCTTTATATATTTATATTAAAATAATAATAATAATAATAATAATAATAATAATAATAATGTTTACTCGTTCATTCAAGGTGAAAGATAAAAATTGAAAACTTCGCTGTCTGAAATAAATTGTACGACCTGTCGTGGTAATAAAACAAAGCAAGTATAATAAAAAAGTAAAAAATATATAAAATGAAAAATAAATAAGTGATAAGAAAACTGAACATATATATATATATATATGTATATATATAAATCATGGATGAAAAGCAGAACCCCTACATACATCTTCCTATATTGATAATCTGAACTCCCAATGTCTTTTTATATATAAATGACTAAGAGAGATTT
Organism: Salticus scenicus; assembly: GCA_963930645.1. NCBI lineage: Eukaryota > Metazoa > Arthropoda > Arachnida > Araneae > Salticidae > Salticus > Salticus scenicus. The sequence goes on from OZ005656.1 coordinate 31,258,611, forward strand.
TTCCTGTAAGTCCGTGGCTGGACGCAAGTTGATTGGCTAAGAGAGATTTTCTTCTGTTTGTCTGTGTGATGTTGCCACCAGCTTTTCATACTTTAGTTAATTAAAAAATATCTAATTGTCCGATCGATAAGTTAATTAAACCAACGGATTCAGAAAAAAAATGCCACTTTCATTTGGTACCTTATTTGTAACGGAATTTTGATTAGATTTTAAAAAATTAATTAAAATGTGAAAATAATAACCTGGTAAAAGCTTTAAATGTGGACATTTAAAATTTTAATTGTTGCTGAAAAGAAAAAAAAAATACATTATTTATTTATTTATTTACTTATTTATTTTCAAACATCATGAAATGAAATATGCATTCACGCGAATATATATATATATATATATATACATATATATATATATTACTCATGCACAATGAAAAAATGAAAATTGAAAATGGTGTAACAAAACAATTTAGATAAAGTAGCAAGAGAGTTCCAAAAATTAATGGAAATATAAATGAACGTTAAATAAATAATGTAGTCATCTGCTCAAGCACGTGATATTGAAAAACAAAGAATCTAATTCAGTAAATATGGAAAAGAAAGGAAAACGAAAAGAAAAGTAAGAAAACAACAATAACAATAATAATAATAATAACATAAACCAACGTGAATCCAAAACGGGGCTTTAAAGCATTTACGTGATTTCTTTAAATTATATTTTTGTTTGTAAAGCGATATAGAAAAGAGTTTCCTTTAAATATAGTGACTAGCGAAGCGAGAAAAACCGTCGTTGATTCACTACCTTCATTGACTTCAAGAATTAAAAGATGTTTCGTTTACAAACTTTGATCTATTACCACGCAGGCAGCATCAGGCCGAGTTTTGTACATTTCGAGTTTGATTTTAAAATATTTCCCGCATTCGGAATTCGGTTCGTTTCCGAACCGGGGGTTTGCTAGTAAATCTACATCTATCTACCTGTCTCTCTATATATATCCTTCACAATATATTATTCATCACACTGTTTATTTATTTGGTAAAAATATAAAATGGAAAACTATCTTAATATAATGATTTCGTTGAGATATTAAAAATCGAAGTTAATAAATTGTTTAAAATGAAATATAATACTTATAATATGACTAAAATATTAATATTAACGAAACATTTTTGCAAATAACTTTTTTTTTTTTTTAATTTAATTTTTATTTCTATTATAAAAATATAATAAAAATGATATTTTTTTTTCGATAATTGATTTATATATATATATATTTCCGTTATTTTGTATATTAACTCGTTTTTGTTTAAAATTTAAATGTCTAATAAAAACATTTCTTCTGCGGATGAAATATTCAATAAATCAATCTCTTGATATACTGACTTATTAAACAAAAACGTTTTTGTTATGTTTCATTTAGAATAACTGTATATAAGAATATTTTTTTGCAGACTAAGCTTATAAGAGCAAAAAATTACTTTTTTTTTAAAGTATTCTTCTGGTTATTCAACTTTAAAAAGTCTTTTATATAAAAACTTCGCAACTATACATTAACTGACCCTTGTTGTCATGAATGCGTTGTAAACGACTTGCAGAAATGACATCTAAACATGCTTTTGTGAAATAACATCCATAAAAGAAATAGGTTTTGTTTACTTCCTTTTTTAAATTGCAGTTGTTCAAAAGGTTGTTTTGCCATTTTTCTTTTTGGTAAAATATATGAAAGATATAGGTCTGTTTATTATACTTATATAATATCATTTTTTTATTATGTTTGATTGTCATTTTTTTTTTTCTTTTTTCAGAAAGTAGTATTTAAAATCAAAATAAGATTCATAATATCTTTATAGATTTAATACTAAAGGATAATACAATTATGAGATATAAATTAATTAATCGTGTTTTTTTTATTCATTTATAATGCTTTTAATGAAAAGAGGAAAAGAATGATAGTTTGAATATATTTTTAGTAAAATATATTCATCATCATATTCTTCTTCAGGGATTAGGTTGGGAGCTTGTTCAGGCTTCATGGTCTCATCACTGTTTTCTAGGTCTGCCGCGATCTCGCTTGCCTTATGGAATGTAGTAGAAGGCAGCTCTTGGTAGTCTTCCGCGTGTCATACGTTGGACATGATATTTCCAATTTGTGCGCTATTCGTTGATCTCTTCTATGATGTCAAAAACTTTTAATTCTCTTCTAATGTCTTCATTCCTAATTTTGTCCATAATTGTGCAGCCCTCAGAGATCGTAGATACCGCATCTCTGCTGCCTGGATCCTGCTACTCTCTTGGGAAATCAGAGTCCTTGCCTCTGAGCCATACAGCAAAGTAGGCACTGCTATATAACCGTGTAAAACTTCAACTGTGTTTCTTTTCTCGTTTTTCGTTTTAGTGTTCATATGAGAGTGCCACAATTGTGTTGGAATTTGTGTTGCTTTCTTTAGGAATTGATATCATAGTTAAAGGTGATGTTACATCCCAGATAGGTGAAATGTTGTATCTGTTCGATAATTTTATTATCAATAACGATCTTCCTTCTTACTGGTTCTTTGCCCTTAAATGCCAGTGTTTTTGTTTTTGAAATGGACATTTTCATATTATAGTCTTGACATATTCTATGAAGTACATAGATATATCTTTTAATGTCATCTTCATTTGATTGATTTATGATCTGTCATCTGCAAACAATAGTGCATTTACGCAAGTTGACATATTCAGCTAGATACCAGCATTTATTGATAATTTCCACGTTCGTATAATGTTATTAATATAAATATTGAAGAGGGTTGGGGATAAACCACAGCCTTGTGTAAGTCGTTGGTTAGTTTCTACTTTTTCCATATCAATTAATATTTTGGTATCTTGGTATAGGGATTGGCATGCTTGAATTAAGTGTCTTGGGATCCCTCTCTTTTCCATTATAATAGATAATCTTTCTTTATCGACACGACCGAAAGCTTTCTCATAATCTATGAAGATGATATGCGTTTCAAGGTTAAATTCTCGGCGTTTCTCAAATATTTGTTTTACAAGAAAAACATCATTAATACAGGATATGCCTCCTCTGAAACCAGATTATTCTTCTAGAAGTAGTGAATCCATTATCGACATTATTCTGTTATTAATAGTTTTACTGTACAGTTTACAGGTGCTATTAAGCAATCTAATTCCTCTATATTTTCCACAGCAATTTATATCTCCTTTTTTGAAGATAGAGATGATTTTCGCTGTTTGCCAATCTGTAGGTATTTCAAATTTTTACCTGCAGATGTTAAATAAATGTAATAGCTTCTCATGTAATAAAGCGCCTCCATATTTGATAAGTTCAGAATTTCGGTTATCAGTGCCAACGGCTTTTCTGTGTTTAGTAGTCTTCATCACTTCCTGTAGTTCGCTTATATCGATGTTGTCTATATTTTCATCTACTGTTTCGATTTCCACATTCAAAGGGGCAACTGAGTTGTACCAGAGATCTTTGTAATGTTTAACCCATTCTTTCTTTCTGATACTGTCAATATTTATATTATCTCTTTCTCCATTATTTAATTTTCGTGGAGTTTTGTAGGCTAATATCTGTCTTCCATGTATATCATTCCCGATATTACTTATGGATATATTCCAAGACTATTGGTGAGCTTTTCGAATTATATTTTTTGAAAGGTTTTTTTTTTTTTTTTTCTTTATATAATTTTTTTCTTCTTTTTCTTCTTCCGTATTCTTTTGTAGATAGTCTTTATAGGCTAATTCTTTTTCTTTAAAAACCTTTGTGATATCCTCATTCCAGGTTTTTATGCCTCTTCTTCTATAACTTTTTCTTTTCTTGCCCAAGGCTTTGGATGCTGCTTCTTTAAATCATATTGCTTATGTTATTTCATTCTTTATCTACAGTTTCCTTTATAACCGATTCTTTTATTAAATCCTTTAAACGTTCTTGATATAAATTCTTAATGCTATCTTCTTGTAACAAGGATACTTTGAGAACTTCACATTCAGGCTTTTTAACATGTTTATTTTTTATCGATTTGTTCATCAACTTGATTTTAGAAATTACCAAGAAATGGACAGAATATATATTATACCCTCTGAACACATGTGTGTCAATAACTTGTGATGTTAACTTTTTATTGACAATAACATAATCAATAAGTGACCTTGAGTCTCTGGCATTCCATGCGAACTTATTTATACCTTTTTTTCCAAAAGAAAATATTTGTAAGTTTTAAATTGTTAAAAGAAGCAAAATCTCTCAAATGTTTCCCATTTTCATTCAAACAAGTTTCGCCAAATGTACCAAAAACATTTTGGACTGGCTGGATACTAACCCGAGCAGTCAAATTGCCAATTATATTTATATAGTCATTTTTATTACAGCTGTTTAGATTGCATTGTAGTGCTTCATAGAAAAGCCCAGTTTCTCCTTTTTTACCATTTTCTGGGGCTTATGCACCGAATACCGAAAGGTATCCTCTATCTATTTTCAACCGTACAATAACAATTCTTTCATTAACAAAAGTGTAGCTTACAATTTTGTTTTTCCATTTTTTGTTTAGAAGTATTGCAACTCCGTAAGCCGCTTTTTAAAATATATTCAAATGTAATAAATGCTTTGAATGTGTTGGCAACAGGAGTTTTAAATGTCATTAAAATAAGAAAAAAATACTACAATGTACATAATTTCAATATTGACCATTAACAATTTTGGCAATCAGCTGTATTTGCTTTATAGTTTTCTTTTTCTTTTTTTTTTTTCTTTTAAGTTTAAAAAATATTAATTTTGTAGGAAAAATAATTTTTCGTGTTAAAATACATGCCATATTTAATTAGTTTACTCAAAGAAATATACGTGTATATTTTATACGGAAACAATCAAGCAAACTATCAATTTCACAATCATAAGATATAGAAAGCTTTACCAGCTAATATTATTTTATTTTTTAAAACAATCAAATTATCAGTAAAGAACTTCATTTTATATTAATCATACGTTTCAGAGAACTTCCACTAATGCAATATATATTCAAGGATTTTTAAATTATAAATAGTAAATAATTTAAAGTATTAGACACAATTTTAATCATATGTTCACATTCATTTGTAATACACATTCATAAAAAGGTTTCTTTCATTCTTTTTTTTTTATTATTGTTTGGGATATATCAGTAACAGCATTGATCCACCGCATTTTGCTCGGCCTTTCATAGACTCCTCGAAATTTTCTGTAGTAATAACAAAAATATATTATTTCTAGCAGCATCTAATATCGGTTTTCGATGAGGAAGAATTTACCGAAAAAATATATCGAGATGACAAATCACGTAAGAGGAGGGGTTGATGATCAGATAAATAATTTGATTTGAAAAAAGAACAATCCTTCTTTTTTTTTCTTTTTTTTCAGTGGTAGGTAGAAACATACAGACTATATTGAAGTGCCAATTCTGAGCCTCTTCCTAATGGCTCCGAATTAGAAGGAGGACAGTGAATGTTTGAACAAGATGGAGCCTCTATCCACACCATCTGTGGAGTTAAAAATTGGTTCGCTATAAATAATGTACAAATTTTATCATGATCAGCTACAAGCTATGAACTTAAATAATAATGGAAAATATCTGAGCAATGCTTGTTCATCGAGGATATACTGGTGAAAATCAGTTTGAATCCCTTCTTTAGCTTCGAGATTCTTTGAATAATTCTAAATTATTTGAAATTATTCATTAATTTTATTTGCTAAATTATCCGTGTGTACCCCTGTGTATATGTACTCAGAGAAAGGCAGTCGTTAGAGAGCCTTTTCGCTAGTAAAAAGGAATCACTCTTCCGCCCTCAAAGATCAATCTATATCTTATTAAGATATCTATGGTTATATCAGGTTTTAATTCGTTATACGTAGTAAACCGTTCGACCCTCGCTACAAAATTTGGAATAGTTATCAATCAGACAAAAATCTATCGAACGCCGTAATTTTTAGTACAATAGGATAATCAGATCAAAAGATATTAAATAAAAATCAGGGTGTAAAAAAATCATGATTTTTTTAAAAAAATAAAAAAAATCGGATTTTTTTTATTTAAATCGGATTTGTTTTATTTAAATCAGATTTTTTAAAAATAAAATCATACACACACATAAACATTTAAAGAGAATCATATTTTTTAAATATAATTAATCTCAATATATAGAGCTGGTAAATACCTAGTTGTTCATAGTACAAAGCTGTACTGTCATTTTTTTAGTAGTTTAAACTACAGGCTTTTCTCAAGTAATATTTTCTATGTCAAAAGTCTAATACTTCAGCTCAACAGATGCAAAAACCATGTGCTACAGCAATAATTGTAATTGAACATGTAAGCTCTAGGACAATAAACAAGAAAAAACAGTTTTTCAGATAAAGAATGTTAATCTCTTCTATTGCCTCCTAATCTTAAAGGATACAGGTGCAGGGTACGGAACAATGCAAGGGTCATAACAAGAAGAGAGAATTTGAAGAGAAGAGATAAGAATGGTCAAGTGAGTGTTCTTAGGACAACAATAAAGAAGAAAGGAGACTTGAGAAAAAGGCAGCACTAACTGGATTTAAATTTTGAAAAGAAATTCTAGAATTTTTTAAAAAAGATTTAAATCGATGATTTTTTTAAGATCAGTTGATTTAAATCAATGATTTAAAAAAAAAAATCAATTGATTTAAATCATGATTAAAATCACTGATTTAAATCAATTGATTAAAATCGTTGACACCCTGATAAAAATCCATTTTAACATTATACATTAAAAAAAAAAAAAAAAAGTTTTCATTTTTTTTTAAGAAAATAAATTTATTACCTGTGCCATATATATATATATATATATATATATATATATATATATATATATATATATATGATAAAACTGACATCTTAATCGATTATTATTATTATTATTATTAAGAAGTATTTGTCTATATAATTAATCCGAAAAAAATGAAATTTGTGGTACACGTTTAACATATTAATTAGAGAGTTAAAAATGGTATCATTAGAAAGATATGATTAGCTAGATTTGTAGAATACAAAATTATTTTCTTACGATGTCAAGAATGTATTGAAAAATATTTTTTTAAGTGCATTTTTCCATTTTATACACGCATTTTATTATATTAAAAAATACCTAAATTAGTTGTTAAATCTGCCAATTTCTGAAAGCTCAAATAAAACCTTGCTACTTTACACAGTAATTTGTATAAAGTAGCATCACTATAATCTCGATCACAGATTTTTTTTATCTAGAAGAAAACAGCCATTAGAGTGGTAGAAATTTGAGTGACTGAGTAGTAGATCGAAGTTTTATACTGTTGAAAATATACGCATATTAAAAAAGGATTTGGTTTGCGAAAGTTCTTTTTTTTTTTTTTTTTCTAATTTATTTAAGATTAAATTATTTCCTTTCTTTATTTTTATGCCAGCTATAATTTAAAGACATATTTTAACCTAAAGCATAATACATTTAATTGACTGAAATTGACTACTCATTGTTATTTTTTAAATGATTTATTACTATATCTTCTGCATATATAAGAAGAAAGTATAAGATTTGAAAAAAACTTTTGATTCCCAGTTTTCGATGAATTTACATGTTTTGTGATTTACTTGCATTTCAGTTAACAAAAATTGACTACTTATTAAAAAAAGTGGATTTATTACAAGATTTTGCATGTATGAGAAGCATGTAGAAAGCACTGAAAAAATTTCGATTTCCGGTTTTCGATGAATTCGCACGTTTTGAGGTTTCCTTGCACTAGAACTAACTGAAATCGACTACTTATTTTTAAAAAAAATGGACTTATTATCAGCTTCTGCATATATAACAAGCAAGAAGAAAATATTTAAAAAAAATCGATTTCAGGTTTTAGATGAATTTACACGTTTTGAGATTTCCTTTCATTTCAATTAACTGAAATTGACTACTTATTTTTAAAAAAGTGGATTTATTATTCTATTCTCTGCATATACCAGAAGAAAGTATGAGATAAAAAAAAAATCGATTTTTGGTTTTCGATGAAGTTACATGTTTTGAGATATCCCAAAACCAATTCGACCATTTTTAGAAAAAAAAAAAAAAAAAAAAAAAAAAAAAAGTCTTTTTGAGTTCAAACACTGGTTTCTTATGAACAAAAGGAATTAATTTAATCGAATTTGATATTTGGCCGGACCTTGCTTTGACATGGTGCCGATTAGCTTTTGTGCTTTGTCACCCAACAGGGGCGCTTCCAGTTTGCGATTTCCCCTCATTTCAAGAAAGACTCAACATCTACAGTCTATCAAACTTAGAGAAATATATTGAGTAAAACTCTGCTGATTCAGTTTGAGTGTATATTGACAATCAGTTACCGAAGCTGTGTTGCAATTTATTTCCTTTTAGGAGAAGGCAATAACTTCGCTTTGACTTGCTTTGCATAAGTGTGCGCGAGTGTCTACCTCTGGTTGATACTAGTTGCCAATATTTTTGTTTATCAATAACACTATAATTCAGTAGGAACATTTTTTATTCAATCAATTAAAACGCCTACAACAATAAAAAATTTCTATTAATCACTCGTTCGTAAAAAGCAGAAGAGTTGGGAGCTATACGTGAATTACAATGAGAACTGAAACGAATAATAGGAGCAATTTATAGAACATTTTTCTTGGAAAATAAAACAAATTTTCAATAACATTTAAACATCAATATCTTCAGAATAATAAATAGTTTTTTTAGTAATAAACAGTGTGCATATAGACAAAGAGTGATGGTTTATTATTGCTTACTAAATAAGATCATTTTTATATTATACAGGGTCTTTGTAAGTAAACTTGTCTTATTCAGAGCACTCTTTACATGTAAATAAAATGCGGATTGAGTTGATTCTTCCTCTGAAAAGTTCTGAAAGAAGTTCGCTAGTTAGAGAATTACAATCATATTGCTTTAAGTGATATGTGATAAATAACTAGGGTCTATTTTAACATTTTCAAACATTACGATAATTAAAACTATTATTTTCATATTTTTAAGCATTTACAAAGCAGTACAAAGAATGATAGTTATGGCGCTGCAAAATGAAGAAGAAAACAATATGGTTTTTATATGGATTCAGCGTAAGTTCTGCGTATAAAATAAGAAGTTCGAGTGAGTAGCATTATTTCAGTTACGATATCAGGAAAAGTGGTAATCTTGCAACTGTTTTACGAACTTTTGGCTGGCGTAAATGAAAATGTGTAGCAGATGACTAGTGGTCAGGTGCTGTCTGTTGTTCATTAGTCACAGTTCAATAAACGATGAAGTCCCACATTAAACAACATGATGTATATTTTAAAACAATCTCTAACAAATAACAAAATTGTCTGTAATAAATAAAGATAGTTGCACTGAAATTTATAAGTTGTTAGTATTTCGATTTAGATATTGTATTTCGATGTATAAGTTGTTATTTCGATACTTTTAATCTCTTGCACGTTTTTCATTTTTGATATCTGTACTAACGAACATTTAATAATTGCTGTAAACGTCCAGTTTTTTTGTTTACTATATGTATTATTTTATGTATAATTTCAGATAATTTAATATTTTAAATGCTCTTAAATAGTAATACTTTTATCTCAATTTTTTTGTAATAAAACTTTCTTAATATTTTTTGTTCTGTCATTTAATCGATTGATATTGTATCTACAAATATTTTCTTTTAAACAAAAACTTATATTCTTAAAACGCTAAGGTGTATTTTACATTAAGAAAATTATTTAATGTAAAATTTGTCATTTGTTTATAAAGTGATATAAAATATGGACTTATTCCAAACACTGAATTGTATTTAGCATGGTTCCAAAATGATATGTCCTAAAATGTGTCTAAAAAATTATCAGGAATATTTAAAGTTTGTGATATGCTTATAGAACTATTAATAAATACAACAAAATTCCAATTTCATAATAAAAATGTTATACTGACATACGAAAATTTTTATTTACAATTATTGGTTTGTTTAATCAAACCAATAATTGTAAATTAAAATTTTGAATTAATAGAAAAAAGTAAATTTTAAATTCAATTTTAAATAATACACATATTGAAATGCACATTTTTGTGTACTCACCTTTTTAGTACATTATTTTATCTTTCAAGTTAAAAAAAAAAAAAAAAACCGCAAATAACCATAATAACGCAATAAATATTATAATTTAGTATATGATGACCTAAAACAATATAATAAAATAAAAACAGGTTACGTTTTTAGTGGTCATTATTTTCTTTAAAACGCACCTTTTGATAAAATTTGATTTCCTCTTAAAAATAATAAACTTCTAAATATAACCATTTTTGGTACTTCTATATATTACAGATATACCTGAACGATAGATTTCGAGACTAATACATTATATTTCTAGACTTGACTTATTTCAGTTTTAAACTTTTAATAGAATAAATACAGAATATTCATTTTTTAAAGAAAATTGTTTTAAATATGTACATATAAAGAAAATAAATATTATATTAAGAATCTCATATTAGGTACAATTTACGCATCTTGTTTTAGCTGTTACCATACTCTTTGTTCTATTTAAGTATTTATTATTAAATATAATATATTTAAAATATTAAATTTTGTTATATTATTTTATATATCAATTAAACTCAAATCTAAAAATATATAATAGTTTTAACTATTGAAGAATTCCCCGTCATAATATCCGTAGATTTAAATACCTTTAAAATTCTCTAACGAACATGTTCGAAGATACAGATTTTTTTTTTTTTTTTTTACTAAAATGTGAAAAAAAAAAAAAAAAAAAAAAAAAACCTCACCAATTTCTAAGATGAACAGCTCATTGTAAACATTTCGTAAATTTGTTTCACACAAGGTTCATAACGATGTTCTTAGAAAACCACATATTTATAATAAACTCGTTGTATTAGTTATAACATAACAGGTAAACAATAGATAATCACTGCATAAAATATCCAAAGGACATTTCGATTTTTTTTACAACAATATTTACAATATAAATTTTATATCATTTTATATAATATTTATTAATTTATTTGATGACAATTTCGATACATATCTTGCTCTCATCTGTAAATTCTATCACATAAATAAAAATATAATTTTACGTAATTTCAAAAGTATTCATAAAATTTATCGATAATTTATCAAATATAATTTAAAACAATTTGCACTTCTTCACAGAATAATTGAATTACAGTTAAAGACATAAAATGTGTCACACGAATTTAATTGAATTTTATGATATTAAATTGACAGTTATTTGTAATCAGTTTCAGTTTAATTTAATTGAATTTGCGGCGTGTAATTGATATTTAATTTAGTTACACTTAATTCGATTTTTTTCCCTCTCTCTTCTGAATGACGTATTTATGCTTAAATGATTTTCGATAATCTTCCATTATTTTCCATTTTCCATTATTTAGAATTCCTAATTTTATTCATGATTAAAAATAATAATAATAGAATAAAATAAAATAAAAAAGCATTTGTAGACATATTTTGGTGGCGATAGAATAGTTCCTATTTCTACAGAAAACGATAGTTCTTTTTTATTTTCTCTGTATTAAAAATTTTTATAAGTCCTTGAAAAGCAATTTTCATAGTATTTTATTTGAAGTATTTTTTACAGTATTTTAATTTGCGTAATTAAAACATGTATTTGAATTAAAAAATATTTTACATTTTCAAATATTATAATCTTATACAATGCATAAATATATTATTTCATGTTTTATTTAGTTTTGATGCAATTTACCTCTCTCTCGATTTTTTTCCCTCTCTCTTCTGAATGACGTATTTATGCTTAAATGATTTTCGATAATCTTCCATTATTTTCCATTTTCCATTATTTAGAATTCCTAATTTTATTCATGATTAAAAATAATAATAATAGAATAAAATAAAATAAAAAAGCATTTGTAGACATATTTTGGTGGCGATAGAATAGTTCCTATTTCTACAGAAAACGATAGTTCTTTTTTATTTTCTCTGTATTAAAAATTTTTATAAGTCCTTGAAAAGCAATTTTCATAGTATTTTATTTGAAGTATTTTTTACAGTATTTTAATTTGCGTAATTAAAACATGTATTTGAATTAAAAAATATTTTACATTTTCAAATATTATAATCTTATACAATGCATAAATATATTATTTCATGTTTTATTTAGTTTTGATGCAATTTACAATATTAGCAAGGATGGAACACGGGAGTAGAATTCATACCGGTATTTGTTTAAGAAATTTCTGTAACTATAATATCTTTGATTTATGAAGTAGGAAATTTTCTTACATTGATTATGGTATGAATTCTGCGCCTGTGCTCCATCCTGTATTAGTATCGAACTATACGCACATTTTTTTTAATATGCTTTCATTACATTTTATACTTAGGCGTACATATTTTATCACAATTTTGTAATTCACTTTCATTAACTTCCCTATGATCATGGGGTTAGCTTTAACGCCAACGCCAATTTTACGCATAGCTACAAATTAAAATAATAATAATAATAATAATAAAATAAATAATTTTTTGTCAGAATATTCCCAAAATTTAACAGTAACATTAGTATATATCGGTTCTCTTTTTAATTACAGTCATATATTTGAAATATTCCTTATTATTGTAAAAAAAAAAAAAAAAAAAAAGTTAATGCATTTTTTAACTTTTTGATGATTGTTTAAAGAATTAAAATAATTTTTAAGCGATTTGGATTATTCTATTGGTACTTTAGTTGTCTCCAAAAGTCGAATACATATTTATAAACCTTTAAATTTTCGACTAACAAGTAGTAAGACTTACAAACAGAAAAGGCTTCGTTGTTTTCAAGTAAACTTTGAAAAAGAAATGCAATAAATTAAATTGACTAAAAAAAGACAATCTTTAATTTGATTCGACTTGCATGAATTTAATTAATTTTCAGTTGTTGCATATTTATTGGAAAAATTATACTTAAATTGATTAGTACTCAAAATAAATGGTAATATCACTTTTTTTTCTCACTTTATTTTAAAAAAAATAATAAGTTAAATTATTATAATGAACATTCTGCCTCTGGTCGTTACCTACACGCTATGTATAAATTATGCTTTTTTTTTTTTCGTTATAGATTTTATCTGTGTATTTTATGTTCTAACACTATCTCTATATTACGAAACATATGAAATAAAAGATGGATTTTAATTTATGATTTTAATCTGTCTTTCAAAAAACAAAAAAAAAAAAAAAAAAAAAAAAAATCTTACGTTTAATTAAATGAAAGAGAAATATGATTTTCGTAATATTGTTTTCTCATATATGTTTTACCTGTATTGAACATACAAATTTATTTATGCGATAATAATATATGTAACTATAGTTAAAGATATTTTTCTTTTTGTTTTTTAATTACCGGATAGATTTCTGTTTTAAAAATATTTTTATCTTATTATTTTTCGTTGAAAAACATGATACGTAATGGTTTTATGTTTCATATTGTCTACATACTAATTTTAAATTATAACTTTTCGATTGTAATTGTCAAATGCTTTAGCAATTATTTCAAATAAATCGAATTTTTTCTTTAATTAATCAACATTTCAGTTATTTAGGAAATGTTAAAATTAAAATAACCGTTTGAAATAAAACTCGAAACTTCCTTTTAATATTAATTTTATGGCACGACTTTATTATAAATTCAATTTTTATATTACATAATGTTTTCTAATACGCATATTCAGTTAAACATATAAAATAACCAGTCTTTGCTCATTTGACATATTTCTTATTTATTTTTTTTTTTCAAATAATATTTTCATCAATTAAATTAATTATGTCTCATACTGAACGGGATTAATATAAGTAAAAGTAAAGATAAGTGTATTTTAAAGAAATGTGTTCTTGGTTTTCAGAAATAATATATTTTTTCAATATATGAAACAAGTTTTATCTGCAGAAAATGCTTGCATACTTCTTTTGTACTATATATATATATATATATATATATATATATATATATATATATATATATATATATATATATATATGTATATATATATTAGATTGTTTATTCATAAGGTAGAAAATTTCTGTACGTTAATATGCATAAATACTACTGTTTTACTTTTTACTTTCTCTTACCCATATACATAGTGAAAAGTATTGTTCGAAATCGACAAATTGTTGTATTAAAACGTTTTGAGGTCCTCTGAATAGGGCTGGATTATTTATCAATATATCCCCAAGTATCGATATTTTTTTAATATCCCGATAACAATATTTAAGATCTAGCTCCTCCATTATATCCCTTTAACGATATTGCCGAGTGCGCAATCGAGTGAACGAAACTCGAGCGAATGAAACCCGATCAGCCAACATACAACAGCTAACGAGAGCGAAACCCGAAGAAAAAAAGCGCCGAATATCTTATTTTAATACTCATTTTCTACTTTCCTCTAATTACTCACTGATAAACTAGAAAAAATAGCCCCACGCCAAACGATTTCTATTGCAACACATATACATATACTTCCTCATCCTTCATAAACTCAAATCTAAACATCACTGCTTTGAAAAGGCCACCGCATAATAATAATAAAAAAAAAAAAAAAAAAACAGTATTTATTGAAAGCCATCTGCTTTGATTATCCCGTGAATAAGCTGACTTCGTTCAAGGTCACGGTTCTACCCCTTCAGAAAAAATTCATCAGACATACTCCAATATCACAATACCTATAATCAGCAGGTGTGTTTACTAGGAAAGAGAAATGATATTAGTCGAAACGATATATCCCTATCCGAGATATCTATTATGGGTTCTGATATATTACACTATACTGAATTCCCACTCTACATTCATGCATATCGTAGGTGATGGAAACCACAGAAAAGGCAATATGACGAATGAAAACAATATCTTCTGTTTTAGCTCCTTTCCTGCTATTGGTTCATTGATATCGGTCTATTTCAAAGTGTCGATATAAAATGGCCAATAACATGCTTCAACTTGTGTTTAATAAAGATCATCAAAGCCGAACTGATACAGTGATGCCAGATTGGGGATTTTGTCCCCATTTTAGGGAGTTTTGAGGCTTCTGGGGACAATTTTGGAGACCAAATGTTTGTGGGGACTTTTTTGGGGAATTCTAAAATTTTTGGGGACAAATCTGGGGCGTTTTTCAACTTTCTGTCAATGTTGGTAACGTAATGATTTATCCCTATGTCTAGAGACTTTCAATAGCTTTATTATTATTTGGGGATTTTTTCAAAAATTGCCTTCATTTGGGGAAAAATCTGAGCTTAAATCATAGAAAAATCTGCTTGATATTTTTTTTTTGAAAAAAAATTTATTTTCCCTTTTTAGTAGAAATCAAGTTGGGGATTTTTTCGAAAAAAAAAAAAAAAAAAAAAAACCGTGATTTGGGGAAATTTGAAGACCTGTTTAGGGAAATAATTTTCGACCATCTGGCATCACTGAACTGATATGTACTAGAAGAGTTTTTTTGCAAATTTTCTTAGCCTTTAATAAAAAACTTCTGAAAATATAAGCAATTATGGAATGTATTTTTTTAAATATTATTTTATTATTATTAAATATTTCGATAAAATATTTTTTTTATTAAGACTGTACATCAGTCAGATATCTTCCTTTCTCCTTTCCCATGTTATCCAATGGGATTTTCGTTGCTTCGTTTTATAAAAATATCTCATTCAAAAATGAAGTTTTTCAAATTCTGTTTTTTGAATATTACTCTTTGAACGGGTCGCCTTTTAGCTTAGTGAGCAATTTTTCGAAAAAATTAATTTAAATATTTTATTTCAATAAGTAAATTATGGACTCTAAGTGTGGATCACTAAGTAAAATATTTAAATTTATTTTTTCGAAAAATTGCTCACTAAGCTAAAAGACGACCTGTTCAAAGAGTAATATTCAAAAAACAGAATTCGAAAAAGTTCATTTTTGAATAAAATATTTTTATAAAACGAAGCGACAAAAATCCTATTGGATAACATAGGAAGGGAGAAAGGGTGCTATGTAACTGATGTAAAATAAAGTTTTATCGTCAGTAATTTTACAGTGACAGTTTCTTTATAGAATTATATAATGTTGAATAGTTTATTACTTTTTTTATGTAGCATTTATTTTTTCTCTTTCCATTTATTTATTTATTTATTTTATTTTTAAAGCCGTACATGTTAAATAAAATTGGTTTAAATGCAAAATGAGTTGCTTTAAGCAACAAAATGAAACTTCAACATAATTTTGTTTAAATAATATAATTTTTATACTGACAATGTATACATAAATACACAAACACACACATACACACATATATATATATATATATATATATAATATGTAATTCAAATTTCAATTATTGTGAAACTATTACGAATGTGAATTGAACATATATATTTAAAAGATATTGTAATGATTTGGTAAGAGGATACAAAAATAAAATGACAAGTAACTGACATTTAGGATGCATATAAGAGTTTTAGGTAAAAAATATTACTTTCTACAACCAAAAAAGGTGTATTCAATGGCAATTCTGAACTATTTATAATGGCAATTCTGAACTAATTAAAATGATTTTCATTTTTATTTAATACCTACATCTTAAGACAATTTTTCTGAAGCTTTATTTTTAGTAGAATTATGAATTTTGATATACTTGGTACAAACAAAACACAGATCACATATTAGCTGTGTTAAAATATGATTTTAAAATAATTAAAGCTTAAAATGGGAAGAATAGAGGATAAACTATACAGAGGTATACTAAAAAGCAATAGTATAAGTTATAAGAAACACAAAACATTAATTCACTTTTTATGATTTTTTTTTTATGATAAAGTTATGGTAGTAATATACCAGAAAATACATGGAAAACACTCTATACTTGTATACTTTAAAATTCGTGTGCATATGTCTTTAAAAAATAACAAATGTCTATTTTTTTCTGCCTTGAAAGAAATATCGCAATATATCGCTAATATCGATATTAACTTGGTGATATATCGCGATATTTAATTTCTGATATCGTCCAGCACTATCTGAAACCGAAAACCATATTTTTAACGGTTAGTCTATTTGTGTGCTGTATATGTGTATGCTTGAGAGCGAGAGAGAGACGAACCAAGTTCTTTTTTTTTTTATGATTTAAATTTGGTTAAATTTAGCTCGGTTTTAACCGTTTACACGGACAGTTTTTACAAACCACCATATAGGGAAATAGGCTCTGTCCCTTCAATACGGTTTTGAAAGCGAGGTAAGAAATTTTTTTCCATAGTAAATTACAATAATTATGATAAGGATTCAAATTAAAATTTGTATATATGTAATTTGTATATATGTTTCATATATATATATATATATATATATATATATATATATATATATATATATGTATATATATATTCAGGAAATGAATTGAAAATTTCTAAAATACTTAATGAAAAGTTCATGAGAAAAATATTTCCTGTTAGGTAAATTTGACGACTTGACGCCATGAATTGCTTATATATACAAGTTTGTGTATATATATATATATATATATATATATATATATATATAAGCAATTTTTTACAATTTTTAACTACATACAGGTGAGCACAATAGCGGGCGATCACTAGTTTCAGCTTAAATTCGTTTAAAATTAAAAAAATTCCAAAACTGCTTTTTAGTTCCCCATCATACTATAGGTATGGGGAACTTAGGTAATCGTGAAAATTTTCGACCTCGGTTTTTTGACTTTTCTACACGTTTTCAGGTTTGAGGAATCCGAAAATGACAAAATTTCTATGGTGTCTGTCTGTAGGGTGTCTGTTAGTGTGTTAGTGTGTTAGTGTGTTAGTCTGTTAGTGGGTCAGTCCGTTAGTTTGTTAGTCTGTGTACACGATATCTCAAGAACAAATTGTCGCAGAGAGGTCAGATCAGTTTTAAAATATTACTTTCGACACTGGCAAGAACCCTATTCATTTGCAACATTCGATTTTAAAAACTTCGTAAGTTATTAGAAATTTACGAATTTCTTAACATTGGAGAATAGGACAAAAATTCACTTAAACGTGCATTAAATGGAAACTTTTTACTGTAAAAGTGTCAGACCAGTTTTAAAATATCAGTGTTGATGCCGGAAGGAACATCAGTAACTATAAATATGCTACTTTGAAAATTTCGCAAGTTACTGGAAATTTACGAATTTCTTAACAATATAGGGCAAAATTTCATATAAACGTCAATTTTAAGAGATATTTTCATCGTAAAGATGTCAGACTACTTTTGAAATATTATTTAGGACACTGGTATGAATATTAATGACTATGAATTTTCTAATATAAAGATTTCGTAAGTTATTGGGAATTTACGAATTTCTTAACATGTCAGAATAGAGCAAAATTTCACATAAACGTCAATCTTGAGGGATATTTTTAGCGTAAAGATGTCAAACCACTTTCGAAATATTATTTAGGATACTGGCATGAATATCATAGACTATGATTTTTCCAATTTAAAAAATTCGTAAGTTATTTGGAATTTACGATTTACTTAACTTGTCAGAATAAGGCAAAATTGAGCATAAACTTCCATTTTGAGGATCCTAAATACATTAGACAACTTCAAAATTAGGTTTATGATATTTGTTTGAACATGATTAAATACAAATATTCGGATAGGAAAATTTCGTAAATTATTCGTAATTTACGATTTTATCAACATAGCGAAATTGTAAATTTTTCATCTATATATATAAAAATGAATGTTTGTCTGTATGTCCTTTATAAAATCGTAAACGGCTTAACCGATTTCGATCATTCTTTTTTTGTTTTTTTCCTTTCGGCCAGGGATGGTTTTGGAAAAAAAAAAAAAAAAAAATTGAAAAAATTCGCCCCCCCCCAAGGGGGGGGGAGGGTGGCAAAACGTGAATTCAAAAAATCCTTCATATCTCAAACAAAAAAACAGATATCCGTAAAATTTTTGCTTTAAAATATAGCTAATATAAATGTCTAAAAACCAATTTCTGGAATTTTCGAAATTCGGTCCCCAAGGGGGGCGGGGGGGGGGGGCAAAACGGGATTTCACATGCGTAAAACGCGATTTCGCATAATCCTATATATCTCAAACAAACAAACAAAAAAAAAAAAAAAAAAAAAAAAGAGATATACGTGAAATTTTTGCTATAAAATATAAAATATCTAAAAGCCAATTTTTGGAATTTTAAAAATTCAGCCCCCAGGTGGGGCAGCAGGGGCAAAAACAATTAAAAATACAGTTAGGCCTTTCAAAATTGGTACAGGTAGGTTTCAATAGCCTGCAAGTCGAATGGGGATATTTTCGAAAGTGTAAAGTTATTAGGAGGGGAGAGAAGGGGAGAGAAGGGGGGAGGAGAGAGGGGGGAGAAATAAAAATAGAGTTACATCGTTCAAATTTAGTATATAGAGGTTTTCGATACTTACAAATCGATTGCGGATATTTTCGAATTTGTAAAATTTTTAGGAGGTGCGGGAAGGGGGTGGAGCGGTGAGGGGGGGCTATGGGCAGAAACAAATAGAAATACAGTTAGGGTATTCAAAATTGGTACAGATAGGTTTTAAAGGCCTGCAAGACGAATGGGGATATTTTCGAAAGTGTGAAATTATTAGGAGGGGCGAGAAGGGGGGAGGGGATGAGGGGGGGCAAAAAAATAAAAATAGAGTTCGATCGTTCAAAACTGGTACACAAATGGTTTTCGATACTTAAAATGGAATGCGGATATTTTTGAATTTGTAAAATTATTAGGAGGGGCGGTAAGGGGGGTGGGGCGGCAAGGGGTGGGCTATGGGCAAAAACAAATAGAAATACAGTTAGGCCGTTCAAAATTGGTACAGATTGGTTTTAGAGGCCTGCAAGTCGAATGGGGATATTTTCGAAAGTGTAACGTTATTAGGAGGGACGGGAGAGGGGGCGGAGCGGCAAAAAAAAATAAAATAGAGTCAGATCATTCAAAATTGGTACATAGAGGTTTTCGATACTTACAAATCGATTGTGGATATTTTCGAATTTTTAAAATTATTGGGAAGGGGGGGGTAGAGTGGTGGGGCAAAAAAATAAAAATAGAGATAGATCGTTCAAAACTGGTGCATAGAGGTTTTTGATATTTACAAATCGATTGCGGATATTTTCGAATTTGTAAAATTATTAGGATAGACGTGAGGGGGTGGCGAAGGAAAATAACAGAAATAAGAGTTAGAGCATTTTGGGAATTTTTTCCGGAGGCAGTGAGAACCCGGTGCGATATTTTTCCAAATCAGGTTTTGTTTCGCTTTTTTTTTTTTTTTTTTTTTTTTCTTTTTCTCGTGATAAAAATTAATGCAAGTTTGAGAATTCAGTAATTATAGTGATTCATTTAAAAATAGTGACCAGCGAAACGGGCAAAGCCTGCTAGTATAAATATGAATTTTGAGGATTATTGCATTGGAAATAGTAGCATGAAAACTAAACAACGGAATCGACTCCGATAAAATAAATTAATAGATTAGAATAAGATAAATATATCGAAGTGAACGGTGGATAGCCTATTAGGCGGGGCTTTCATTCTGTGACTGTATCAAGCTTTGGTCAAATTCATTTCTTTTAACATGATTATAATATGTCTCGCACTAGAAATTTCTGAGAAAATAAATATGATGGGGAACTGAGCAGAGTCCACCTATGCCAACTAGTTTTCTTTCTTTTTTGTTTCGTATTCTGAACTGCAGTGGAAAATGTCTTGTTTCTCAGTGAGATATGGGAAGAGGGGTGTGTAAGATTCTTTCCTTCACCCACTTCCCTGCCACTAACGAGTTATCTCGTCAGTCGTCTGCTTTCTAGAATTCGCCACTGACGAGATAACTCGTTTCCAGTGTTTGTTCAATTTTGGCTCATGATATCACCATCTGTCGCCAGCTGTGAAGTCCTCAGATGTGTGACAACTAAGCCACCCCCCTAACAAAAGATGCATATTTTAATGCATTGCATTTTTATGTGGGCAATATTGTGGGACAGTGAAGGGGTTAATTGTATCTCTTCGAACATCATATTACTTATACTTTCCTTTGAGGTACTCTCCTAAGATGGCTTCATTATTTATTTATTTATTTATTTTTTATTTAAATGTACTTGACACTATTGAAAGTTTTATATAAAACCCTATATTTTCATTATACATTTATAAGCCAAGCTATTCAGAGATGGAAAAAACGTTAAGACCACGTATGAAATTGCAAATAATTAATTTTACAAAAAAAAAAAAAAAAACATCAAATAGTATAAGCAGAACAAAAAATAATAAATCATCACATAGTTTTATAAAAGAATGGCTGCAACTATATATTATATGCAAATGGAATTTTTTCACAATATAAAAGGGTGGAAAAAACTTTAAGACCGAAAAGTTAGACATTAATTAAATTATTGCATTCTAATTTTTAGTGCTTCGTATGTTTTTCTTTCAGACGAATTACTTCTAAAAGACGATTTTGAAAGGATTTTGCTAGATTTGTCATGTTAAAATCGATATTTTAAACCATGCTTTTGAAATAGCAGATTTGAACTAAAAAATATAATGGTATTGTTTAACATTTTCAGTGTTTCAAGTCTGTACTTTTAGCCGGATATTCCATAAAAGTTACAAAATTTTCAGTTAGCCAAGAAATGGTTGTAGCAGATTTGTGCATAGACGCATTATCTTGCAACAAAATCAAATTTTGATACATAAGATCATCTTTTAAGGGAACAAAAGTGTTTGTCAGTATATCCTGATAGTGAAAAGTGTTCATATTATACCTTTAGTGAATACAATATTAGTCTTACCTCGAGCACAGAAACCTGCTCAAATCATGACAGATCCCTCTCCATGCACTCGCTTTGAGAAATACGTAGGATCCTGTTTTAAATCATACTAATAGCTATGTAAACCATCAGGTCATTCTAGGTTAAATTTCTTTTCATCTGTAAACACAATTTTTTTCCAAATGTTTGGTTTTAAAACATTAGATGTTGCGAATTTCAATCTTGCTTCAATATGCCGTTTTTCAAGCTTAGGTTGGCCTTTTAATTTTGAATATTTGATGTTTTCCGCACGATTCAGAACATTTCTAACAGTTCTAGGTGTTACTTGAAGCTTTAGAGACGATTTTATTACTGAAGTTCCTGCAAAACTCTTGAATTTTCGGTTTAGTCGTTGCGGATTGGAATTTAATTCACGAGAGATTTGTCTTTGCATTGTCTTTAACAGCCACTTTTATAGCACTTCTTTTCATTCTGGTACTTTTAAAACTGGTCTTAAAGTTTTTTCTATCTGATTACATAACACAGTTTTACTTTACATGGAAAATAAACTTATTTTAAATTCGAAATGCACTTTTTTTTAATTTCTTACATTTTATATATTAAGTGTAAAGATAACTTACATACGGATTTTCATTTTTGAATGCAAACAAAAAAATTCAATGGTGGTAAAAAAAAAAAAAAAAATTCCACCACTGTATTAGATTTTTTGAATAAAATATCGATTCACTTAGCGAATCTTTTAGTTTTTGGTAAACCTTATATAGATTTGAATTCTTTAAATTGTGTTTTCTCAATTTATATTTTTGCAAGAAATCAGGATATTCAAAATGCTAAAAATTCTACAAATATTTATGAAAAGACTTAATATTATTTTTAGTAGTTTAATAGAATTTACTTAAAAGGATTAGGACTGTATTTTGGTATTTATTATTTAGTTTTTGAGAAGGAAAAAAAAAATCACTTCAGTGTAAAAATTTACAAAAATAAAGTAAATAAATAAATAGTAATAATAATAATTAATAATAATAATAATAATTAATAATAAATAATAATAATAATAATAATAATAATAATAATAATCATAATAAAAACACGATTTTTGTTACATTTTTATTTTTAATATTATTTATTTTAAATATATTGCCAGTATAATTCCTAATTCTTTTAAGTAGACTATATTAAAAATTCAAAAAATCCAAAATAAGAGTATTAAAACTCATAAGAATTGGTCCCTGTATACACATTGTATTAAACAAACCTAATATAATTCAATTTGTAATCATTGAATTTATTTATAAGCTTTTGCATCAAGCCTTCGGTGGTGTTAAATCAAAGGTGACAAGTCCCTTTTAATATAATTTCCATTAAGCTTTGTCCCATGAATTTCTTTTTAGTTTCTATTTTATATGCGTTGGCACACATAGAAAATGAAAAATTTTCGTATATTTATTCAACGCACCTATTGTTTGTTTTAGCCCAAAATACTCGTTCGATTATTTTGTTATTTTGAAAGAATAATTTAGTCAGTTATGTAAAATCTGTATAAAATTTAAGGCTGATTTGTAGATGTATGTAAGGTGGATGAATATAAGTCTTTAAAATTTCTAGATAGTCCCTGACACTCACCCCCCCCACACACACATGTGTATATATATATACATATATATATATATATATTCTTTAAAGCAATTTATTATTTGGGTCGGAAAAAAAGTAAGAATGAAAAGAAAAGAAAAAAAATCGGAAAAAAAATAAAAAACGATCGTGGCAAAAACTCCATATGTAATTATAAAGAAATTTATATTTCAAGGAACAGATATATGTCTGTATATTTAAAATGTTTTTTTTTTTTTTTTTTTAAATAGCTAATATTGAATTCAACACAAAAGTTTTTAATTCAGAAATGTGTGTAATGTATGTTAGAATAAAACTTGTATATTTAAAATAAATCTTATAAAAATGTGTAAAATAGAAACTGCACTTTTTTAATTAATTAAAAACTAGATTTTAATTAGAGAGTACATTTATTTATTATGAATATTTCTTGGTGAAATCTTAATTACAAATATAAATTATTGCACTTTTTAAGTATTTTTCAGAAAATATATATATATATATATATATTTAAGATTAAATTTGTAAACGTAATTTTAAGTTATAATGATCATTTTTTAAATTAAACATAACGATGGATATCTATTAAAAAAAAAAAAAAAAAATGCATATCAATCTCAATAAAATCAAAATTTACTAAAAATTAATTAATTAAATAATACAGAATACACTGCATAAATTATGTAAAACAACATATCACAATTTGTTTAAAAATTTATAATTATTACTATGCCAGTTTATTTTTTTTATTTAATGAAACTATACAAAATAATGTTTTTAGAAAACAAAATTTCTTAAAGAAAAAACTACACACCATACTTTTAAAAGTATTCTTCTGGCTGTTCAACTTAGAAAATACTTTCATGTAGAAAATATCACAAACCAAAATTAACTGAACCTTGTTGCCTTTAATGTGTTGTAAACGACCTACAAAAATGACATCAAAACATGGTTTTGTGAAATCACATCCATAAAAGAAGTAGCGTTTGTTCACTTCATCTGTTAAATTGCAGTTGTTGAAAAGGTTTTTTGACTTTTATTTTTTTTTTTACTAAAAATATTTTAAAGTTGTAGGTGTGTTTTTTAATATCACTAAAGAAAAAAATTGAAATTTCGCTACATGAATTCACAATCATGTTTTTTTTTTTTTTTTTTTTTTTTTTTTTTTTTTTTTCCCTGAAAATGAGGTTTTAAAAACACTTTCTTGAAATGTAAAATATAAAACGCTTATAAACTGAAATACACTATATATATATGTGTGCTTGCTTTCCCATTATATAGACTGTAGATGTTCTCTTGATGGAATTAAAAAAAAATTACATTCCAGATAACAGAATCTGTTTAATTATAATTTTAATTGTTTAATCAATCAAAAGGTCTAAGAAATTGAAAAAAAGTCCATTATTGCATACAAAACAATATTGCCTTTGACTAAAAATATCCCTTTCAGAATAGGATGTGCTGTGGATTTAATTTTTAAGCATTTTATTACTGTAAATGGTATAAAAAGGATTATTAATATTAATAATAATAATATTTATGCGCATGTCGGCTCCACCTCCTGATCGCTTTTTGCACCAATCCTTACTGCAGTTTCTACCCAAATTTTTGGTTAAATAAAGTCTATGGGGACTTACCTAAAGAAAGAATTTTTTTTTTTTTTTTTTTTTTTTTTTTTTTAAGTAATTAATTTAAAATAAAAAATAAAAAGGTGTTGTACTATAAAAGTTGTACATAAACATAACAATTTATTTATATTGCATTACAACTTGCTTTTCAATAAATATAATAATTAATAATAATAATTAAAAAAAAAATGAATGAACTAAAGAATAATGATAATAATACAAAAAAAAAAAAAGCCTAATAACCGTTGCTAAAATACGCAGACGGTTACAATGGAAGAATAAATTTATGAAAAATGAAACATAGAAGCCAATTTTTAAATAGGAAAAAGTAATAAAAACATTCAAAGTTGAAATCTGAAAAAGTCTCGGTGAGGTGCACACCTGCGGGATTCCCCCCTATCTACCAAATTTTATAGCTCTACGATTTGTAGTGTGAGCACCAGAGCGCATACAGAAACTTATCTTTATTTATATAGATAATACATAATACAAACACAGTAAATATTACTATAACATCATTATTATTATTTTTTTTTATTTACTGAATAATGTAAAAATAATAAACAAAAACAGGGGAATTATGATGAAGATAAAGTACACTAAGTGAAACGGTACCGTAAAGCAGTTTACGGCATGAAAATGACAATAATAAATAAATAAATAAAACAAAAATGATATATTTATTTGAATATTTTTTATTTGTTTTTGTTCCTTCTTGAATAAGAAATTTCTTGATCGTGCGCTATCTCGATCTCATCATTTCCCAAGCTCTCAGAAAGACTTCCTTGAATTCATTTATTTATTTATTATTACCTCTCCGAAGAATATTTACTATTGGCAGCAAAATTAATCGAGCGCTAAGAATAATTCCTATATAAAAAAAGGCACGCTTAATACTGTTTTGTTAAATCAATTCTTGTCGAATCATGTCTTAGACTGACTAAGAACATGACTCGACAAGGATTTATTTAACAAAGCAGTATTAAGTGTACTTTTTTCACATAGGAATTATTTCTAGCGCTCGAATAATTTTCCTGCCGACTGTAAACGAAAAATGAATCTCATCTGTAGAGGATCGAAATTTCTCCACACCCCTCTTTATGGACTCAGCTAATAAATTCCTAGACCAAACTTTTCATGCAAAGTCTTAACAAAGCTATTCATTCCTCCTTGTGCCGTCTGTCACGTGAAGTTTAATCCCACACCTGCTATAAATAAAGTATCGCCCTCTGTCGGTTGATGATCAATGCCTGGCGAATTTTGTAAACCCTTGTTGAATTCTCAATAAACGTCCGGAGCAGTTCCCTCTGTCTCGGACACTTGTTGCCCGAGACACTGAAGCGCTCTACATCGCTCCAAGAGCGATGAGCGGGGACTGTCCCCTGTTCAGTCTGGCTATCGCCAATAATCTATTCCATATTTAATGACACATTAAATCATCGACTAGGTATTAGAGTAGACCCAGGATTAGTAACATTTTTTGTTTCCGAACTTCAGATCCCAAACATTCTACGAATTCATTCGGCAAACCACCGCCAAACCGACATTCCACTTCTTTCGAACAAAGCAAGTTTCGTCCACCTTTATTATCGCTGTTTTATCTTTCAATTGGGGATAAATTAAAAACAATCCACGATCTACACCTGCTGGAATGAAAAGCAAGTAATGTAATCCTTGTTATTGTTTGATGGTTTGTTGTTTGGGTTTTACGTCGCACAAGTGCAGTGCAATGGACAGTTTGTAATGGTCTGGGACTTACCTCTAGAGGTAGTTTCGAGACATGCCATCACAATTTTGATCCTCCACGGAAGGGTTGTTATTCATTGAAAGCTGTTCTGTTTGACTTTTCTTTGAAGTTTTGGTGGTAAGAGAACAAACCATTTAAAACATGCTAAATCATCAGAACCAATTGCAAAGAAAGCGATTATCACCAAAAGAAGGCGCGAAAACCGCAGTGATGTTCGCTGAATTTTTCTCCATAGTCAGTGTAGGGAATCCGTACTCTACTTCTGTCACTAGTCAATGCATTAAATGCACTCAATATCAACCCCAGCCGTTTTCAGGCTAAAAATTCCTCACTGATGTTTCGTAAAATATATTTCTCTTTAAAAATCTGAAATCATATATATAAATACAAAATATGAAACTTAATTTGATTTTGTAGTCAGAATTACGTTTTCTTTGCTTAAAAATCTAAAAGATTTACCTGACACAAATGATATATATATATATATATATATATAAAGAAGTCGGAAATGATATCAGGCCATGAAAGAAAGTGACGATGTTAAAAAACAAAAAAAAAAAAAGAATTAATTAACCGAGATGCATTATTACCACTTTAACGTTTACCATCCAAAATTATACTTCCGAGCATCACCGAAGCTGGGAAGTCATCATGCTTTGTGGAGGTTCAAAAATGTAATGGGATTACACATAGCGCAGTACTAGCGCTATGTTAAACCAACCAACAAACCAAAACTGTGATAGTATATTTCTGGACCATCTTTAGGTGTGATCCAAGACCGTCGCCATTTCTCCATGGCATAGCACCACTGCGCCGTAAAACCCACCCGAGCCTCAACCTTAAATGCCGTTTTCAATGGGGATTTATGTATTTGGAGACAAACTGCTAAAAGTAAGGAGTGTTCCCAAGAAATGTGGCTTTTGATCACTTTATTTTAAATCAAAAATTCAAAAATGTGTAATATCCCCTAAGTGGAGGATCAAAATTGGGATTGCATGTCCTCAAACCACCCTTAGGCGTGTACCCCAGACCCTCGCCCTTTATCCCTAATGTAGCTCTAATATGCCCTAAAACCTACTCACCAGCTTTCAATCTAGGGTGTACACTACTGGGTTTTAATTTGTGCACTACTGGCTCATTTTAAGTTTTCCGAAGTCTTTTATTTTTACATTCAAAGATGATACAATTGCTAGTTTTCTTAATACACTCATAAAAAGAAATTGTTACTAATGGTATGAAACATTAATTATTTTTTTAGTCTATAAAATTAAGAAAGTTACACAAAAAATAGCCTAAAATGTCCTTAAATTGCCCACTACTGGTGCATTTACCTTATTTGTAACACATTTTCTTTCTTTTTCTATTTTCAACATTACCTAGTAATTTTTTTTAAATATTAAAACTATTAATATAGATTTTCTGAGCTTTTATTTGTCATAATTAAAATAAATAGCGTACATAGCACAACAGAATTATTTACATGAAAAAGCATGGAAATTAGATAAATTACGATGTAAGACAGGGCCGTCATTAAAGTGTCAGTTGTGTGCATATTATAGCAGATAAAATCAGATTTATTTAACAATTATACATGCTAACTATTGGTGTTGAGCTAATGTAATATATATATATATATATATATATATATAATTGAATAAGTTTACGGATCTGAAGTACAAAAATAAACAAATAAATAAATAGAAATGACCTTGTATTAATATTTCAGCAATAAAATTGTCTAATATAATCTTAAAAATTATTTTCATTATTTTATAAGGAATTCTACGATCTTGAATTATTTTTAACCAAACATCAATTTTTCCTGTTCTGTAAAAAAATTTTGAGCAAAGTTTTTCAAATAAACTGTAGTCAAATATGATATTAAATTAAAATAATTTGCTATACATGGTCATGAAATTATGTTCTACAAGTAACTTGTGATTTCCAATTTGTCTTGTAGCAAATTATATAAATTCTCTATATCTTTCTGAGAAGAATTGAAATGTTTCTATTTCATGTCTCATTTAGATTGTTAATCCAACATGTATAACCATATCTAAAGTCATTTGTCTATAATATCCTATTTAAAAACATTAGCATTTATTAAGTTGATAGGATATGTTACTACCAAAATGTAATGTTTTACATCGTAATCTCCTATAAATTCATTACCTGTAGTTTATATTAGGACATGACTGAAATCATTTCTAGATGAGTAACTTTTGTCTTTTTGTAAAAGCAATGATTTAGGGAAAACTTGATTTTCAATCATGTATTAGAACAAGTTACTAATTTTTTATTTAAATGTAATTTTAAAAACATGCTGAAGAATTGTTTCTGTTCCATTAATTCATTAAAATCAATGTAAGATCCTTCTTAAGTGTACTTTTCTAGCTATATTTGTATTGAGTTTTAACGATAAGAACATCTAATTTCCCTTTGTTGACATATTATCACTGCATTTAAAAAAAACATTGGCGAGATAAATGAAGATAATAGCTAAAATCCAAGCTTATTTTAAATAAAGTATGTTATACCTTATATAGTTAATTTTACTGCAGTTCCGTACTTAAGTAAAAATTTAACTGTTCTATTTTTTTATAATATAGAACTATACAAAAAAAAAAAAAAAAAAAAAAAAAAATAGATACCACATTATCTCTCTCTCACTCTCTATCTATCTATCTATCTATCTATCTATCTCTCTCTCTCTCTATATATATATATACATTTACGCTGTCTACCAATTTTTTTTCGACAAAATTTTTTGAGGAATTATCTTCAAATTTTAAGAGTATAAAGGTCATATTACACCCCATATATTACAGTAAAAGTTTTTTTTTCCGAAAGATGAAAAGAGAACCAGTAAAAAATTCAACAAAAAAAAAAAAAAAGTTTTCGTTTACTCTGTAGAAAATATTGCTTGAAATGCATTTTTGCTGTACCATGTGCTTTTGAGGATTGTTCTAATTAACTGTATAAAATTTTATGATGATACCGCATATATTCATGGAGATAGACTTTTTTTTTAACTGCCAAAAAAAAGTCTTTTTTTTTATTGCATCATGTAGAGTATTAGACCCAGTGTATAGTCATTTTTAGGAAGCTTGGCATGCTATATTAGACGCAGCATACTGCAATTAGAATGCAAAAAAATATTAAATATCTTATGAAATATGAATATTTTTACTAAATAATGTTTGCTACTAAATAATGAGCAAGCTTTTAGTAAATTTAATTTGCATAATTTAATAACCAAAATTATTCAGCTACTTTTCTGAAAACTTCACACAAATATCATGCAAATTCAAACAAGTTATGAGTTCTAGAATGATTAGAACTATGAGTTCTCTCTCAGAAAAAAGAAAATGATAGGAGGTTTTATCAATATTTATGTATTATAAGATAATGATGTATTAGCATGTGGCATTGATTGTATCTAAAAAAAAAAAAAAAAAAAAAATGTGAGCAAAACCCCTTATAGCTTAGTTTTTATTTTGATAAGTACTGAAATTCTGTTCATTCTATTTCTCATAATTTTTGAATTTACACGATATTTTATTGGGGCTTTCATATAAGTAGCTCAATATATTTGCCTATTAAATTATGCTAATAATATTTCATTAAATCTTGCGCAGCGTAGTTAAAATTTATTTAGAAAAAAATGCTCATATCTCGTAAGATATTTAAAATTTTTGCTTCTGATTGCAGTATGCTGTGTCGAATGTAGTATGCAAAGTTTAAAAAAAATCACTTTGTACTAGGTCTAATATCCTACATGTTATAATAAAAAAGGAGGCAAATTTTAAAGAAACCATTGTATTTCCATGAAAATATGCGGTAACCTCATAAAAATACATCAATATCTATATGACCTATATCTGACTTCAACTCTCGTAACACGTACACTTAATTTTCTTTATTTTCTTTTCTTTCTTTTTTTTAAGAAAATTTACCAGGACAAAATTATTAATGTCATTCATCCATGTCTCATGCAACTCGTTGTACGTTTAGATATTATACTGAGTTATATAAATCATTGAGAGGAAAAATAAATAACAATATAATCTAATACATGTAATATTTCAATATAAAATATATTGAATATAATTGTTTATAAAACACCTTAATTTAATTAATTAATTAATTAATTAATTAATTAATTAATCAATCAATTTTGTAATATTGGAGTAAAATTGTTTAATATCTTAATTAAACAGCAAATCAGAAGCTTAGTTTCCACCACAAAAACTTTTTTTTATAAAATATTGCTGAATTACCAATTGTGTTATCATCTACGTGTTCTCATGGGAGTGAATACCAGTGTGATCAAACTTTTAATACTTACAAAGAAACTTTGAATGGTGGTATTGTGTTTAATGCTGTCCATAGTAGCCGCATCTCCAGATCGATCTTAGATTACCATGCAGATAGAACAGTGATGCTAAAATGCGAACTGGGGGAATAGTAACACGACTAGCCTCAACGGAGAGTATCTAAAATCTTCCACTTGTTTTAGATTTACATGAATACTATCTTTGAACAAAACTTCTTTTTCTATTTCGCAAGTTCCATTAGGGTTCACCCTTTTTCTACACGGCCACCAAGAAAATTTCCATGTTTCCATACCCCGCTAGGATTAATACCTCCTGTTCTATGTCTCCCGTATTAGACAATCCGTATTATCCAGCACCAGTAGGCAAAATTATTCTTTTTTTTTTTCCTTTTTTGAATAAAGAAATAGAATAATTTTTTATAATGTTTAAATGTATACTTTTCCAAACACATTCATATTTAATTACGAATAAATATTACATACTTTAATTCTGAAATATGAAACTGTTAGTAGGAAATAGCAGTATGAAATTGTTAAATATTTAACATTGCTTAGTTGAAATAATAAAAAAAATGCTTTATATATATTGCTTGATGTATATGTTTTCACCACTTATTTGCTTAATATTTAGTATTTGCTTCTTAAAATAAAATGCTTTTGATGGTCAAATTTGTAAACAATAAGAATGCAAAAAAAAATAATGCTATAAAAATAAAACGAGCGATTGTGTAAACTGAAGAAATCTAGAAACTTACAGCTGTCGCCTACAGGGTCACTGTTACGTTACCGCTTTTCTGTTACCATTAAACATACGGAAGTGCCCTATCTTTATAGTAATATGCGGTCCCCATTAGCCCCCTTTTACCAAAAAAAGTTTGTTAAAAGGAGATTTAGGTCAGTAGAATTAATTCAGTTAAACCATATATTTTTACAATTAAGTATTAATGTCTATCTTTTAATACAGTTTTTAAAGTTCTGTCTATCTTTTAATACAGTTTTTAAATTTTCTGCTCTCAACGTTTTTAACCGAGAAATTTCAGGTTCCATTAGGGTTCACCCTTTTTCTACACGGCCACCAAGGAATTTCCATGTTTCCATACCCCGCTACGATTAATACCTCCTGTTCTATGTCTCCCGTATGAGACCAACCGTATTAACCCTGCACCATTGCTATAATTAATGTTTTAAAGAAGAAAATATCTAAGCAGTTTTCACATAAGTTACATAGTATTTACTCTGGGGAAGATATGTGCTGATTATGGTAGAAATAATTCAGACGAGTATTTTCACAACCATGATGTTGGGTGTAGGTATATAGCGCCATTTTGACTCTTAGCAATATTTCAAATATTGGTATTTAATCTTACTTTTTTGAGTGTAAATATAGATTTAACAGCAGATTTTTCGTTTAAATAATTTTTTGATTATTTTTAATGCTCCAATAGTTAAAAAAAAAAAAAAAAAAAGCGCTTATTACTACTTTTTAAAGTTAAAGTATAAAATGCTAATTTTACAAATTGTGTTATTGAAAAATGTGCACTTTTTAAATTGAAATATTAATATTAATATCATAATAATTTTCAAAATACTTTCATCTTGTCTAACAACATTAAAGTAACTTTTTTCTAATATATTTTATTTTCCTCTTCTTTGATTCCACATTAACTGTTATAAAAATGTACCGACTCTACATTAACTGTTATTATTATTATTATAACTAATTATTATTATTTTATTATTATTATATTATTATTACTTTAACTAATGTTAAAGACAGCTTTACAAAAAACAAATAATAATAATAATAATAATATTTTTGAAGCAATAATGCATTTTTTTATTTATCAATACATTTAAGCTACGATAAAACATTTAGAGGTGTTTTTGATGCTATCAAAATTTTTTTCTGGATAATACTTTTCAGAATCTGCAAATATCGCACACTAAATACTCAGTAAAGCATCCCAACTTTTCTAAACGGTGAATGTATACTTTTTCTAATATAAATGAATTTTCCTCTTTGTCGATTCTGCATTAACTGTTCTAATATATATATATATTAAATTTTCAAAAAAATAATACACTTTTGTTTATCATATTTTTGGGCTATGATGCTACATTTAGAGATCTTTTTGATACTATAAAACGTAGTTTCTTTTTAATATTTTTCAGAAGTTACAAATGTTAATAAATTAAAAAACTGTTAAAAATTTTTGAAAACGATTTATTAATTACCTTCTTAAATATATAAAATATACTCTTTGTCGCAAATAATAACACATTTATAATTGATAAAATTCCAAAAAAATGAAAATATAAACATGTATGCATACTATTATTAACACATTCTGAAAATATAAGGGACATTGCATTCATAGATAATTTTTCCACAGTATATCTTCATTATATGGTATTGCTATGATATGCAAAATCTATCATTAACATTATGCAAAGACCTTATTTAAGATTTTTTAACTATGTTTTAAATGACTAAAAATAGGTAATATCTGAAGCACTCTCACCGAGCAAAGGATTGATAAACACCAAATGTTCTTTTAGTGACGAGTAATTAAGTCCATGTGAATTCCAGCTCTTTTAATGACATCCCAAACGGAAGCATTCTTATTAATTGCTAATTCAAATAGTTCACATGTAAAATAATGGCCTCTACACGTTAACATTTGCATTAATCGATATAAATTAAAATGGAATATTTTGTTTAAGTGCTCCATATTTAATCCTGTCTAAAAATAAATGAAAAATTATGCGGAGTAATTCATTTTAAAAGCTATAGTATTTAAACTTTAGAAATAGCTTCTCTTCTATAATAAAATGTTTTCGTAATACCTAATTAATTTAAGAAAAAAAATTAATTTGTATATATGTATATATATTTCACCAATATATTATGGCATAAAATTTTAAATTATATAATAATAGTCATGTACATTAAACTTTTAATTCCATTCTTAATACAGTTTTTTAATAAATGCGGATATTTGACAAAAAAAAAGAGATAATCGCAATTATTATATATATACATACATACATACATATATATATATATATATATATATATTTGAAATTGCATTATTCAAAATACACACAATGCATTTAATTTTTAATATAAAATAAAATTTATAATCAGTAAATCTATAATTCTCCAACAAATTAGGGATATCAACAGGGTATCTCAAAATATAACTTATGAAAAACAGTTAAATTTCGGCATCATTTTAGAAATGAATGATCACAATTTAATTAACCTTTATAGAAAAATATTGAAGTGAACCAATCAAATAATAAAAATGTATCTTAAAGCACAAAATGTCCAAAAAAAAATTATGCTAGAGAAAATGAAATGAAAATTTAAATATTCTTTAAATACACGGGTATACAAGGTAAACTTAATCGTCACTTAAAGAATATTTTAAATTATGCATTTTATGCTGAGTAAAATTTTATTTTTTCAGCAATTCGATTCCGTGACAATCCAGTATACAATTAATATTTTAATATATCATCGAAAGTTTGTATAAGTATTGTGAATTATGTATTTCTTTTCCTGTATTTTTTTTTTCTGTTAAATGTACCGGATATTCTTTTACCAGCATGAAATTGCGTGATATATTTTGTACAGGAAAGTAAAAGTAAATCGCTATGTGTTCAAATACCTTGTAAAAGGAAACTATCAGCTATCATATTTGTAGAAAGTTATAATCGTCTTCTTTTTCTTGGTTTAGTTTTTTTTTTTTTTTAACTCCACTAAGTTCTTTCTTGCTTTTTACAATAATTGCAATCAAAGAGCAATTTAGATGAGTTTTCAAGCTTAAAAATTAGCAAATAAGTTCAAGCTTTAAATAAATGCTATACAAATATTTATTAACAATATGTATAGTAATATTTTACCAAAGGTATATTATGTCAAATGATTTTTTGTAATGAAAAAAATAATGGTGTCATGTAGCATAAATATCAGCGAAATCAATTTCATAACGTGTATATATATATATATATATATATATACAACATTCTTAAGTTCACATAATTAAAAAAAAAAAAAAGAAAAAAAATTAAAGGCTTAAATTGTACCGTATTTATTTATCAATTTATTTTAACAATATATATATTATTTAATTTTAAAATAACTATATATATGTTCTTTTATGTATAAGAATTAATCGTTGTTTATATAAAATTAATATCATCAAAAATTCAATTACATAATATATGTATATATATATATATATATATATATATATATAATTATCTTTTAGTTTATAAGCCTTTTATATCTTGCATTTCAAAAAAAATTCTTTTATAAAACCCAATTTTAATATATATATAATAAAGGAAGATTTTTGTCTGTCTGTCTGCCTCTTTGTCTGAGCATCTACACGATCAGCTCCTATTGAACGCAGAACTACAAAATTTGACATACGGGTGCTCAGAAGCCTGCCCGCGTACATAGGGAAAAAATAATTTAAAAATTTTAATTAGTTCCGGAGATATTAATTAAAACGTCGACCAATGTCTAATTAAAAATGGAGCGGATCGTATTTTCCGCCCTCCAAGTAGACGTCAGAGCGTTCTCAAAAGAAGAAACACAGAGAGAAAATTTCGCGCGTTCTTGTAAAGCCATCCCAGCTTAGCGGTTGCAGATATTGGAAATACAACTGTACCACGAGAAAGAGCATTTATTACCGATTCTTAGGGTAAATTTTTTTTTGAAAAATACAGAATATTTTATATATATATATATATAAAAATTGTTTAAGAAGGGTCCACAATTTCTCTTTTTCTCGATCGTCTTTTTTTAATTGCCTTGTACGTCCGAGTAACTATTTCATTTCTTAACAATTGGTATATCTGGAAAGCTCATTTAATCCTGTTTTGAACCATAAAATCATTTCAACAAAATACGGATTAGCGATCCATATTTTTAGATTTTACGAATCATCGATTTTTTCACAAAACATTTTATAACTCAAAATCTTTTTTTTTTTTTTTTTTCTGTATATAAATCTCTGTTAGATGATTCACATCTCAAAAGATTGAAAGATTTTTTCAAAAACTGAGTGAATTATAATTTTTTTTTTGTTTTTTTTTAAATTTATAATTTAATTTCATTCTAATACGCGTATTTCAAATATTAATAATGTTTAAAATATTTTTAATACATCATTCGAAAGACATTTTAAAGTTCTTTTATATTATCGAAGTGGAATTCGAGATTTCACCCAGTTTACACGTTTTTAGGTGTCCTGATTAGGTTTTCTTTTGTATCTCATATAGTATATAAAATAATTTCATAATTAATACATCATTTGGAAGCTTTGTTGATTTGGAATTGAACAGTAGATTACAGAAATTTCTACCGCCAGATGGCGCAGCAATATTTTAAAATTTCAATATTTAAAATTCTAATTATGATTAAATTATTTTTAATACATCATTCGAAAGATATTTTAAAGTTCTTTTATATTATCGAAAGTGGAATTCGAGATGTCACCTGATTTACACGTTTTAAGGTGTCCTGATTAGGTTCTCTTTTGTATCTAAGCTACTAATTAAAATATTTTCATAAGTAATACATTATTTGAAAGGTTTGTTGATTTGGAATTGAACAGTAGATTACAGAAATTCCTACCGCTAGATGGTGCTGTAATATCTTAAAATTTCAATATTTTAAATTATAATGAGCGAGGAAGATGTTATATGTTCTAAAACGGGGATAAGTCGCTGCAGACGCCACCAAGCGGGGCCTTGCTAAAGTCAGAAATTTGAAAGATCATAACATGGTGAGCGAACAGGCTGTTTCAGGTATCGACACTGGAAGAGGGAGCCGCAGTCGCTACCGAGCGGGAATTTACAGCAATTATTTTTTTTCAATAAAGCTATTTTCACTCTGTGTCAATATGCTGTTCTAAGACCTGAGATGGGAAAAAGGCACCGCAGTCGACACCAAGCGGGAGTTTCATGAAGTCGGATTTTTCAAGGTTCGCGTACCAGCTGGTCGCCGAAGGCGGCTAGTATATATATATATATATTGTTGGGCATTTGGGGGTTCGTGAGTTGTCCGAGAATGAAAGGCCAAACGTACAAAAATTCAGTAATTTATTCACAGAAAGTTCCAGAAAAATACAGGTCTATAAACCAAGTATCAGCTT
The DNA here is from genome assembly GCA_963930645.1 of Salticus scenicus. Lineage (NCBI taxonomy): Eukaryota > Metazoa > Arthropoda > Arachnida > Araneae > Salticidae > Salticus > Salticus scenicus. Next base: position 31,295,909 of record OZ005656.1, read on the forward strand.
CAATTCGACCAGTAAACACAGCTTAAACAACAGCTGTCAATAGCAAATCCACAGTACAAACTGTATAGCAATAACACTTAAAGCAAGTCTCTTTCGAAGAGGCTCAATGCAAGCTGACCGACTCTGATCACAGACTGAACTGAACTAACTCGCCTTGGCGAGAAAGCAGGCTTATATACCCCTGTAGAAAAGCTTGGAACGTTCCAGAAATCTCCATATCTCCTCAGCCAATGGGATTAGAGCTTCCATATTTGGTATATCCCTTATAAGGTTTTTCTCGCCAAGGTCGCCAAAAAAATCGTCAAGGTGGGAAAAAGTAGCCAAATTTGGCGCCAAATTTGGCGCCAAATCCATTACCTGCCTTATTGGGCTTTTTAATGCGTTTTTAAGGGGAAATAAGGCTATTTCAACGCTAAAATGACTAGAAATGGACAAAATTAGCACTTTATTAACTTACTAAGCCTCTTTGAAAGAATTTATACAAAAATAAACACAATTATTTACAATTTTGTAACACTGCCCCCCTCCCAAGGACTGCACGTCCCGGGCAGTGCAACCCTTGGTCAAGAGGCGAAACTAAACAAATTTACACAATCTCAAATACAAAAACTAAGTTGCGTATAACGACAAAATAGAAACAAAAATCAAGTGAGAAATATTTACAAATTTCACAAATATGCACAAGTATTTATATACAAATATTTACATTACGCATGCGCAAATTTTACCAGTATTTACATTTTTAATTTTAATATTACCGTTACTTGTGGTACTTGGCTAGCCTATTATAGTGCACCACCTTCGGTTTTGATGAAGGTGTTTTAGTGATCCGCACCACTACATCATTCAGCCTTTTTAAGATTGTGTATGGTCCGTCACAGTTGCACAGTAATTTGGGATAGAGTCCTTTGCGTCGAACAGGATTCCACAACCAGACCTTCTCTCCTTCCTGGAACTCATGTTGTGTAGCCTTTAGATCTTACCTTGTCTTCGTTTTCTCCGTTGCCATGTTAATCCGCTCCCAAGCAAAGTTGTGTACGTCCTCAAATCGTGCCTGGAGATCTTGGATGTACTCCTCGGGCGATGAAGGCGCATCGGGTGGACAACCAAACAGGAGATCACATGGGAGACGAAGTTCACGTCCAAAGAGCATCTGGGCTGGAGTATAGCCGGTGGTTTCATGGAGAGCACTTCGATAAGCCAGCAGGAAAAATGGTAACTTCAAGTCCCAATCTTGTTGGTTCCTTGATACTAGAAGAGAGAGGTTATTCAGGATGGTACGGTTCAACCTCTCGACCATGCCGTCCGACTGGGGATGCAAGGGTGTTGTCTGGGTTTTGTCTATGCCTAGTAGTTGACAAAGTTCTTTGAAAACAGCAGAGGTAAAGTTCCTACCTTAGTCGGTATGAAGTTGTAGGGGCGTGCCGTATCTTGACACCCATTGCTGCGCTAGGACTTCTGCGACTGTGCCTGCCTCTTGATTTGGAATGGGATATGCCTCAGGCCACTTGGTGAAATAGTCCATCACGACGAGGATGTATTTATTTCCACTGGAGGTCCGTGGCAAAGGACCCAAGATGTCGATTGCAATCCGTTCAAATGGTGCTCCCACGTTATACCATTGCAGTCTTCCTCGACTTCATTTCTGCGGGCCTTTACGTGCCGCACAAGCATCACAGGATTTACACCATTTCTCCACATCCTCCTTTGCCTTGCACCAGTAGAAGCGTTCCCGAACTTTCTGCAGAGTCTTCATTACCCCAAAATGGCCTCCGGTAGAGCTACTATGCAGTTGTTCTAAAACATCTGGAATTCTTGATCTTGGTAAAACAATTTGCCATCTGAAGCTTATCCCATCATCAGATTCCCACTTCCTGTGTAATAAGCCGTTTCTGATATGAAGAGAGTCCCAAAGTGCCCAATAACTTTTCGTAATGGGACTAAATCTGGAAATGTCCTGCCAGGTAGGTCTGTTGCTGGTCGTCTCCTTCAGCTGTAATATCGGCTTTATGTCAGGATCTTCCAACTGGGCATGTCTAAGTTCTTCGTCACTCCATGGATCGGGATCTTGTTCTGACGGTGTTGAGACAGTAACTTGGCAGGCAACCGGATTTATTCTTTGGTGTATATCCTCGGATTTAGAGCTGTATTTATGATCTTCAGGTGGAGGCTTCCGCAAGAAGGCATCTGGATTTTCCCGGAGAGCTCCTTCTGTGTGGCATACTTCAGATACATTGGTTGCTTCTCTAGGTGCTCTTACTGGGCAGCTTCGTTTGATATGCCCTTCTTTCCCACAGCCCCAGCATTTAGTTGTTGGAGTCTTCCCTTCTTTTTTACTCTCAAGAATGCGTAGTCTTCTATTAATTTCTGCAATCATTTTCTGAATCTCATTAAGATCATCTTGAGAGTCGTTCACATCTTCTGCTGTGCTGTTCTGGCGATGTTTATGGGAGGCTTGTTGGGCTGGCTCGATCTTTAGGGCATACACAATGCTGACTCCACATCCTTCACGCCGGAGAGTCTGAGGGCTTTTTGAATATCTGGATCGCCGACAGCATCAATGAAACATTCTAGGGCCAGATCATTGCGTGTTTCAGGATGACAGTCTGAGAAAGCCAAATGTTAAAGCCTCTGGATGTTTGATGCCAGTTCTTGTAAGCTTTCCCCTGGTCTCTGACGACGGGACCTTAACTGGAGTTGACTATATTCTTTGGACCATTTCGCTCTGAAACGTAGCTCCAGTGCTCTCGTTAAAGCTTCGAAGTCATATCGCTATTCCTTCGAAAGGGTCTCCAGAATGTCTGCGGCGTCGCCCCGCAACGACCCTATCAGATGAGCCGTCTTCGCAACAGAGTCCCAGCCGTTAGCTTCAGCCACGATGGAAAACTGCGTTTTATATACATGCCAGGAGAAACTGCCATCGTGGGTGGATAGCTTAATAAAATCCTGATTCTGGTTTCTTCTTTCTTTCTTTTCAGTTTCCTGGGGCATGGATTCTAACTTTTCTTCCACTTTTCTCTCCAGATCTTCTTTTATTCTCTTCAATTTACCTTCTATCTATGAAAACCTACCTTTCAGTTCCTGATCAAAATTTTCTTTAACTTTCTCCTCAAAACTCTCTTCTATCTTCGTAAATCTCTATTCAAAACTCTCTTTTATTTTCGAAACTTTCTCTTCAAAATTTTCTTCTATCTTCATAACTTTCTCTTCTATTCCATCCATTCTATTTTCCATCACGGTTAATTTACCTTCTATTGATTCTTTCGCCGTTGAAAGCTCTCTCTTCATCTCATCTTGATTAGATTTAATTTCATCGGTCAAACTGGCTTAGATCTTTTCCTGAACTGCTTTTATTTCCTTCATTTCATTAGTCTAACCGTCTTTCAATTCTCTTTGTGATGTTTCCAGACTTTCTTTCATCTCTCTTTGCGATGCTTCCATACTTTCTTTCATCTCTCTTTGTCCTTCCTTCCTTCTTTCGATCAATCCGGTTTCCATCTTTTCCTGTCCTGTTTCCATTTTCTCTATCAGTCCAGATCTTAACTCATTCATCTGAGCAGTGAGACCTTCTAAAAATTTCTTCATTTCTTGCTCCATAGCTCTCGTTATCAACATGCACAGACAAACCCCGCTCCTGACACCAGAAATGCTGCGTACTTGAGGGTTCGTGAGTTGTCCGAGAATGAAAGGCCAAACGTACAAAAATTCAGTAATTTATTCACAGAAAGTTCCAGAAAAATACAGGTCTATAAACCAAGTATCAGCTTCAATTCGACCAGTAAACACAGCTTAAACAACAGCTGTCAATAGCAAATCCACAGTACAAACTGTATAGCAATAACACTTAAAGCAAGTCTCTTTCGAAGAGGCTCAATGCAAGCTGACCGACTCTGATCACAGACTGAACTGAACTAACTCGCCTTGGCGAGAAAGCAGGCTTATATACCCCTGTAGAAAAGCGTGGAACGTTCCAGAAATCTCCATATCTCATTAGCCAATGGGATTAGAGCTTCCATATTTAGTATATCCCTTGTAAGGATTTTCTCGCCAAGGTGGGAAAAAGTCGCCAAATTTGGCGCGAAATCCATTACCTGCCTTATTGGGCTTTTTAATTCGTTTTTAAGGGGAAATAAGGCTATTTCAACGCTAAAATGACTAGAAATGGGTAAAATTAGCACTTTATCAACTTACTAAGCCTCTATGAAAGAATTTATGCAAAAATAAACACAATTATTTACAATTTTGTAACAATATATATATATATATATATATATATATATATATACATTACAATATAATTTAAAAATAAAATGAAAACCATAATTCTGTAAGTATTAATTAACAGTGCCAGCAGTTGAGCGGTATTGAAGAAAAATGAGTAAACGCCAATTCATATTAAAGTGCAAATAAGTAAGTTCTCTAGTAAGAGCTTTTTACAATCTTCTTATAAGATGCTACATTTATATATATACATATTGATTTCTAATTCTGTTTATTTTTCCTTTCTATTTAAATATTTCTTCATTCGTAATTTTGAGCTACGATGGATAAGGATGTTTCTCTTTGTAAGATATACGGTACCAAGATAATTTTAGGTTTTGCTACTTTCTCTTCAAACATTTTACTGCTTATTCTCCGCCGAGCATTTGAGGGGCCTCCCTTATGATGGCTTCAATATTTTTCGGGTTAATTATCTTTCTGGATTTATGTCATTATTCTGTTTATACTTATTTACTATATTTATATTCAATTATGGACCGATAACAACAAAATTTTAATACACCTACTGATTCTTCTTTTATGCACATTTTTGCTACTTTTCCGCACGTTCATTATAAAAAAAAATATATATATGGACTTGATTTTTTAATGTTTATTACATTTTACACAGCTTGCAACAATTTATGATCTTTTTTAAAATAGTGTCTGTCGGATTTTTTTTTTTTTTTTTTTTTTTTCTTTTTGTGTGTGTGTGTATGTGTGTGTGCTGTTTAAAAAATGCTACATATTTAGGTGAAAAACTAACTGATACAATGGCATAAAATTTAAATGTAACTGAATTTTTCTATATAAACCGGTGTCTAACAATTTTTAGTGCAAACACACACGTCTTTCCATTTTTATTTTATTTTATATTTTACATAAAAGCCTTTTATTAAAATTTCACATCCGTTTACACATTAAGAAGACATTTTTAAAAATCATTCAGAAAATTAAAATCTTAATTAAAATATATATATATTCAGAAAACATATATCATCCAGAGCTCGATATAACGTCTTCTCTCATATAAGGTCAGTTTACATAGCCACTACTCACTGAATTTAAATTCTGTATTTTGGTTTGTAGAATAATCGATCGGGTTTTGGATAGCTTAACCTTTTATAAGGTCGCTTTTTCCTCTTTCATTCTTTATATATATAACTTTTCCAACTAAGTCAATTCAGAATTTTCTCTCAAGGAAAAATTCAAAACATGTCGTCTTCAAAGAATATTGAAAAAAATATATGTGATTTTACTCTTCATAAAACACCAGAAAGTGAAAAGATTATCGGCTGAAAAGAATTACAACGACCACAAAAAATTACCTAAATTAAGCATTTTTGGCGATTTAGCGCTGTTAGGCGATAAATTCACTGGAACCGAGATTGTCGTGTACGAACAGAACCGTGTTTTGCTTCTCCGTCAAGTACTCAAAACCGATCGCCTAACAGTGTGAAATCACCAAATATGCTTAAATTTGATAATTTTTTGTTGCCGCTGTATTTCATTTCAGCCGATATTTTTTTCACTGTCTGATGTTTTATGAAGATTAGAATCACACATATTTTTTTTTCAATATTTTTTGAAGACGACACCTTTTCAATGTTTCCATGTCAGCTTAATGACTCAAAATATGTTTTTGGTTGTAAGGATCACATCTGACAGCCAAATGGTTGCCGCTCTGGTTTAAGTACCAGTTGTGAAACCATCGTTATTGGTAATGTTTGAGATAGCACTTTAAGCGGTAGTCCTCAGTGCAATGAGCAGTAATGTGCAGAAATGTTCTTAGAGAGACACCTTAAGGCCAAATTCGTGGTAAAAAATATTGTCTTTAATTAAGGAAATGTGATTTCTTCATCCAGCTGAATGATTAACACTCTGACACACAGATTTCAGATGTAGTGTTAGAATACGTGTTCAAAAATCTACGCATCACCCCTCCTGTATGTATCACCCTTTTCATAAAATTTTGTCTGATAATAGGCAAGGCTTTTGTAAATAATTGTATACCTGTTTGTTGAGTATCGTGTATTGATAGTAAAGAAGGGTTTTCTATTCTTCGGATCTAGCCTTGGAGTGTTATGCATTTCGTTGTCGTCTTTACAAAATAGTCTAGGCCGTATTCCGGCAATTTTTGAAAAAAAAAAATAATTATGAAAAAGTAATAAATATAATAACTTTCAGCATATCAATCTTAAAAACTTTAATAAATCATATATCCAAGGTTTCGGTTAAATTTCTTCATTAGCCTTCTTCAGGGAAGAATGATGTTCAAAAAACACATAAACATAGATTATTTAAGTTATTCCATGATATCACAAATACAACTTCAAGAAAAATTAACAGATGATTACAGAAATTATAAAAATATACTATAACATTTTAAAAACTTGCTAAAACATTTAAATGAACTTGAAACATGATCACTACAAGAAAAGGAGCCACTAAAGCAAATGGAGCTAAAAATATCAATACTGTGGGGTTGCCAGAACTAAACTAAAATAGGGTAACCATAAATTAATTTAAGCCCAAGAAATGAAACGAAATTGAGGGGGGGGGGGGGTTATGGATAAGGAATCGTTACAAATTTCTGATTTTCTTTTAATAATTTCGAATGATTCATAAAGAAGAGCTTGGTTTCTATTGTCAGTATTGTAAATTATCCTGGCATTATCAAAATCGGGGTCAATGAGATTAGTATTATAATTTCGTGAAAAAGCTGCGTTGGGTCTGCTATATTTTAAATCTGCAATATGTTCCTTCATTCTATCACAAAAAGGTCTATTAGTCATTCCTATATGTTATAGTATATTTTTATAGTATATGTTATAGTATAGTATATGTTATAGTATATTTTTATAATTTGTGTAATCATCTGTTAATTTTCCTTGAAGTTGTATTTGTGATATCATGGAATAACTTAAATAATCTATGTTTATGTGTTTTTTAAACATCATTCTTCCCTGAAGAAGGCTAATGAAGAAATTTAACCGAAACCTTGGATATATGATTTATTAAAGTTTTTAAGATTGATATGCTGAAAGTTATATTAATTACTTTTTCATAATTATTGTAACAGCATATATATAAAAAAGTGGAATAGATATTTCTGAAAAAATAAATAAATAAATAAATAAAATAAAAAGCAGATAACGCCGATTGGCTGGACGAAGAGCGACATTTTGGTTCGTTTGCTGAACATCAAGTCCGATTAATGGATCTTATACTTTTTTACTACTTGTTTACAAGATACCTAGAAAAAGCTCTCAGAAAGAAAACGTCTGCATTCATTATAGAAAAAAAATAATAAAAAAGAGTTTAATAAATATTTTGGACTGCTTGAATTTACGTACGATTAAATGAAAGAAAGCCTTGCGTTGGCCACAACCTACCATTTTCCTTTTTTAATTGGGTTTACACGCACGCACATAGTCAAAAATAATATAATGAATTTTTTTTTTTTTTTTTTTTATCTCATTAAAAATACAAGGATCTTAGTCTCGGATTTGATGCCCTCTGACGTTTTCTGGGGTCATAGCCTCGGTTTAAGCCAGTTTTCATAACTGGAAGAAAAAGAATTAAAGATAAGTCAAATTATGATAAGTAACTAAAATGTAAATAAATTTATCTTTTTATTAAATTGTTATTCAATACATTTATGATTTTCACTGTTTTCTCTGATTTTAAACTGATTTCTGTAAAATATGCTTGTTTTATATACATTTTAACATTTTAACAATTGAATATATATTATTTATCAATTTAGATAAATTTCACACCCACACACATATACGAAATTTTCAAACGGAATTTTCCCCCTTAAAATTAACATTGATTGTAATTGAACTTTATTTATACATTATTTTATATATAAATATGCAAAATATATTTAAAATATTAAGCACATGAATAAATTAATTACTAATATACTTTAAAATTCAGTTAATGAACAGCTTTTTTTTCGATTATAAATATGAATTCATTTTTTCAATGACTCAAAACAAAGAACAAGAGTTTTGAAACTTAATAATTAATTTTTTCATGTATATCTTTATGTTTTATCACAATGCCTAAATAAATTCACCTTAAAGTACAAAAAAAAAAAAGAAAGAATTCTAATTAATAAAATTAACTTCTAACATATTTGTTTTTAAAATTTTCACAGATTTCAAATTACTATACAAGTAAGCAAACTTATTTAATACCAGAAAGGTGTATTTTTCAAAATCTAATTTTAATACATCTACGAGTAAAAATAAAATAAATATAATAAAATAAGTATAGTATAAATTCGGTTCTTAAATGGATATTTTTATTGTAGTCTCAAATAAATAATAATAATGATAATAATAATAAAAGAGATGTAAATATAAAGCAGAAACTTAATCTTTTTGTTTTTAATATTACTAATATTATTACAGTATCAATAAATAACAAAAAGTAATGTATATAATATGCATAAATAGATAGTAAAACAATTGATTAATTTTATGCCAGAAAAGAAAATAATTCTTATAATAATGCCACAAAACTGAATGAGAAATAATTTTTAATTTTATAGCAAGTATTTGTTCTTTTTTTTTCTCTTCGTCTTCTTCGCATTTTAATTAAAATTTAGAAATGATTAATTACGTTGAAATATTTTCTTTACGAACGTAACAAAATTTTCTATTTTAATTGCTATTTTTACGAAATTTTATTAAAAAGTCTAACATAGTGAGCATTAAGTATGAAGGTATATTAAAATATTTCTCTTAAATTTTAAAACTGTTTTTTTATTTTAAATACTTTCATAAAAAAATAAACAAACGAAAAAATAATAATCGATAATGTTCAAGCTTTGCTATTAATAACTATATTTCAAAATATGAGCAATTTTTAAAACATCTAATTGAGAGATGAATTTATATTTCAAAAGTAGGAATACATCAGGAGGTTATTGGACATTGGACTTAAAAATTACCTCCTTACAGTTATGGAAGTTTTCATATATGTGTATTGATATGTATCAATATTAAATGTATTAAAACTTCTAAAAAATATTCGAATTAAAAATGTTAATGTTTTGAAAATTTTTAAATTGCTCCAAGGTGGCCCAATTCTTTTTTTTTCCTTTACATTACTATAGTTTATCAATATACTCTAAACATTTGTGCGCATTAGTTTGGAAATTCATCGATAAATTACATTTTGATATATATATATATATATATAACTTAAAAGTTATAAAAACAAACTGAAACTAAATTTAAGAAAATATATGAAAAAGTAATTCAAGAAAGGAGGCAGGTGGCAAGACTTCTGTCACACACACACACACACACACATATATATATGTATATATATATATATATATATATATATATATATATATATAAAGTATCAAGCAATTCACCAAATAACGCAGAAAAATATTTAATATGTAATGATAATAATATAAAATCGATGAATAATTTTTTTTTTTTTAAATTGAACCACTTAGAGCATTTTTAAAATTTCAGAAAATTAAAATTTTGAAATTATCATTATTATTATTTTTTTTTTAAATAGATTTTGAGAAATGTTATTACTGCTACGTATTAATGCACATGTGTGCTAACTTTCATAACATTCAGACTGTAAATTTAAACAAAGGTTTTCAACGTCCACTATCCCCTTAAGTTAAATTTAGAAATTAGAGAAATTATAGCAATTTAACCCTTTCATTCCCAATTTTTTCCCTCCATAAAACAATAAATCTTATATTTAGTCATAATTTTTTTTCAAAGGTAATATATATAAATATTTTTTTAACAATAGGAGTAATAGCAGAGTACGAAATAATATAGCTAACAAAGCAACTGAGAGGTGTTTATTTATGTTGAATATAACCATTGATGCCATGAAAAATGACAACTTTTCAGTTAATGAAAATATCAAAATTTTGGAAGAAATACACATTGTAATTATTTAAAATACAAATTTTAAGCATTAAAAAATAAAATAAAAAATATTTAAAACAGTTAATTTACTTAACCCTTTATATCTCAAATTACCTTATTTAAAAAAAAAAAAAAAAAAAAAAAAAAAAATTGTTTGAAACTTTTTTATAATATTTCTTTGCTGCATGAGAAACATCTCATATTAAATTTAGCTTAAACTATAGCTTAACTATAGGGAAGACTTAAACTATAGGGACTTTGATGTTCCAATGAAATCCTGTAGTAAATTATACTATATTGAGTAATTTTTTTATGGGACTTCAAAATCCCGGTGGGATTCAAAGGGTTAAATTGAAAATGCATTTCTATGAATGCATTTCTGCGAATTAAAATAATGTATATATATATATATATATATATATAATGTTAGCAGCATCCATGAATTTAAACTTAATAGTTTGTTTTGCTGTTTTTAATTTTGAATGTTTCAGTATAATTAAATTGAATGAAAATATTGTTTTTTTTTTTTTTTACGTGTTTTCGTATTTCGTATTTATTGTATTTGAATGTAATATATTTGCATTTCTAAATGTCAGGTGAATAGCATTCGATACGTTGATATGTAATATACATAACAAATATCATAACATATTTTCATATTTTTCAAGTATTTTACCGCATTATCTATATTCATATAACAATACATTTACGTCTAAAAAGTAATTAGGCGGAATTAATTAATTTAAACTTACTTATTACAATACTTTGATAAGACTTTAAATACATATAAATAACATTTCCTAAAATGATTTTTGATTCCATTGCAAGAGCATATTACATGAGAAGCCGTTTAGTAAATGTAAATCCGATGATAAAACAAGAATTTCGAGAATTCGAGAAGAAATTCTATTAAACTGTTTATTAAAAGAGAGACAAGATTGAATTTCAACCAATACAGTGTGTAAGAGTTAAATAAAATCTTGAGACACAATTAATAAGATCGACCACGATTAACCGCGATGTGCTAAAAAAATGATTGTTTTGTTACTAATTAGAAAATATATTATTTTGCAAAACAGTAATGCAAGCAAAATAATATGATATGTGAAAAATCTGGAGCGTTTATAAGTATGGGAATTGCACGTATATTCTAGATTATCACATTTAAAATAATGTTTGCGGATTTTGTATTGTAAATAATTTAAATTCGCATCAATTTATAATAATATAAATTATAATAATAATAAAAATTATAATGATATGAATGTGTATATAAAGTTGTTTCATTAAAAATTTATTCTTAATAAAACAGTATGAAATATTATTATTTTTAAATATGATTATATAAAAGATGACCTTATTTATACAAGTATAAATACTTAAAAAAACTGTGTAAAACCTATTTCATAATTGGTAAGTAAAAAAAAAATAAAAAAAAATGTATATATATATAGAAAACTACTGAAATGAATATCTATATATCTATCTAAATATCTCTCTCTCTCTATATATATATATAGAGAGAGAGAGAAAACTATTGAAATGAATATATATATATATATATATGTTTAAAGATTAGAAAAAACAAAAGGAGAATCACTAACCAATGCGCAAAATTGCAGCGAAAGGAAATGCAAAACTTAAATGTAGGAATATATGAATGTAGGAATATTTAAACAAATGAATGAAATTAAACCATAAAAAATACAGGGAGGTCCCTCAGTGTAAGGATGAAAGAGAAGTTTCTGAAAGGACAGTAGCAATTAGTTTATAACTATCCTTAATTCCCAACTTCTCACCAAACAGAAAACCACCAATAACTGAAGAGAAATCAAACATATATATAATGTATAAAAATGCAAAAAAAAGTTATAAAATTACAAAATTGCAAAAGTTACGAAATTTCACCAATTCTTTTAAAAAATATACAATGCAATACAGAATTACTGAATGTAAACAAGAAAGTATAAAATAAAATAAAATAAAACACTTCATCTCATAAACAAGCCCACTTCGGCTGACGGGGGCTACAGACATTTTATTACAGACTTTATATATATATATGTATTTCAAGGAACGAATTTTATTGAGGATGGTGTGTACCACATCGTAACAAATACATATACAAAACATTTATAGTGCTGCTAACTTTTCACTTTTAACTTTCTCTTACACATAAGGTAGAGAAAGTATTGTTTTTGGGTCAAATTTTCGAATGCCAGATTTTGTTATATTTACATGTTTTGAGGTCTCCTGAATACGTAAATCATGTTTTTAGCAAATGGTCTGTGTGTATGTCTGTATGTGTGTGTGTGTCTGTGTGTGGGTGGGTGTCTGTGTGTGTGTGTGTGTGTGTGTCTGTTATCAGCATATCTCAAAAACAAATTATGGCAGAAAGTTCAAACTTGGTATTCTAAATGTGTATCACATACGGATGCTACAGTAAGCTTTTCGTTAAGATCAAACAGATGGTTCGTGTACAGGGTCAATCAAGAGAATTCTAATACATTACGTCTATGGAGGAAATTGCAGTTAAGTAAAGTTTAACGTCTATAGACTGCACTAAACCAAATGAAACGAACAAATAGAGATATTTAACTGGGAAAAAAAATTATGCATGCAGGAGCCTCGCCTCCCCCCTGGGGGGGAAGTCCCCCTTCGAGGGGAGTAAATTTTCATGATGGGAATCTTTCAAAAGAGGTCACCAATACCTTCAAAACGAATGGTTGAACCATCGATCTGCGATAATTTAAAACAAAGTTATGGATTTTTTTTTTACTTTTAACGAATTTTTTTTTTTTTTTTTTTTTTTTTTTTAAATATTGAGAATAAAATGGACTTTTTTTGGATATTTGCTGTTATACTACTTCTCTAATATGGAAATCGTCTGCATTTTCATAAAAGATAATTTTTTAAAATAATAATTTAAATAAATTATTTTTTAAAACTAGAATTATTTTTTAATAACCGAATTAAATTCTATATAAATGTAGGTGTATTAATGAAACGGGGGTTGAGCGGGCGGTAGCCCCCCTCACACAGAACTAATTATCATATAAAACTCTTCCGAAGCCTCATTTGAATTGTTTAATATAGGTTTGCATTGCAGTACTCGTTATCTTACCTCTTAAACTCCAACCTGCATTTATAGTATTAATTTTCAGGGTAAGAGAAAGTCGTGTAAGTGACACACCAGATTATTTTCTATAGCATTGTTATATTTTATTATTATATCATGCTTGTTGTCGCTTATTTTCTAATAATTCTTAAAAAAAAAAATCCATTTAATTTTAAAACGCACCTAAAACATTTTTATAACATGAATTTAGTACAATTTTTATGTTTTAGCACAAAAATAAATATTTTTTCTTTCCTCATTATCCTTACGTATTATTTTAAATAAGGTAATATATTTATTATATTATTCTTCAAAATATTAAAATTAATTTTGAGTTTTATTCGTAAACGTGCTTTCTTTTTAAATAAATATCTCACTGCGAGTTTGATTTGTTGCATTTTCTTAAGGGAAAAAAAAAAAAAATACTCGATTTGTGGAATAAATGAATGTGTTGCCCTCTTTTTTTTTTTTTTTTTTTTTATAAAGAATGGATTGTACTTTGAACAATAGTTAGATAATCAACATTTATAAACGACTCGATTTACCATACATGTAAAAGTAGAGGTTGTTACCCGTTTCATTTGTAAATTAGATGGTAATATCATTATAAAAATTCGTAAGAAAATATAAGTTTTACATAAATAATACAAACAACGTTGTTTCTTATGTACCGTGCATAGGAAAAATAAAAATTAATTTTTCATCAGCATCTTGATCTTTTTAATATAAACAGCAATGATATTTATACGTTTATTATTTTTATAGCAATGAAATATACGGATATATAATAATTGTTAATTAAAAAAAATATAAATTAATTTTTTTATTTCTCAGAAACGAATACTTATGGGGAGACTGCTTTTTCGTTATAAATATTTTATGTTTACAAAATAATGCAATAGATTTCTCTATTGATTTATCGTTTTTGGTACCAAGATAAAATATTAGAACAAGCAAGTTATTATTATTTTTACGTTAAATCTAATAATAAAGTAATTTATTTTAAATTATTCAATTATAGTTCATGCAGAAAAAAAAAAAAAAAAAAAAAAAAAAAAACCTTGAGATATATATAAAACTCCATTTCTTCCCAAAGCACGCTTTATAACTTATTATTTATTAAACAAACAAAAATTTGTTTAAGAAAAAAATTCTATCATTAGACTATAAAAAAAATCATTTAATCAAAAGTCACGTAATCACTTTAAAACCTTTTAAAAATAATTATGTCAGTAGTTGCAGAGCAATAAATATTATCACGAAAAGATTAAGTACATATTTGATTAAAAAGTTGAAGCAAAGCTTTTCTCATTCAGAAGACTTTTAAAGAGGGTATGGTTAAATCGTATTTATGTTTCAAACGAAATACATTTAGAATATATTTAATATGTTATCTTTTAAAACGTTATCGTACGTATAAATAGATGTATTTTTAAAAGAATAAATTGAGAAAATTTTACAAAATAATTTCCTAAAATTTTCCCTTGTCGCAAATGTTCATGTTTTAGAACTTTCCAACTCTCTAGCCCCTTAGAAGATATTTAACAGTTTAAATAATCCTCTCCCTGTTAAAAACAAACGTATAGCCATAAAATCACCGAAAATAATAAAAATAGGTGGTCATTCCTAAAAATGTGGGTGATAGGGCAAAATGGGCGTCATATTCAGACTAAGGAGGTCATTTTACATAAAAATATGCTAAAATGGCGTCAGAGGCAATTTTTATACCGAGCAGTAATATTTGGTAAAATTATTTTTTTGTGAGCGAAAATAATATAACGAAGAAAGTCAAAAAATTAATGCGCAGTCATACATAGTACTAGCAGTTTCAGAAAATATGTAGGCTAGCTAGAAGATTAGTTTGGTAGCCTACACATATTCTGAAACCTGCTAGTACTACATAGTTATTAATAGCTGTGTTCCCACCTGCTAAAGAGGAAAGCACAGCTAACTTACTTTTTTTGGCTTGAATAGTGTTTAACTTAAAACAAATTTCTTGTTGTTAACATTGTTAAGTAATTTTTCTTGTTGTTTATTACATTCCACTTTCATATCATCACTTATCATAATTTAAATATATATATATATATATACATATATATATATATATAATACATTTAATGACTTACAACATGACTTAATGACTTATACATATAATGACATTTAATACATTTAATGCTATATATATATACATATATACAGCCCTGGAAAAAATATAACGTTATGCGAAAAAATAGTACACCACAATCACTATCAAATGCACTTACATATTACTACTAAAATAAATACTCTTAAATAACGAAGTAAAATGCAATATATTAAAATACATATATTTGTAAGATTATTCAAAAAATATCGCAGTCTGTGAATAGCAGCCTAGATAAAATTATAAAGTAAACTTATAAATAAATCATAAGATAAACTAAATTTACCGATAAAGCATTTTTCTCTGATTATGTATACAGATACGAATTTGTTTTTGAATATGAATTTATATTTCTTTTTATGCATTTACATTATCAGAAAATAATCAGCTTTTTTTAGTATGATGAAATGAACAATTTAAAATATATGTTAAAATTATGAAATGTACAAAGCCCACTTTTTCATGTATTGGTTTTATTTATTTATTTATTTTAAATGAGAATGCATTTTCCTATATTTTTATAACACTTTGAATCTTTAAAATGCATAATATAACAATATATTTGCTTTTAAAATGAACACATTCTATATTTCAACACGTTTAACAATGATAAAATGCGTTCATAACATCGGTGTGTCTATCTGTGCATCTGTCTGACTGTCTGCGCTCTACCTTTCGTAAATGTCAATGTAATTCCTTGAAACTAAAGTACGTTATTCGTGTTACCGATGTTGTCTATTGAATCTGGAGTAAATAGCATTACCATCTTTTGTACAGGGAGACCCGCGAGTATTGTAAAGTACTGCGTTCGTTGAAAGTTATTTCTACAAACCATATTTTACTACCTTTACATTGCACAATTTCAATAATATTGAAATATGTTGATCAAGATTACTGTCGCATGTTCCCTGTTAAAAGTAGTATAAATAACATTACTGGTTTCTGTACAGGGATATCAGAAAGTATTTTAAAGCCACTGCGTTCTACAAAATGAACAAAATCTATATTTTAATAACTTTACTTTGGATACTTTATAATGAAATTAAAATATGTTATTAATATGCAAAAAACAATGTACTCAATAGCAGAGATAGCATTGAGATTTTTAGGGCCACATACGAATACTGACGTATTGTAGTAAAGGCTATAAAAGGAAATAGCTGGAATTCCATTTTTATACATATTAAGAATTTTAATATATTCACATTTTTGACAAATAATGATAGTGAATAATAATTGATATAGTCTATTCGTCTATCTGAATGTCCGTTTCCTTGCTTAAAGCAACCGTAAATATTATCAATATTTGTCCAAAATAATATATGTTATTTAAGTTCACTATGAAATATTTTATATTTAAAATAACATTAATGGGTCCTGCACAACTGGTTTGTGTGCAGGGACACTCCAAAAGAATGTCAGTGCATTGAGTTTCAGGAGAGACATTTTTATAAATCACATTTACATAGTTTTTATTGCAAAAATCTTGATTAATTTGACATTTATTGTTAATATGCTAAAACAATGTGTTGTATGCAATTTATGTCTGTCGTGCATAATTCCAGGGCTACATTAAAATATTCAGATACTCAGGCGCTCTAATTGGAAATTGCCGGAATTGCATTTCCGTTTGTGTTAACCCTTAACTACTGTGACTAAACTTCTCTCACAACTACTGTGAGCGGTCTCTCAGACCGCTTGATTAAAACTTATTTAAAACGTCGAATAAATGGTAAGCTATTGATTGTATGCTATTATTTATCTACTAAATTGTTTAATTTATCTTTTTTATTATTATTATTATTTTTAAAGGCAATTTTGGAGAACTTAAACGGGTATCCCGACATATGAACGTGCAAAAGAATACCGATAGGGCAACATTGCATCGATGAGCATGAATTATATAATTTTAATCTCGCTAGTGTAACTCGCTAGTGTTCTCACTAGTGTAACAAAAAATTATAGATATTGTAAAAAAGTATTATTAATTGTGGAAAATATTGTACTATAAAAAAGTATTATTAGTTCCATTAAAAATACATAGTTGCAAACTACTCCGGATTATAGCTAACACAACTTCTCAGCTGAAACTTTTTCAAAATACACAAATATAATGTATATATCTTGAAAAAAAAATAGTGGTAGTCAACATCCGGAGTAGTTGGCATCGGTATTTAAATAAAACTGTAAATAAAATGAAACTTGCATACATATTTTTTTTATTTTTTTTTATATAAATTCCAGAATTTCATTCTGTGTGAGATACACCGGACGTTTTCTTGAACTAGTCAAAGCCATTTTTTTTCATAAAATTACAAAAAATATCATAAATATATCTAGAGAAACAATACTACTCATTGGACAAAAACAGACTCGTATCTGCTGTCAGCGGTCTCACATACCGCTAGAAAAAAGAAAAGTAGAAAAAAAAATTAACTAAACCCCGTTCGCTGAACAACAAGTGGAATATGACCTTGGCCGATCGTTTTAGGAAGGTAGAAAAGAGGGCCTGGATCATTACCTATTTTTAGGGGTGTTAATGAGGGCTAGAAAACGGCGAGCGGTCAGTCAGACCGATGACAGCAGTTAAGGGTTAAGCATTATGAACACTTTCCAAAGAGTGTTTATGCAAAGAAAAGTGAAGGTTAAACGTTGTAACGAGAGCATACTTTTGGAAAATGTTAGTAATCAATGCGAATCTAATTATTTATTTTTAGTTCAGATTTATTTCAATTATTTAAATATATGTGCGTACACACACACACACACACAAATATATATATATATATATATATATATATATATATATATATATATATATATACTTGATATAATAACTTTATTTATTGTTTTAATTTCTTTAATTTAATATAGATGGCGTTGTAATATATTTTCGATTGTATCGTATTCTGGTTAGTTGTCTAGCTGGATTTCTTATGAAATACATGCTGCTGTTTATGTAAATGTTTGATCAATTTTCTGCCTAATCCATATAAGTTTTTGTCTGTTCCATATTATTCATTTTATTTTATCGATCTTGTATTTAGCCATATATGTGCTTTTTTATTAAACTGTCTGCTTAGGGGGAGAGTTTGATCAATTTAAAGCATGCTTTAACCCCACACGTATGTCTCAAGTCATATGGGGCATTTTTGACAGTATTTTATTTTATGTTTTTGCAGTAAGTTTTATTTATGAATTGTTTCACATTAATTAATTTTCTCGTAAGTTTTTCTTTTGTTTTTCCTATTACTTATTTTCAACTTTTATGACTGAAAACATATATTATAATTTCTTATATATATATATATATATATACGGGTGTGTAGGTGTAGGTGTAGTCAATTTTTAAATGTTTACCTGGGATTTGAAGGCTAAATAAATATATATACTATATATAAATATATTTATGCATGTATATAGAATTATAATAAATAGTTTTTTATCCAAAATTTTTAGCACGGGTGTGCTAAAAATATATATACGGGTGTGTATGTGTAGGTGTAGTCAATTTTTAAATGTTTACCTGGGATTTGAAGGCTAAATGAATATATATACTATATATAAATATATTTATGCATGTATATAGAATTATAATAAATAATTTTTTTATCCAAAATTTTTAGCATCGAAATGAGCAACATTTAATGAACATATTATAAAATTTTTATTAAACTTTCTGGAAAATTCAATCGCTGTGTCCTGATTTTCAGAAAAGAGATAGCAACGAAAAACTAATGCACCAATATTATAGAAATTGTGCACACTTCTCCACACTAGAATTGACTAATGCTTCAAAGAAAAATTTTTCCTTTTCGATTACAATTATTTTCACAAGGTTGGTTAAACGTGGGGTAAAATGTACCGAAAATCGGATTGTGTTTGCATACAACTTTTATAAAACTAAAAAGCGCCCTTCACTTTTTTTTTTTTTTTTTAAACTTTTCTTCAAGTACTAGTTCTATTCTATTTTTAAGAACTAAGGAAATTTCCATAAGAACGGTGTGTTAATTTTAAAGAATCCGTGGCTATCCTTTTTTTGAAGGGTTTCCAGAAACTAGGACCCAACGGCTGCATTTTCCAAAATTTTTAATGATTTGTTTTTTTATTTTTAAATATAGTTTAAATGTAACTCTCTTATATGCTTACAATACTTTTTTTTTTTTTTAATTACATTAAAGATCTATTGAAATTGTGCTTTTCCTTAACCCTAGAAACCATCGTTAATCCCTGAAAAATTATAGGAATTTTAAGAAATGTGCTCATAAAATTTAATTCGATCTCAACTTTTTCCCACAGTTTTATTTTTATGCGAAATTTCTGTTTGTCTCAATAAATACATTCTTCATATCAAATTTAAAAAAAAAAAAAAAAAAAAAAACTATATGTTTTAAAATACAGTTTAATTATTTTTCAAGGCAGTAAAAACCGGTTCCTTGAATAGCATGTTTTTACGTTTTTATTTTGTTATTTCCGATACGCATAATCTATATAAAATCATATTTGCATAAATGCATCCCACATATTTATGTAAATAATAATTAAAATAACCATGCTATATACTGATGTGTGAACTTCTATCATATAAATAAAAATACAACGAATATTTCAAGCTTTTAAAGCAATCACAAAGCATGCTTTAAGATAATTGAAACATCAAATTTAATGATATATTTAAAAAAAATGGAAAAATAAAGAAAAAGTATGAAATCATTTTGTAAAAAAATAGAACCGACTCCAAAAAGCAACTACTATTGAAACAACTAAAAAAAAAAAAAAAAAAATGGATTTGAAACGAAACTGTAAATTGCGCCTAAAAGTATAAAATAATTTCCTTCGCCAAACAACCTATAACAATACAATTTATCATAACTTTGTAAGTCGGCGCAAAATTAAATAAAATTTAATTAGTTTTTATAGGTTTGTTTTTAGATCGGTAGCAACAAATGCTGTTGTCTCGAATGATCCATTTTCATGTTTCCTTTATTATTTTATCACCCTATACAATTGATCCATTAGTAGCATCTACATAGAACAGTGAACATTCTTAACAATGCGGTGTTTATGT
This sequence comes from Salticus scenicus, assembly GCA_963930645.1. NCBI lineage: Eukaryota > Metazoa > Arthropoda > Arachnida > Araneae > Salticidae > Salticus > Salticus scenicus. Next base: position 31,316,425 of record OZ005656.1, read on the forward strand.
TTCTACGAGGTTAGAGTTTTCTTTGCAAATTTGGTATAACTTTGAAAACTATCATCCTTGGTGGCTTTTGGATTTCGCGATCAAAATGTAATGCAAAAATATACGCGCAAGATGTACATTTTCATAATATATACTGTACGAAATACTGTTTCATATTCTTGATTGCTCTCTTAATATACCTTATCAAAATAATCATGATATCCGAAAGAAATTAAATATGTTTGCCAGATAATTTTGCGATTTCTCTTTCACCAAGGACGTCAGATACAAGCATCTTCGCCAACTTTTGCTGCATACGAAATCTTATTTGTTTTCTTGAATCAAAGTAGTTTTCAACTGCGTTTTCCAGGTGACAATGTGAGATGTGTATTTTGAATAGTATTTGACTTTTCTATTGAATAAAGGTATCAATTTTTACTTAATTCTGTGCCGATTTCAAAAACTAGGATTAATTGTAGTGTTATAGGTTGTTTGGCGAAGGAAATTATTTTATACTTTTACGCGCAATTTACAGTTTCATTTCATATCCTTTTTTTTTTTTTTTTTTTTTTTTAAATAGCAGTTGCTTTCTGGAGTCGGTTCTATCATTTTAAAAGTGAATTTTATTTTTTTCTTTTCAGTGAAAACTTATTCATATAGCAGAACAGCAAAAGACATTCGACGGCATTTTCATAAATCACAAATTCCAAGAAAAGTGACATAACTAAAAAAATGGTTTATGTCACTTAAAAATACATGAAATGCACACAATGTGAGCAAAAATGTTGTATATCCAACTAGAAAGTTATCCCCTCGAGAGACAGTTGTGCCAGTTTCATTCGAGTCGAGTTATTTTTCAGTTGATTTTTCTCAAATGCTGCATTTTTAAGTTGTGTCACTTTTGTTGCCATTATCGGATATCAGCTAAAAACTATTTATTGGATGAACATACGTTAAGTTAAAAAGTATTTAGAAATGCAAAAAACGGATATGCTGTATTTGTAAATTCGTAAGCAAAAATTGTGTTAGGCATACATATTGAACTTTACAGTGAAGATGTACATTGAAGATGTACATTTTCATAATATATACTGTACGAAATACTGTTTCATATGCTTAATTACTCTCTTAATATACCTTATCAAAATAATCATGATATCCGAAAGAAATTAAATATGTTTGCGAGATAATTTTGCGATTTCTCTTTCACCAAGGACGTCAGATACAAGCATCTTCGCCAACTTTTGCTGCATACGAAATCTTATTTGTTTTCTTGAATCAAAGTAGTTTTCAGCTGCGTTTTCCAGGTGACAATGTGAGATATGTATTTTGAATAGTATTTGACTTTTGTATTGAATAAAGGTATCAATTTTTACTTAATTCTGTGCCGATTTCAAAAAATTATGATTAATTGTAGTGTTATAGGTTGTTTGTCGAAGGAAATTATTTTATACTTTTATGCGCAATTTACAGTTTCATTTCATATCTTTTTTTTTTTTTTTTTTTTTTTTGAATAGCAGTTGCTTTCTGGAGTCGGTTTTATCTTTTTACAAGTGGATTTTATTTTTTTTCTTTTCAGTGAAAACTTATTCATATAGCAGAACACCAAAAGACATTCGACAGCATTTTCATAAATCACAAATTCCAAGAAAAGTACCATAACTAAAAAAATGGTTTATGTCACTTAAAAATACATGAAATGCACACAATGTGAGCAAAAATGTTGTATCTCCAACTAGAAAGTTATCCCCTCGAGAGACAGTTGTGCCAGTTTTATTCTAGTCAAGTTATTTTTCAGTTGATTTTTCTCAAATGCAGCATTTTTAAGTTGTGTCACTTTTGTTGCCTTTATCGGATATCAGCTAAAAACTATTTATTGGATGAACATACGTTAAGTTAAAAAGTATTTAGAAATTCAAAAAACGGATATGCTGTATTCGTAAGCAAAAATTGTGTTAGGCATACATATTGAACTTTACAGTGAATACGTGTCACCCGCTGCGCTGCAAACTGCGCAACGTAAAATTCAAACAAAGAGCAAAATATGCTTTTCAGCTGACGAACAGAAGCTTCAACAACGATACTTACATACTGCTTTTACCAGTGTAGCTGCATGCGTTTAGCAGTTAGAGTGAGAACATACTTTTGTGAGTATCCTGTAATTTCTTTATATCTTAATGAAATCATAATGAAACCTAATTCAGGCCAGGATCATTACGACAACAAAAAAAGTATTAAAATTAAATCATGTCGTACGAAGTTATAAGCTAACAAATTTCAACGACAACAACAATGAGAAACATGATTTGTATTCAGAATTCATTCCTTTATGAAGTCGGTTTAAAACGTCTATGCGTTAATCGATGTGACCGCTTACAATAACCATACTTTGAATTTTACATAGCATAAATGTCACTCGCTACGCTACAACATATGCAATGTCTTTCAAGTGTGCACAAAATAGGAAATTGTGAACAAACAAATGCACGTTTTAAGCATTCTGTTTTTAGCATTAATGTCTAAACTATCTTTTCGTACTAAATCGATTATGCTCTGCAATTTCATTATTCACTTTTTTCCCCTGCCCTGCACCGTTTCGGAGATAGGAACGCTAACTCCACTGTTTTCCAACAGGTGGCGCTGTAGGCGGTTGAATCGCGTAGCACATGTCCACTTTATTATACCTACATACCACTTTTATGACTATAGCTGCAACTGTTCAACAGTTAAAAGAGTTGGGACTGACTTTTTGGGGCACCCCGCGTTTTCTTTTGATCGTAAAGATATTACAATGGGACCTATTTCAGACTAAGACCTTTACAATATATATATATATATATATATATATATATATATATATATATATATATATATATATATATATATATATCAAAATTGAATCATCCTTTCAGAAGTTATGAGCTAACAAACAAAAGCAAAAACAAAAACCAAAAAACATATGCTTTGAATTGAGAATCTCCTCCTTTTTGAAGGTTATAGAGCGTCTCTTACGAAGTTATAAGATTACAAACACCAACGACAACACATAGCTCAAATTAAGAACACCCTCCTTTCAGAAGTTGGTTAAAAGAGATTTTGCGCTAATCGATGCGACCGCTTACAGTAACAGTACTTTGAACCACAGAGTATACCTGTCATCCGCTACGCTGCAAAGTGTGAAACGTAGTTCAAGTGTGCTCAGTGTAGGAAATTGCGGACAAACAACTCCACGTGTTAAGCGTTCTGTTTTTAGCAATAATGTCTAAAAACTGTCTTTTCGTAGTAAATCGATGATGCTCTACAACTTCGTAATTAACTTGTCTCCCATCTTTAACCGTTTTTGAGATAGGAGCGCTAATTCCGCTGTTTTTCACCAGGTGGCGTTTTATTTTCTTTAAATTGTAACGATATTACAATGGGACCAAATTCAGACCAAGACCTTTACAACAAAACAAAATGTATCAAGTAACCATATTTTGAACTATATAGCGTATCTCTCTCCAGCTACGCTACAACGTGTGCTATGTAGCTCAAGTGTGCATTGTGTAAGAAATTGCGAACAAACAAATGCACGTTTTTAGCATTGCATTTTTAGCATCAATTTCTAAACTATCTTTTCGTACTAAATTGATGATGCTCTGCAATTTTATAGTCCACTTTTCCCCCCGCCTTGATCCGTTTCCGAGCTAGGAACACTAGCATGAATGTCTAAACTATCCTTTTGTACTAAATAGATGATACTCTTCAACTTTGTAATTCACTTTTTTCTCTATACCCGTTTTCGAGATAGGAACACTAACTCCGCTATTTTCCACCAGGTGGCGATGCAAGCGGTTTAACCTTGTACTGCATGGCCCTTTTGCTATACTTACATACCATTTTTATCACTATAGCTGCAGCCGTTTAGCACTTAAAAGAGTTGGGACTGATTTTTTTTTGGCACCCTGTATTTTCTTTAGATCGTAAAGATATTATAATGGAACCTATGTCAGACCAAGACCTTTTCAACAAAACAAAAAGTATCAAAATTGGAGCATCCGTTCAGAAGTTATGAACTAACAAACAATAAAAAAAAATAAAAATAACACGGTTTGAATTGAGAACCTTCTTTCCTTTTTGAAGTCGGTTAAAAAGATAAAAAAATACAAAAAACATATTTAATGAGTATCTTAAAGCTTTCATATTACTAATTGAAATTGACAAGCTTGTTGCTATATTATGGAGCAAAGTTTAAATTCCACAAATATAAAATGAATTTTCTATTCTAATATTTTATGTTCTAATGTCTCTTTAACACATATAACAGCAACACTAGTATGTTATAAAACAATAATTTTTCGTTAATATTCAAACTGCATGTATCCTAAAAGCAAATATATAAGAATATTAAAATTTCTTGAAAACTATTAAAGTTATAAAACTATTAATTTTTAATTTTTAATAAAATACTAGGCTCTATGCAACTTAGTTTTTAATTTTCCTAATCAGTTTTACATTATTATAGTTTATCAATATATTCGAAATATATTTGTGCATTTCTTTGAGAATTGATTGATAAGTTAATTTTAAAAACATTCTATGTTTAAATTTTTAGAATATGCTGTTATTTTTGCATTAAAACATAAAATTATACATATATATATATATATATATATATATATATATATATATATATATATATATATATATATATATATAAACTTATCAATTAATCCACAAAGTAATGCAGAACTATTTTTAGAATGTATTGATAAACAATGATAATTTAAAATCCAAGAGAAATTATCAAAAGTTTAAGTCGCATGGAGTATTCTAAAAATAAAAATAAATAAGTAAATAAATAAATAATAAATAAACAGAATTTTAATTTTAATAATTTTCGATAAATGTTAATATTTAAATAGCGATATACTCGTGTATGCTAATTTTCACAACACTAAGAAATTAATGTAAAGAACGATTTTCAAACGCCACCTCCACCGACAAATATATTTCTTCGATAAATATATTTAATGATAACACTGCTTAAATAGCTTTATTTATTTTTATAACCTGTAAATATTTATTGCTTTAATAATTTTTTATAAACCATTTATTATATTCTATCCGAATCTCTGATTTCAATTGTAAAAAGAATGAAAAGAGAATGAAAGTGGTTGCATAGATTATTAACACTTATCAATGGTACATGATCGTTACATCGTTTAATCTTTATTGTACATTGATTACGTGATCGTACAACTGACGGGTTGAAGGAAAAAAGATTGACCATTTAAATTCATAATCACTCTTAAACATTCTTCAAAAGAATTAAAGTAAATGATAACGGTAAACATGCTTTACGTTTTATAAAACGCTTTGAAATCTTTCCAACAATGTTGAAAATTGCTAATGAATTCGGTTTGTCTGTCTGTCTCTCCGACGCTATTTCTGAGTTTCAACTCCCGTAAACAATTAAGTGCAGTTTCCACAGAGGACGGTTGGAAGTCGTTTCGAGCGGCGCTATTCAGAATCCTTTGATGTGGTCAAGCGGTTGGACCTGGTTCTATGTGGTTGGTTTTCAGGGAGAAGTCCTGGCCCTAACCCCCTGCTGAGATAATTTAGGGGCCAGAGGCATTTATCTTTGTCAATTTTGCATGCTTTGCTTTGAAGCAACTGCGCAATCTGATAAAAACTAGTATGTTGTAGCCACCACAAGACTTTCTTCTATATTTTCCTATATACATATTCAATCAGTAACAATCTTAAAAAAAAAAAAAAAAAAACGATATTTTTTCCAAGTGTTTTTTTTTTTTTTTTTTTTTTTTTTTTTTTTTGTTAAAAGTAAAAAAATTCGATAACTTTGTTTTAAATTATCACAGATTTATAGTTCAACCATTCGTTTTAAAGGTATTGACGAGATCTTTCGAAGGACACCCATCTTGATAATTTACCCCCCCCCCCCCCATGCACAAAAATTTTTTCCTAGTTAACTACTACTATTATCAATAATTCATATTAATTTTACAATCACAAGTTTAAAATAACTCTCATTATGCCCATTTATACGGAATTTTGTCCTATTCTGCCATGTTAAAAATTTGCATAAAATGCGATCACAACGCCACCTGTTGAGCTATTGATCCCCAAATCTAATCAGCACTAGTTCATGTCAGGATGCAACTAAATACCAAGTTTGGTTAAATTTCATTCATTGGTTCGTGAGATACATCGTACAAAAAAAATGATACAGACAGACAGACACACAGACAGACAGACATTTTCTAAAAACTATCAATTCGTGTTCAGGACATCCCAAAACGTGTAGATCCGTCAAAACACGGAGGTCGAAAATTTTCGCGAATCCAATACTTTCTCTATATTACATACAGAAGAAAGTAAAAAGTTTACAACTGATGACAAGACATTTGGCTCTTTGCGTCGGGAGCTTGATTAATGGTTTTTTGAACCTCGAACTTCCAACTGCAATAGAAACTGGCCTTTATGGAATTTCTTGAAACTGATATATGTTATTCAAGATCATTATCTATTGAAATTATGATCCATATATGTTCCCTATTGAAAATGATTGAATAACTCTACTAGATGCTGTACAGGGATACTCGAATGTACTCCATAACATTTTGTTCTACGGGAGATATTTCTATAAAAATTATTTTAATAACTTTACTGCACACAAAACGTCATTAAATACACTAAGCAACAAAAAAAAAAAAAAAAAAAAAAAAAAAAAAAAAGCCGCACTTCAGAATTTATCACTTATACCTTTTTTATTTGTAATAACTTTAAAATTAATGTTTGAAACAACTTAAACTGTCTTGTTTGCATAACACCAAAGGGACGAAATGTACATTTTCGATTTAATAATTCGCTTTATTGCACTCTGTAAAGTACTTTTTAAAAATCTGCCTAAAACTTTCTTTTTTAACATAATGCAATAACCATACACTTTGTATTCTATTATGATTTATTATATAAAATAAACAAGCTATATTTTAATATAAGAAATAAAACTATTTATTTCATAGATCTAAGCTATTTTTTATTAAAAATATGTATTATGAATTGGGTTAATTCCATCTTTATGTGGAAATACTGTTTTAATGCACAATGGCATAGTTTTATACAGTGTTTTAATATAAATCTCAGAAACTTCAATGTGTCAAGTATTACAAATGAATTTTTCTAGTTCTGTCAGAGTTATAGGCTGCAAATTTCGAATCCTCTCCCCTCACCCCCGCTTTTTTATAGACGAAACATTTTCGAGCGGATCGCGATTAGGACTATTTCCCTGTCTGGTAAAGAAGAAATTCTACTATATCCTTTGTGGGATTTAACTTAAAGTGAAAAAAGTTATGATTATTTACAGAATTATAGGTTCTCATGAGAATGAATAGGAAATTTTGACAATTTGAAGTGAATAAACTTACCACAGATGCCGTGTAGTAAGGTGCATTATCCATCTTGAAACGCTGTTTGTGGAAATGTCCAAGATACCTTTAAAATAGTCGGTCAGGCACCACTTTTATGAAGATTGTGTTTTATTTCGAGTTAATTGATCCCTTGAGCATAAAAATTGGCCCGACTGTTTGAAAAGTTATGCACCTTCGTACCATAATGTACGGAGAATGTGCCACTGTTTTAAAAGTGCGATTTTCATTAAGTCGGTCATATTTTCGTTGTCAGATCAGCTTGTTTTCTTTAGCTCGAAATAAGTTAAACTTAATTCATCAAAGAGAACCAGTTCAGCCCAATAATTAACTAATCATTAATTTATTTTTTTAGCCATTTGAAGTCTTACTTTCCTAATTATCTTCACTAAGAATGGATTTTTTTCGAATTTTCTGTCATTTAAACCTGCTTTGTTTAATAGTTGTTGTACTCTAGTTAAAGACATTACGCTGCTAAACACTTTTTCTGAATCTATTTTATGTTCTAAATGTAATACAAACCGATTTTATAAGCAATGGCTTTTTTAATGACGGTCATCTCGCTTGGATGAGCAAAATGGCCGCCTGAAACCAAATTTCCAGTTTAAACAGCCAAAAAATGTTATACCTTGCTAAAAACCCTTTAACCAATATTTCGTTAACATTTAATTATTTTACCATCTCACGTATTAAAATATTTTTTAATTTTCATTTAAAAATTAATACTTTTTCTGGCCTCGTTAACTGCCTTATTCTCACCATTTTTGAAACAATTTCTAAAATTACAATTTTCCTGACAATTGCATTTTGTTTTAACACTGGACTCAAAGCTAAAGTGCATGTGGAGGATAATATAATAAAATCTGTTCGAAAATTTGCTTTTTAAACTATAAAATTGGCGGTTGTAGAAAGCGAAAAGGAAAATATCCAAGTGCGGATTTTTTTTTTTTTTTTTTTTTTTTTTTTTGTCGCTTAGTGTAGAAGTGCGTTATTCAAATTCCTTACAAATGTTCTCCATTGTAAATGGAGTAAATGTCATCACTAGTTTGTGTACAGGGACATCCAGAATTATTTCAAAGCATTGCTTTCTATGGGAGGTATTTCTATAAACCAAATTTTAAAATCTTTATTTTCCACAAATCCTAATAAAATTGAAACATGTTATTAATATGCACAAATGAATGCTTTATATAGAATATATTAAGATTAGCATTAGATTTATAGGGCAACATAAAAATATTCAGTTACATTAAGGACAATTATTGAACATTTTTGGAAATTGCATTTCCGTTTTTATTAAACGTTTTTAACATTTTCTAACGATTTTTTATTGTGGATATGATTTTTAATTACCTTACTGTCTGTCCGACTGTCTATCTTTCTGTTTGTCCGTCTCTCCACCCTCAGCGGACTTAAATTTTCAGAAGTTTTAAAAATTGATATAAGATATTCAAGTTCACTATGGAATGTTTCCTATTTAAAATGACATTATTACGTCCTGTACAAATGGTTTGTGTAAACAGACACTCAAAAAATTCCTATGGATTGCATTTTAGGACAGACATTTTTATAAGTCACATTTAAATAACTTTCAATTATAAAAATCACAATGAAATTTGCATTTATTGTTAATATGCTAAATTAATATTTTGTTAGAATATGAATTTCTAATATTCTGGGCTATACTAAGATACTAATACTGAGATATATTGGATGCTGTTATAAGATTCTCAGGGCTGCATTTTCATTTCCATTAAACATTCTAAATGCATTCGAATAATGTTTAAATGTGATTAAGCATACAATTAGTCATTTTGAATATCTTTGAGTTCTTCTGTCTGTCCGTTGTGTGATATTGTAAGTAAAAAACTTTGAAAGTTATATGATATATTAAGTATGTACAGTTTGAATGTGTTAAAAATCAATGAGTACTGCATAATTTTTTTCTTGATTTTTTTCCTTCTATAAATTATACTATACTTCATTTCTAATAAGATTTGGTAAGTACAAAGTTATTCATATATAATTTAAAGAAAATGTCCCTCATAAAACACAATGAATTCTCATTTTTTGGGGTGTCCCTGCATACGAAGCAGTTGTTCTATGTATACCATTTTAAATAGGATTTTTTATAAATATTTATACCATTTTCCCCGATGAAAAATTTATTTGTATTATTGTTATTGCTACATCAATTTTAATAAGAGAATTTTAACATACATCTTTATCTTTTCGTGCATTAGAAAATAATTTAGTCTTAGAATAAACAGAAATTTCTGGATAATTATAAACAATGAAAATTAAATTTTTGATTCTTACTACCGATCAAACATTTCTTTTTTCTTATTGGAATTATGTAAGTTATATAATTTAATAAGACTTGTTTATTTATCTGAACTATTTTTTATTTCTATATATTTTATTATACTTAATATTTAAAAAAAAAAAAAAGTAGATATCCAAAAACAAATAATAGATTTAAATTAAATTTTCTATCAAAATCTCTAAGTCTTTAAGAATGATCATTAAATATTAATCAATATATGTCAAATATTTTTCACATCATTAAGTACATTTGAAATAGCATAACATAAATTAAAGTTTGTTATTAATATAATTAATCATTTAAAATATTAATTACTTACTTCAAGAGGAAAATAAACAAGGAATGTTTTTCAATTAAAATATATAATAAAGCTCTTATTATTTAAATGCATATAATAACTAAAGGATAATTCAATTAAATATTTTTAGAAATTCAATTTTAGGTAATTAGTTTTGAATATATTTAATTCTTTTTCGTCTAAATAAATATATAAAATTATTTATGAAAATTTATGAAGAGGATTATATTAAAAATAATAATAACTTTTGTCATTAGTAAATGTAATTAAATTCTCTAAGTATCCATAAAATATATTTATACGTACTTTCAATTATTTATTAATACCATATATCACAAAAAAGTATTTAATATTTTATTTCCAGAAAGTTTATTTAAGCATAGTTAGAACATTTTGATATTATATATATATATATATATATATATATATATATATATATATATATATATATATATATATATATATATATATATATATATATATATGAAATATTTAGTAGTATAAAAATAACGCATAACCACAGAAGATCATTTGCGATTTTTTAAAAAAGATTTCGTATTTAATTTCCTTGTTTGCATTTTTCGTTTAAAAATTAGCAAATTAAGAAGATTTGTTTGCAGATCTGATATGTTTTTGTTGTAATTTAAATTTAAATTCAAATATTTGTTTCCAAAATGATTCCTAAAATTTATAGATGGTCCGAAAAATGCAAAACTGAATGTTCTTATGTTGTCACTACACATGCCAGCTTTTCATACAACATTCATTTCAGGCAATTTTTATTTTAATTTCTGGAGACAAAAATCCAAAAGCGTGTTGCAAAAGTTGAGATAAAGATCTCCTAAAAATCTAGTTTGCACGAAGTACTGTACATGTGAAGTCGTTGTTTTTTCGGGGCCGACGCGAAGTCTTCATGGTAGAAGAAACAGAACTACGCGGCTATCCTTGAGAGAACGATGAAAGACTTCACGCGGCCCGTCTTTCCTCGGTTCGTATAATGAGCTTTCCTCTCATTGGTTTATCAAATAGGAAAATTCACTAGTAAAAACCCTTTTTTTATAACTCGAAGGAAAATATTTGTTCCTACTACCAACTCCTGTTTCACAGGGTTTTAGGCGATTTGAGTCAACAAAATTGGCTGAAATTGATAATCGGATGAAAAGTTGTGTGAAACATTTTCGTGTGAAATAGATCTATAAAGATAAATATTTGTATCAATAAATTATGAAACGTATGATATTCGCGTTTATTGCATCAAAAATATTATAATACTGTATTGGAATTCGCTCCTTTCGTATACATCTATCTATCTATCTATCTATCTATAAAAATAAAAAGATAGATAGTTAGATAAATATTTATAGAGAGAAAGAGAGATAGATAGAAATATATATATGCTGGTTTTTTACTCCCAATGCCAGTTGCAGCACCTTACCTGAACGCGTTGCACGCTCGCAGAAAGGAAGGAAACCGTAGTTGGCGGTACCCACTGCATTCGCCAGCATTCTTCCAGCTTACATAGTCTCAGGTACATTAGTGATAGTTAATTGTGGCGAAAATAAGAGGAGAATAATACAGACAGAGAGTGACACAGAGAATAAATAAATGAAATTACGACTAAAAATATTTTATTGCTATGATAAACTTAAAAAAGAATATTTCGACAAGTTTGAAAGAAGTGTATGGACAGTATGATCAAATTTATCACATTTGATATGAAAAACAATGTAATGGTTTTAAAAAATCCTTAATGAAAAAAATTTAGTCCCCCCTAAAACTCTTTCTACTGTACAGATCGATGGTTATAATAGCTTTAAACATTCCCGATAACGGAAATCATTTAGTACAAAAAGTGTGTGAAAATTGATCAGTAGTTTTGTGCTCTTTTTAGCAATGTTGAAAACTGTTTATGACTTCTATTTGCCTAACTTACATTACGCGCTCTAACGGCGTTAAATTTTCTTAGAATTTCTTGAAACTAATATATGCAATGAAATTTTGTTATGACATGTTCTCTATTGAAAGTATTAAACATATAAAAATGCGTTATATAGAGGGATACTTTGAAGAATACTAAAGTTTTGCGTTCTACGAGAGGAAGTTTTGTAAAAAACAACTGAAAATTTTTAAATGGTGTTTAAAGCTACTGACAGTATTTAAACAGTAGCAAATCACAAATCAAGTTCGTTTGGAGATTTAGTGGAATAAATGTATCTCAACTTTTCTAATCTAAAATTCTAAGTAATGTAGTATATTAATTTAATTTCGCTTGATAGTAAGGGTTATTTCAATTGATATAAATACACACTAGTACGAGTAGTCTTAACCTGTGAATTTTATAATAAAAAAAACCTTTATTTTGATTTTCAATGGAAGTTTACTTTTTACTTAAACAATTTATTCACAGCAACAGATTGGACACGAAATGTTAATGGTAGACATCATCCGCAAATGATAATTCTACAGAAAATATCACGGAATCGCATGAAAACTGAAATAAAAAACTCACAACACCATTATTACATAGCATATAACTATAACGAAATTGCATGAATGTAAATTGTGGGTAGTTGCATGGGTGGATAATTTCTGTCTCTAACTGTTCCAAGCGATCAGTTTAGAATATTGGTTTTCTTGTTAAAAAGCGTAGTAGATATAGCCTAAAGAAGATATGTACAACAAAAAATAAATAAAAATAAGTATCATGGTTTATTGAACAGAGAATAATTATGCAAACTTATTAATAAAGTATAGTAAATGTAGCTTAAAAGAGATATGTATAATAAACATTTTCACAATTTCTTAAACAGAGTCCATATATGCTTATTTGTTTCGATTACAATTTTTGTAACTGTCTATATTGGTCTCAAATATATATGTATTTAATTCAGAATATAACTTAATTAGGTACAATATTGGATAGAATTCAATTACAGTATTATATCTCGGAGTTTTGGCATAACATGATCCAAAGTTTCTGATAAGATGTAATAAGGAGCATTATCCTTGAGACAATCTGGCCAAGATCAACAAAATATTTAAAAAAAAAAAAGTTTTTTTTTTTTTTTTTTTTTTTTTTTTTTTTTTTTTTTTAATTATCAATTTCTATTGAAAAAAAAAAATAACCAACGCAATGCCACCTCACTCTATACGAATTATAGTTATTTTTATTCGACACGATTAGGGATAATATACATATGAACTAAATTTCGGACTCAAATATCCCTAATCTTAATGGTAGTTAAAAAAAAAAAAAAAAAAAAAAACTGTGATATATTGGCTATTTTACGTAAAATTGTCTACTGAATTTTACGCGTACGGTGTATGTATATGCTCAGTACGCAACCGTGCATTGGGCACATGTAATGAGTCGGCAAACGAAAAATTGGCGTTATCACAGGGGAAGGTATAGGTTGCTATCTGTTATGCAGAAAACAAATTGGTAGCAACACTGTAAATAATATTTCAAACTATTTTTAAAGCAATGCTCTCGTTCTTAAAAGCATTAAAAACCAGCAAATAAACGGAAAATGTACAGGAAGTGCTTGCAAACGTATAATGATTTTTTCAACAAATCTTGTGAGTTCTTATACCGAATTTTGTAATTTCTTTTACATCAATATTTTCTCCTAATTATAGTGGTCTTGCTAATACAGGAATATTTGATTCTGACATTTTATATACTAACATAAATCATTCGCAAAATAACGTTCCTGACATTACGTTATTTTTTGTAAAAATATAAAGCATAAATGTGCTTAATGAAGCGCTTTCCTTAAGACCTTAAGTGTAGAAGTTAATAAATTATATAATGCTAAACATACTGTTGCATACTTGGGGGTTCGTAAGTTGTCCGAGAATGAAAGGTGAAGCTTGCAGAGACTGGAAACATTATTTACAGAAAATTCGAGAAGGTTACAGGCCTATAAAACAAGAATCAACTTCACTTTCACCAGTAAACACAGCTTGAATAACAGATGTCAACAGCAAATTCACAGTACAAACTGTACACTCACACAATACAATTCACAGTGCAATCTACTGCAATCCAAAGAGGCTCAGAGTTGTTTATCGTAAGACAATTTGTTAGAAACTGGCTACTTGGCCGCACTGGGTCTCCCTTTTCACTCATCTGTAAAAGCCAGAATGTTCTAGTAACTCATAGAATATTCAAGTTCGAGTTTCCTTATTTGGTATAACGAGGATAAGGATTTTCTTGCCGATGTAGCTAAAAATGTCGCCAAGGAGCAGAAAAGTCAATAAATTTGGCTCAAAATCCAATACCTGTCTTAATGGAGACTTTTAATGCGTTTATAATGGAAAATTAATTATTTTAAAGCGAAAACAAGTTAGAAATGCAAAAATATTGACATTTTATAACCTAAAAAAGTTTTTTTTTTTTTTTTTTTTTTTTTTTTTTTTTTTTTTTTAAAGGAAATCACATAAAAAAAATTACAGTTATTTACATATTCATAACACTGCCCCCGACTCAAGGAATGCACGTCACGGGCAGTACAACCCTTGGTCAGGAGGCGAAACTAAACAAACTATACAATCTAAAATACAAAAACAAAACTTCATATAACAATAAAATAACAATACAAATTGCAAAATTAAGAGAGAAATATTTACAAAATTTACAAATAAATACAAATATTTATATAAATATAATTGTAATACACACATACAAATTTAGCAAATATTTACATTTCTAATTTCAACATTACCGTTAACTGTGGCATGTGTCTAACCAATAATAATGAATCCCTTTCGTTTTGAGGAAGGCTTTTTAACAATTCTTACGGCATCGTTCAATCTTTTAAAGTCTGTGTAAGGACCGTCTCAGTTACACTGTAGCTTGGGAGAGAGTCCTTTATGTCCAACAGGGTTCTATAACCAAACATTGTCTTGATCATACCTTGTCTTTCTTTTCTCTCTTGTCATGTGTATCTCCAACCAAGCAAAGATGTGAACATCTTCGAATCGTGCCTGGAGATCTTGGATGTACTCCTCGGGCACAGAGGCACAACGGGGGGACAACGAAACAGGAGGTCACATGGGAGACGAAGCTCGCGTCCAAACAGCATCTGAGCTGGTGGATTCATGGACAGCACTTCGATAAGCCAGCAGGGACAACGGCAAGTTCAAGTCCCAAACTTGATGGTCCCAATCTTGCAAGGACCCAAGATGTCGTGCGCGATCGGCTCAAATGGGGCTCCCACATTATTCAGTTGCTTTCTTCCTCGGCATCGTTTTTTCCGTTCTTTATGTGCCTAACAATCATCACAGGATTTGCACCATTTCTCCAAGTCATCCCTTGCCTTCCACCAGTAGAAGCGTGCTGGATTTTTCTGTATTGCCTTCATTACCCCAAGAGGTTCTCCGGTAGGACTACTATACAGCTGTTCTAGAACAGCTGGAATCTTCTATCATAGAAGTACAATCTTCCATCTGAAACTCTTTCCATCG
Organism: Salticus scenicus; assembly: GCA_963930645.1. Lineage (NCBI taxonomy): Eukaryota > Metazoa > Arthropoda > Arachnida > Araneae > Salticidae > Salticus > Salticus scenicus. The sequence continues at coordinate 31,331,927 of OZ005656.1, forward strand.
TCAGATTCCCATTTTCTGTATAGTACACCGTTTCTAATATGAAGAGGGCTTAGAGTGCCCCAAAACTTTTCGTAATGGGCTAAATGCGGAAATTTCCTCCCACATATGTCTGTTGTTCATCGTCTCCTTCAATTGTAATATTGGCTTTATGTCAAGATAATCCAACTGTGCTTGGCTAGGTTCCTGGTCACTCCACTGGTCCAGTTTCGATGTTGTTGAGACTGTAGCTTGGCAAGGAACCGTATTTATCTGCTTGTATTTCTTTTCGGCTCTAGAGGAGTACTTGCATATTTCCTTGACAAGGCATCTGTATTTCCATGTCGAGTCCCTTTACGATGGCGTATCCGGAAATCATATTCCTGCAGGCGTTGTATCCACCTCACAATTTGTGCTTACAAGTTCTTGAAATTAAGCAACTACGTTAAAGGTGCGTGATCAGTCGCAGAAGGAATATTCTTCCATAGAGGAAATAATGGAAATGTTCTATAGCTTTTACGATGGCAAGTAGTTCTTTCCTGGTGGTAGAGTAGATTCGTTATTTAATCCAGGCATTTACTCCAGTAGGCAACAACACGCTTTTGGCCATGAACTTCTTATGACAGAACATCATCAACACTTTCATGACTTGCATGACTTGCCAATAACGGCTTTTCATAACTAAAATCGAGATTCATTTGTTGCCAGACAATGTGCCAAAAGTGTCGTTAATTTTAGGAAGCTAATATCTATCCTTCTTCGTAATGTCATTCAAACGACGATAATTCATGCAAATTCTCGTTGAACTAACCTTCTTTCATACAAGTACTATGGGGATGCCCAAGGCTCGTTAATGGTTCGATGGTGTCATTACGCTGCATATCATTTAGTTCAGCCACCTCTTCCAGCATAGCAAATGGAAGTCTTCTTGAGATTTGCTTCATTTGAGGATGATTTCCTGTGTTAATACTGTGCTGGGTTATGTTCGTCCTTTCAACCTCTTTAGGTGTACGAGAAAATAGGTCTAAGATTTCTTAGAGTATCTTTTTCGCAGCACGTTTCTGTTCTATTTCTAACTCTGTATTGAGTAATTCTGTAAACTCATAATACTTCGACTTGTTTTGATTGCGTGGACCGGTTAATGTATGTAACAGGAGTGCAAGTTGCTAACACCTCATTTTTCCTCAGTGTCCTTACTTTATTGCTTATGTTGGCGACTCTCACAGGAACAATACTCTTTGTAAGGTCATCCAGTGATGAAGCTAGCAGAACTCCTCTCTGGCTATTTTCTGTATTCGAGTTAGAGGTCTGCACGGGCCGGAATTTCGAGGCCTGGGCACGGCCCGGCCCGTACGAAAACATTACTTACCCGGCCCGGCCCGTTATGAAGTCGAAAAATCCGGCCCGGGCCCGGCCCGGCCCGTTTATTTTTTAACGGTTCATGGCCCGGCCCGGACAAAAAACGATAAAATCAGGCCCGACCCGGCCTGGCCCGATTGAAAAATATGTAAAATAACAAAAAAAAAAAAAAAAAAAAAGAATGCCCTTTTTATAAAACAGATTTTTAGTATGTGTTTTGCAGAGGTTTTATATAACCAAACAATAGTATTGTCTTTAAGAAAACTGCTGAAATTTTACAAGACAATTATATATAAACAGAAACTCATTATTATAGACAAGGCACAAAGACAAACAGAAAGTCAAATCGAAAATATTAGCATTCATCAAACAATATAGGAAGGTATTTAAAATGGTTAATACTACTGAAAATGCACTTTCCACCATTTTCTCTTATATACAATAATGTATCCGAATCTTTCATGTGCTCCGGTAAACAAAACTTTAATGTTAATCCAACCATATTCAATAGAAAATTTGCTTTTGCCCATGATAAAAATGATGCTACTTTCGTCCACTGGAGAAAAGGAAAAGGAGCATTAGAGAAAAAGTTACAGCGGAAAGATTTTTATAGACTTTATACCACCTAAACTCAACAGATCGTAAGAAACAAACCCTTATACACAGTAATGTATCTATTTTTTTTTTGTTGTTGTTGTTATGTACATGTACGCAAACTGGTAGTAACATGCATACTATTTTTAATAAGAAACCATCTAATGTTACTTAAATAAAATATATTAATTTCGAGGCATGCTAAAAATATTTGCGAAAAATCAGATTTCGGACAGACAGACTGATAGACAATTAAATTCACGTTACAGACACTTTTTTAACAAAATAGAACTTTATGTGACACACAAGCCTGTAAAATTACGTAAAATAAATGACTGAAGAAATATTTTATCATTTTTCTTTTTCGTTGATTAACGAGGAAACCAGAAAATTTTATTCAGGCCCGGCCTGGCCCAGAGAAAATTTCATTCAGGCCCAGCCCGGCCCGACTATACACAAAAAACTGAGCCCGAGCCCGGCCCGGCCCGGCCCGGCCCGAGAGCAAATTAAAAAATTCGGCCCGAGCCCGGCCCGAGGGCCGAGCCGGGCTCGGGCTCGGGCCGGAAGCCCGGCCCGTGCAGACCTCTAATTCGAGTATTCAATCAGTCCATAACGGAAGTCTCGTTCTTTAGTGGTGTCACGGAAACTATTGTCTTAGTGTGTGGAGGGATGGAGATATCTGACTTCGCTGTTGTCTTATATATTGCTTTAAAGTCCGGATATTTATTGTTAAACACAGCTACATCCTCTGAATTGTAATGCAGTTCATTATTCTTAAAATATAAAGTTATACTTTCTCATGAGATCGAGGCCAAGAATTAGAGGATCTCTTATGTCAGCTACATATGTCATATGATGGTAAATGACATTTACAAATGTGATGGTCATGTTCATTTTTCCATGAAATTTTATCTCGTCGCCGGTGACAGCCTGACGTTTTACGCAGGGTGGCGTCCAGATGATCTTCTTTTTAAATTCTAGAGCTACATCTATACAACAATCGTTACATTGGCTCCAGCATCCAGAATCATACGGTAAAAAGTGTTGTTAACTTGAGACATAAACATACAGCTCGTTATCGCCGCCATTCATAGATGAAACATGAAACACTGAAAATTGGGGTTGTTTAAATTCGGGCAACCTCCGACCAACGAGATTACCTCTTCTTAGATTTCCTGCGACGACTCTGAGGTGTGACTATTCTTGTTTTGTCGTGTTGGACAGTTCCTCTTCAAATGGGCATCTCATCTATAGCCCCAGCACTTTATTCTCTTCAAGACTGAGAAACCTTTTTGTGATGTCTGCCAGTTTTTCCATTATTTCCTTCAGATCATCTTGTGAATCACCTAAAGAGACTGCTCTAATGGCATTGCGGTCTTTACAGGAGGCTTGTTCTGCTGTCTCAATCTTCAATGTATACCCTGAAGATGATTCAACATCCTTGACGTTGGAGAGTCTAAATGTTTTTTTAATCTCTGAATCTCGTACGGCATCGATGAAGTATTGAAGGACCAAATCATCTCGAGTTTCAGCGTGGAAATCGAAGAAAGTTAGGTTTGATTGTCTCTGAATATTCGATGCCAAATCTCTTGCAAAATTTTGTCCGCTTTTAGGTAAATGACTTTAACTAGAACATAGTCTCTAGAACATTTTTCTCCAAAACGCAGCTGCAGTTCTCTGGTCAGGGCATCACAGTTATGCCACGCTTCCATCGAAATACTTCTTAGTATGTCTGCTGCATCACCCCGTAATGCTGCTGCTAAATGGACTGTCTTGGCACAAGAGTCACAGTTGTTAGCTTCAGCTAAGATGGAAGAATATATCTTATATACATGCCAGGGGTATCTGCCATCGTATGTGGATAGCTTAGTTCATTCTTGATTCTGTATTCTATTATATCTCCTTTCCCTTTCCTGGGGCATGGCTGTTAACATATCTTCCACTTTTCTCTCAAAATCTTCCTCTATTCTCTTTAATTTGCTTTCTATCTATGAAAAACTTTCCTCCAGCTCTTGATAAAAATTTCCTCTAACTTTCTCTTAAAAATTCTTGTCCATCTTCATAGCTTTCTCTTAAAAATTCTCTTCCATCTTCATAACTTTCTCTTCAAAATTCTCTTCTATTCTATGTATTATGTTTTCCTTATGTGATAACTTACTCTCTACTACCTCTTTCAATATCGAAATCTTTCTCTTCATCTCGTCTTGATTATTTTCAATTTCTTCACCCAAACTGTCTTTCATTTTTTTTCATTTCATCGGTCAATTAGGATTTGTACCGCTTTCATTCCCTTATGTACTTCTTTTATTCTTTCGAAGTATAGGGTTTCCATCGTTTCCTATACTGCTTTCATTTCTTTCTGCCCACTTTCCAAGCTATTTTTCATTTCAATCATTCGGATAGTTAACCATTCGAGAAGTTCCTTCATGTCCTGCTCTACTATATCTCTAGTTATCACCATTCACCAGACAACCCTGACACAAGAAATTGTTGCGTACTTGGGGGTCCGTAAGTTGTCCGAGAATGAAAGGTGAATCTTGCAGAGCCTGGAAACTTTATTTACAGAAAATTCGACAGGATTACATGTCTATAAGCCAAGTATCAACTTTACTTTTACTAGTAAACACAGCTTAAATAACAGCTGTCAACAGCAATTTCACAGTACAAAGTGTATCAGAGCATTAACATTCAGCAATCGACTGCCATACAAAGATGTTCAAAGCTCTTTATCATAAGGGCATTGACCAGAAACTGATTACTTGGCCGCATTGGGTCTCCTTTTATACCTCTCTATAAAACTCAGAATGTTCTGGTAACTCGTAGAATATTCAAGTTAGAGCTTTCATATTTGGTACATCGAATATAAAGATTTTCTATTCAAGGGGTCTCCAAGGAAGGAAAAACTTGCCAAATTTGGCGCCAAATCCAATACCTGGCGTAATGAAGCTTTTTAATTTGTTTTTAAGAGAAAAATAGCTATTTTTAAACCTGTTAGAAATGCAGAAAATTGACATTTTATAACCTGACTAAGTCTCTTTGAATGAAATTACATAAAATTTATTACAATTATTTACAAATTTGTAAAAATATTTAGTGCTATTAAAAAATAATATGAAGAATACACTTAAAAAATATTTTTTGACGTTTTAAGAAATGTTTTATTGAATTAATTAAATAGCGATTTTTAATATTAGAAGTATATAAGATAGGATATATATATTTTATAAGTGATTTAGAAAAAATTTCCATTTAATTATTTTATATATCAATTCCTCCTTAACGAAATTAAAGTACTTAAGATATTATATTAATATTGCTGATGAAATATTAAATAAATATATCAATTGACATCATGCGTACTTCCTTTAATGTAGACGTTAAAGAATGTTTCTTTTTATGCATGATGCCAAAAGAAAAAAAAATCAATGAATCCTTATAGTAAACTAAATTTTTAAAAAGAAAACCTACTTGATTTTAAAAAGTATTCTTAAGGTTATTCAACTTTAAAAATTGTTTCTTATGAAAGATTTCACGAGTAAACTTTAACTGACTCCTGTTGTCATGAATGCGCTGTAAACGATCTGCAAAAATGACATAAAAACTTGCTTTTGTGAAACAACATCTATAAGAGAAATAAGATTTCTTTACTTCCTTTTATAAATTGCAGTTGTTCAGAAGGCTGTTTTGTCTTTTTTGTTTCCTATGGTTCAAATATTTGAAAGATAGAGGGGTGTTTATTACATATATATATATATATATATATTTTTTTTTTTTTTTTCTCAGTTGTAGACATTAATTTAGGATTGAAATATTCATCAAAATGTACTTTGAAAATTAATTCTGACTTAACAGTTAAAAGGTTTAAATATATATATATATATAAATAAATAATAGATAACGTAATAAAATTTAATCTTAAAATTTAGCAATTAATAGAACCAAAACAATAACAGCACACTAAAATATAGAACTGAATTTAACATAGAGGAAAGAATGACACAAAAAGTTACGATATAGATAAGGAACCAATGAGTTACCATATTAACTTAAAATACTTACGCCGACCTGAAGGATAATAAAAAAAAAGGACCATTAAACTTGTGAAAGAGAAAAAAGATAATAAACCACATAATCAATTGGATATAAATTCTTAAAATTAGAAGCATACTTTTCAAGGGGCGCATACTTCATAAAGCAGAGAAAGCTGCAATGATTTCGTAAAACGATATTGCTAATCATAGCAGTTTATATCATCTCACGCCCCGATCAATGCAGCAAAAAAACCATAAAGAATGAGAAAAAAGTGAAAAATTAAATTAAAACAAAGAATAAATAAATATTAATTAAAATCTTAAAGGAAACCAAATTAATAACATGAAATAATCAGAGTAACCACATGGAAAACAGTTAACACAAACTGGAAAAATGGTTGATGCCAAAACCTAAATTGAAGTTAAAATAATAGCTCGGCAGATATCGATTAATCGAAAATACTTCAGAACAATTACATTAAAGATAAAATACACAGAGTAAATATTAAATGATAGTGTTAAAATTAATACTATAAGAGTTAAATTAAATCGTACCAAAAATATTAATAATTAAATCGTTTAAGATAAGGACTGAAGAATGAAAGTTAAAGACTACTGAGTACAAGCGCCATCTTTCGGTTAGCTATAATAACATTAAGTCATTTATATAAGATGTATTGACTGAAAGATTAAGATAATTTAGAAGTATTAACAGCAAGATTAAGATAATTTTTAAGATTTTTATTTTGAAGTCAAATTATTAAGTGTGAAGTTTAAGATAATTTAGAAGTATTAACAGCAAGATTAAGATAATTTTTAAGATTTTTATTTTGAAGTAAAATTATTAAGTGTTAAGTTTTAAGAAGACATAATTACAAGCAATAATGCCAAAGAGCACAACTATAAGGATAAGCATTATAATGCGTTCATCAATAATAATTAAAATTAAAAATTAAAATTAAATTATTTTTATTTTGAAGTCAAAGTATTAAATGTTAAGTTTTAAGAAGAGTCAATTACAAGCAATAATGCCAAAGAGCACACATATAAGGATAAGCATTATAATGCAGTCATCATAAATTAAAATTAAAAATTAAAATTTAAAAGATTTATTTATTTTTTTTTTTTATTAATATTTATAAGATTTTATTTTTGTTATGCAAATAGATGGATTGTTCAAACTTAACAAGGGAAGCCTCAAGTAGCCAGAAGCACATAGTAAAATTTAATGATAAAAGAGTTCAAAATACATAGTATCAACCAGAAAAAATAAAAGAGTTCAAAATACATAGTATCAACCAGAAAAAATAAGAATGTAACTTACAGCAATCCCCCTTTTTTTTTTTTTTTTTTTTTTTTTTTTTATAAATTTTATTCAGCATCAAACCCTCCCATCCAACCAGCCAAACAACACCACCCTTCCTCCTTAATCAAACTTCTGCCCACCCATCCACCTGATTTTTTTTTTTTTTAATTAAACCTTAGGTTTTTTTTTTTTTTTTTTTTTGTGTGTGTGTTAGACAGAAGAGACCCTTTTTGATAAACAAGTGAATAAATAAATTTTTTAGGATAACCCATTTTTGTAGCAACATTAATTATGTGAGAGATATTTTTGTTTTTAAACCTATCTGAACAAAGATTATGTATACGAAAGAGGTGATTGAGAATAATATTTCTGTAGACAGAGATATGAAGACAAGAGGTAAATTGTGTAAATAAATTTACTTTGAAACTAAAATCTTGTCTTTTGTCATACATATCGGTATAAATTTTACTACCATCAAGTATAAGTTTTAAATCTAAGAAACTAATACAGTTATTGTTGAGATGATTATAAGTTAAGGTAAGGTGAGAAGGATATTCAAATTTAAATAAATTAGGCGAAAAATTATTGACATAAAAAATTATAATGTCATCAATATATCGGTAAAAATAGACATTTTCAATACATAATCCCTGTTCATAATGATAAAGGTATAAGTCAGCTAACATACTCGAGCTACATCCTCCTTGTGGAATATCGACCTTTTGAATATAGATCTTATTACAGTGTAGAATGTAATTGTTATGAATAATAAAATTTAAAAGTGTCTTAAATGAAGTTGCCGAAAAGCATTTTGGTAAAGAGATTTGACTTTTAAATTTTTCAAAAAGGTTAAAGATGATACGATGAAGATCTGTTAAATTTATATTATTAAATAGGTCAGCAAAATCATAAGTCATGATATCAGTCACATTATTCATAGATAAGACATTGGCTTTAAGTTGATAACTATTTTTAAGGCAAAATACATTTTTTGATTTACTAATTAAGTCATAGATTTGTTTGAGAATATCAAGGAGAATTTTGTTAGCATTGTTGTTGTAAGTATTACACCCTACAGTGACAGTTCTGAATTTAATAGGATTTTTGTGAAATTTAGGGATAAGTACAATATAAGGATATTTAAAATTATTAAATGGAAGCTTTAGCAATTTATAAAAGCAGTGAATTTTGCGGTTATTGATTTTAAGATCATTATTGGTAGTATGAAAGTTAGTACTATTAGATATAGATGAACTGAGTAAAGAAAGATAATAATAATTACAGATTATTGCATAATTATTAGGAGATTTATCGACATAAGTAATAACAAAGTTTTGTTGCAATTCTTTGATAGATTTAAAGAGATTTGATTTATTGTAATGTGTGAGATTTGATCTATGTTGAATTAATTCAGCTTTAAGTTTTGAAATTACTAAAAATTTCCATTGATTGAAATATTCAATAGGTTTATTATAAGAGATGGAGAGTTTATAAATAAACAAATCAATATCATAAGAAAACTGTTGTATAATCTTTGAAATATTAGTTTTTGAAGGGAGTCGATATTTAGTACCATATTCCATAAATTTCTTTAAATTTGAGTCATTAATAATATTAAGATCACCAGTGATAATATGTGCATGATCTCTGTCAACATATTTTACATTTGAGGGATGAGCACAACTACAAGTCACATGAGAAGATAAATTAGACTTAGAGACTGAATTATAGTTAAAAAGCAGGCAACCAAGTGTAATAGGATATTTAAAGGTACGAGAAATATGAATGTCTTTAATAGGAAACATGCATGATTTATCATTAAGAATAGATGAAATATTAATGCTATTAAATATTTGATTAGAATAATTTAGAATAAGCTGTGAATTTGATTGGATTTTGTGAGGTTTTTTAGAGATATTTAATTGAAGAGTTTAAGTCTGTATAATACTAAATCATAGAAAATATCAGAAAAATGTTGATTATAGGATTGGTTTTTAAATACACTTAAGTAAGTGGACAAATACTTTTTTTTTATAGCAAATATAAACTTTCTAATGTAAATCCAATCATAATGGTTAAGATAATTTGACTGTAAGGCAAGAATATTCTTGATAATGAGATTTTTTGATATTAAACCATTAGTAGATTTATTGGATTTGTTACCTCTTTTTGAACGAGAAGTTTTCTGGTTGACACTATGATTTAGTACAGAGTAAACAGGGGAGTAATCATGAAGGGGATTAATGTTAGTATAAACCTTAACAACCCTATTAAAATATTCATGATTCAAACCATATGGGTAAATTGTATTAAAATATTTCATGTTGTTAGATTCAAAGAAAAGGAGCTCACTTTTATTTTTTTGAATCCTAAGAATTTCAATAGTACATGAGCAGAAATTGTGTAAATTAAAATGTCTTAACTCAATAGTTGATTTACTGTTAAGGACAGGTGATGATAACTTTTTTGAGTCTGAGCGATGTTGATTAATTCTAATATGTAAAGGGGTGGAAGTTTCACCAATATACTGCATTTTACAGATACCACAACTTAATTTGTATATAACATTATAAACCTGACAGAAAGGAACCAATTTTGAATCATTATAAATTTGGGACTGTAAAGCATTAGGGCATGTTTTTCAACGAGAAGAATCACACTTTCTAAATTTAAGATTGGAAGGAGGAGAGTATAGGTAGCTTGATGTCGATCCAGGAATATCTATATATTAATAGGCAAGCATAAAATTTGTAGTCCCTTTTTAACATATTAATTATGGGAGTAGAGGGTTGAAAATGGTATCATTCGAAAGGTATGGTTAGCCGGAAGTTGCGAATACAAATATTATTTTCTTACGATGTCAAGAAGGTATTTAAAAATACATTTATTTTTTATGCATTTTCCCCCATTTTTCCCTTTTATACACGTATTCCTTTACATTAAAAAATACCTAAAAGTAGAAAGTTGTTAAATCTGGCAATTTCATAAAGCTCAAATAAAACCATAGACACAGTAATTTGTAAAATGTAGCATCACTATACGCAAGCGAAGTGATGACGTCACTGTCTGTCCATGGAGCCATGAAAAAGATTTTCTATGTTAATCATCCATTGGATTTTTTGTAAAAAATTATTAAAAAATAACGGAAATTATCTGCCGATTTTAATTCCGATATTTGGGAATAGTTATATATAAGTTACTATCTACATGTGTTTGATTGAGTTATTTTTTCTGTAAAATTGATAAAATTTTAAAATCACAAAACTCCAGAAAAAAAATGGCAACCTTTCAGTTTCGAATGTAAACATAAACATTTCATTTCAAAGGGTGATATTTAAACAATAAATATTCAACTAATATACTAAATAAAAGGAAAATGGATTTGTTACTAACTGCTGCATGTATAAGTAGACTATACGGAAAAAATTCCAATTTCCGTTTTTTGTTGAATTTACATGTTTTGAGCTTTATTTGCGTTTCAATTAACTGAAATTGGCTACTTATTTTTTAAAAAAGTGTCTTTATTGCTAGCTTTTGTGGGTAGAAGAAGCAAGTAGAAGATAGATAAAAACTTTTGATTTCCGGTTTTCGATGAATTTACACGTTTTGAGATTTCCTTGCATTTTAATTAAGTGAAATTGACTACTTATTTTTATTTTTTAAAAAGTGGATTTATTATTCTTTCCTCTGCATATATAAGTAGAAAATATAAGATTCAGAAAAGTTTTAGATTTTCGGTTTTCGATAAAGTTACACGTTTTGAAATTTCAAGAACTCAATTCGACCATTTATGAAAAATAACTTTTTTTTTTTTTTTTTGTTCAAACACTGTACTTTATGAACCAATTGAATTAATTTAACAGAATTTGATACTGGGTTGGGCCTTGGTTTGACATGGTACCTATTAGCTTCTGGGCTGTATCACACAACAAGAGGCGTTTTCACGTTGCGATTTTCTCTCATTTCAGGAAAGGCTAACATCTACAGAGAGAAATAATTATATTAAGTAAAACTCTGCTTATTCAGTTAGAGTGAATATCGGCAAACAATTGCCGCAGCTGTGATGCAATTGCATTCCGTTTAGGACAAGGGAATAACTTTGCTTTGCCTCGCTTTGCAAAAAAAAATGGTCGAGTTTCGACCACTGGGCGATACTGGTCCCTATAAATATTCCTGTACCGGGCACAATACTGAGGGAAACCAAAGCATTTTTTGCCAGGCACTACTAATTTACTGAGAACATTCATAATAAAAGAGTTATTTTATATAAAATAAGTAAATCATTTTTAATTTGCAAGTATTATATATTAAAACTATCATTGAGAAAATAAATAAATACAATTCTTGAATAAGTAGAGAGATAATAAAATTGAAAAATCATGAATAATAAAGCTTGAAACATAGACTTCAACCTATACATATCCACCAACATATTGAAAATCACAAATTTAATATTAAACATTCTTGATTAAAGTAGACATACATAAATAAAAATTAATCATTTAATCTGGGATAATTACATAATAAACTATACAAAATATTTACAAAAAGTTCCAATCCAAAGTAAAATTCAACCCGAAGCAATATGATTATAAACCAAACAATCAAAATTAAATGACTAAAATTGAATAAATTAACTACTGAAAAACTATAATGGAATAAGTGAATAATAAATGCTCATGATGTCAAACTTTAACCACATGAAACTTAAGAAAATTAAGCATAAGTTAACCATTGAAAAACTATAATGGAATAAGTGAATAATAAATGCTCATTATGTCAATTTTCAACCACATGAAACTTTAAAAAATTATGCATAAATACTTTTAAATGTAATAATAATTGTCAAAACTCATTTATGCACATACAAACTACTAAAGGAATATCTCAATTTTGAACTTAGATAAAACAGTTCTACATCAAAGAGCCATTAAATGCATAGATCCACAAACAGCCAAACATTGTATATGATTAACAATTGAAATAATACACATCAGAAAAAGCGCCATTGCAGCTGTAATCAAAGTGCATGTAAACGTTTAGAATATTGATGGTAAGCCAAATTGGCAAACATATGTATATATATATATAATAATATATACATTAATATATAAACAAGATATTAAATAAATGAAAAAACAGTTTATATTAAACAAAATATTTTAAATAAATGAAAAAACTGTTTGTAATATATATATATAATCACAATTAATCATTCTAATCCTCTTATAAATTTATGATTACTTAGAAAGAAAATCAGAGGAAAAATGACATTTTCGTTGTATTTTAAGTAAAGCATACTTAAAATTAATAATTACTTCGCATGTATTGGATATAATTAATTTGTAACAACCATTAAGATAGTAGAAAAGTTTTGGAGTGCACGGAATACAAAATATGTTAGATAAACATTAACAAATTTGGTTCAGAAATGATTTTTATTTATGAATGCAAAAATCGTTTTTTATGTAATTTTCTTTCTTTTTTAGTTGTAGAAAACATGCAAAATTTAAGCAATTCACAAAAAAAAAAAAAAAAAAAAAAAAAAACATGAAATATATATTTTATACGTGAACAAATAAAGCGAACTGTCACTTTCACCACCATATGAAATAGAAAGCCTGGATCAACGTATATAATTTTATTCTATAAAACAATGCAATCTATCTTGAAAATATTTCCGTTATGTTATTCAAATGTTACACAGAACATCGCTTGTCGCGGCGTATATTCTATACTTCTTAAACCATTTCAATTATGTCACCCATCCCATTCAGGTTACTAGCGGCATCATTCACTGAAGTGAGGATTCGATGGATAATTGTCCACTAAAATAAGAAATACGTGAACTTCATGACAATTACGTCTTAAAAGAACTATGTTTGTTCATAACATTTCCAATAATAGAATAACGTAATATAATAAAACAGAAATTGCCAAAGTATAAAAGCATATTATGTGTTTATATATATACTAGCAGGCTTTGCCCGCTTCGCTGGACATTAAACTTAAATAAGTTGTCAAAATCCCATATCTTTATTAATAACCCAAGTTCTCGCTGTGATTGGTAGAGGTTTTCTCGCTCGCAAAGTGAGGAGTCTAGGTCTCCACTGTCTTCGGCACAACTTACCCACTTCTTACTTCCCCTTCCTCAGCGGGTGAGTTCGAAGTTTTGAAAAATCACACTAATGTACATAATGCGTACACTTAATCAATATACAGTCTGGGTCCCCACTGCCTTAGGCACAACTTACCCACTTGTTACTTCCCCTTCCTCAGTGGGTGATTTCGAAGTTTTGCAAAATCCCACTAACGTACATAATGCGTATTAATACTTAATCATGCGTATTAATACTTAACACTTAATCAATATCCGCACACCAAAATTCGCCATTCTAAGATAATTCTAACCGAATTCAAACGGAAAAACATGTTTTTACACATGTTTATTGGGAACGACTTTAGTATAAACCCACAACGATATTTGGCGATTTTTTTTGTTGGCGATTATGGCTAAATCATAAATCTAAAAATCATAAATCATATATGATAAATGATAAAATCATAATCTAAATCATAAATCCAAAACAAACAAAATATTAGGCTGCCATATTATATCGCAAACAGTCCAGAACGACATCGTTATCCTTCAAAACAACGCCAAAGAAAAATCGCCAAATTCAGCTGTGGGGTTATACAGAAGTTATACCGTTTATTGCCCTCCGACTCCGAGAAGGGGGGGGGGGGATTTCGAATTTCGTGAAATCCAGTTACAATAAGTGCCGGATGCAAACAAACAATTTACGCACCAAATTTCGTGACCACAGAAGTCTTTAATAGAAAATATAAATAAATAAGTACAAAATGCACAGCTTTAGTATGGGAACCCTTTGGTGACTTTAAATATTTTAAGCCATTTTTGCGATGAACTGAATTGGCTATCTCAATTGTGCAATCAAAGATCTTGGCGAGAAACGTCCGAGCTACTTCGGTTCCGAATTTCAAATTTTGCCAAAGGGATCCAATACTAAAGCTGTTCCATATCGAATCTAGGTTGAAAACGGAAAAAGGGTAAAATAAATTAGAAATATCAGACCTATATTTATAAATTTGGTACCAAATGAAAGAGGCGATTTTTCTGAATCCAGGGGTGCAAACAGTTTTTCGATGCGACAATTAGATATTAAAAAAATAACTAAAGTATGAAATTTAAGTGGCAACGGAAAAACGGAAAAAGGGGAAAATAAATTAGAAGTATCAGACCTATCGTTACAAATTCAGTACCAAATGAAAGCGGTGATTTTTCTGAATCCTGGGGTGTAAACAGTTTTTCGATACGACAATTAGATGTTTTAAAATTAACTAAAGTATGAAACTCAGATGGCAAAACTTCATTTAAATCTTTTCATAATTTGTAGTGCGATTCACGCGAATGAAAAAAGTCTTTATCTTAAAAATTTATTTTTGCATTTTATTTTTCCATTCAAAGCGTTTTAGTGAAAAAATATTTATGGCGCATGCGCAGGCGTTTTTTACCCACAATTTAAACACTAATCAGAATTTTGAAAATTTCTATAGATATAATTTCAAGTTGGGTGAAGACCTAAGTTTCTGCCAAGCGCCGTTGAATTCCGTCCAGCCGTTCTCGAGTGATGCCCGGACAAACGTGTTTTAGTCTTTTACCCCCTAAGGGGGGAACGGGGGGGAATTTCCGAAAAGTTGATAGATATAATTTTAAGTTGGGTGAAGACCTAAATTCCTGCCAAGCTTCGTTGAATTCCGTCCAGCCGTTCTCGAGTGATGCCCGGACAAACGTGTTTTAGTCTTTTACCCCCTAGGGGGAGAACGGGGGGGAATTTCCGAAAAGTCGATAGATATTATTTTAAGTTGGGTGAAGACCTAAATTCCTGCCAAGCGTCGTTGAATTCCGTCCAGCCGTTCTCAAGTGATGCCCGGACAAAAAAAGCGACATTCGGACACGATGACATACACACAGACACACACACACACACACACACAGGCAAAATTTTCTGAAGTCATTTTCGGCTTTCATGGGGTGTGAAACGTGAAGATATCGCAAAATTTTTCGATTCCGACAAATTTACAGACAAAACTCTGATTTTATTAATATAGATATATATATTCTTGCACAATCGGGGGTTCGTGTGTTGTATCCTAATGGAAGGCTAAATATGTAGAACCTCAAAAGTTTTTTTACAGAAAATTCGAGAAAATTACAGGTCTATAAACCAAGTATCAACTACAATTTCACCAGTAAATACAGCTTAATTAACAGCTGTCAACATCACGGACAGCAAGAATAACAGCTGACAGTATTCACAGTATAAAGTGTAGCATCGCATTATTCCACAGCAGTCGGCTGTAATACAATGAGGCTCAGCGCTCTTTATGCAGCAGTGAATGCCTTGTCGAAATGAATCACTTCCCCCGATCCAATTCCTTAAATACCGACGTAGAAAAATGGGGAATGTTCCTGAAACTTCCAACCAATTAATATTCTGCATACGATAACAAGTATTTTCTCACCAAGGTGGTCAAAACATTTCGCCCAAGGAATGAAAATGTCGTCATATTTGGCGCCAAAGCTATTACACGCTTTGGTAAAATTCTTTAGCAGGTTTTTTAACGGGAAATTAGCCATTTGTGTGCGAAAATAAGCTAGAAATGCACTATATATATATATGTGTGTGTGTGTATGTGTGTGTGTGTGTGTAACCCGGATATAAAGGAAACCGTGTTTATTTTGTAAAACGTGTTAGCACCATATACTTTATGAGCATTTTTAGATTTATATAAAGGTATTAAGTCTTTAGAAGCATATCTTTCTGCCGCATGTATTGACCATCTGTCCGCCTTTATTTTTCGTAAATATTTCCATATTTATTTTCAAAAGATATTGGTTATTCAAATTTACTATGGAATGTTTCCTATTTAAAGTAGTATAAATAGCACAGATGATTTGAATACAGGGTCACCCAAAATAATCCATTGCTCTCCGTTTTATGACAAGCAATTTTATAAATCATATGTATTTAACTTTGTACTGTGCATATCATAATTAAATAGAAAATTAATATCCATATATTAAAAAATATGTTTTCTATTGAAAAGGATACGTTTAGAATTAAAACTTACATGGATACACTAAAATATTCATATGCATTATTAGATACTTTTCGAAATTGTCGGAATTGCATTTCCGTTTTCGTTGAGGATTTTAGAAAATTTCGAACAAAGTTTAAGCGTGATTAGAAATTCAACATTATGTCTGATTGTCTTTCTGTCACTCTCTCTGTTTGTCGATGTTGCTTTATTTTATCCCAGCATTTAGTAATGAATGGCTGTTTAAATAAATATTAATCAGAGAATTTGCCAGAAAAAAAAGTAATAGGGGTATTTCTTGACAAAAAAAAAAAAAAAAAAAACTTAATTTGTGAGAAATAACAAAAGATTAACAAATATCCAATTATAGAATATTTATCCTTTTATTGCCGAAACATCATTGGGGCCTTCGTTTGGAGACTCAAAAATAATTTAGGTTCTGTCAGTGTATCCGTGTATCCGTCTGTCTGCCACATGATAGTGGCCGTAAAAATCACCTAATTGACTTGCAAATTGGTTCATATGTTCATGAGGCAATCAAAATTAACTGTATAGTTTTAGGTGTATATTCTGTTTGTGGTTTGTGTACAAGGGCACGCCAAAGTTTTTCTTATCAATACGGTCAATGGACAGAATTTGTATGTACCGCGATATAGGCCGCAAAGCATCCCCGACTCACTTGCAAGTATATACTCATATTTAAGCACAACACGGAAACATCTATTAACTTTCTGGTGCTTATATTGTTCACAGTTCGTGTGTGAACACACCAATTTCTTTTTCTTATCATTACAGCGTATTGACAGAATTTCGTTTACTCGCATTTTAACTTTTTTACACTTTATTAAACAAAATTGAATAAATATATATTATTTATATGTTTAAAAGCACCATTTTGGTAGAAAATGTGTGCTTAGACTTAATAATTAATGCACAGAACCACACAAAAGTATACCAGAAGTGTCACTATTCAACCAAATTTTGTCAAATTTCTATTACACATGAGGTACATAGAATAAGATGTAGAGTTTTTACTGGTGTACATAACGTTTATGGCTCGTTTACAGGAAAACTAAACAAAGATTTTCGTTACATTATTACCTATGGACTGATTTTTATTTAAGTGCATTTTAATGCGTTTATGCGACATTCAAAAGAATGGATTTAACATACATTATTAAGATGCTTGAAAGCATGCTTCCTATAAGAAAAAAGTATGGATAGTCTTAATAATTTACTTAGAGGACAATAAACGAATTTCGATGACATTGTGTAATCATCCAAATGATGGTTCATCACATTTGGTTCAAATATAAATGGGTTACAAGGAATTTAGTTGTATAGTTTTTAATGGTGTATATAATACCTCTGGCTCGTGCACAGGGAGAGAAAAAAAATCATACCATTACAGTCCATAGAGGACATTTCTTAAAAGTGCAATTTAGAGGCGTAGAAGTAGTAATTAGTTTACAGGGATATACAAAATAATTAATATATATTACGCAATCAATTGGCATGAAATTTGGCACAATTATTTAGGACTTACAGGGAGTTAACAGGACTGTCAGTTGTAAGGAAATATATATATACACATATAAACAGATAGGTATAGGCATATAGATGCAACGGGGTGGTAGATAGGGCAGTATCCTCAATCCCCTCAGAAAAACACTTCATTACGTATCGAGTTAATCATGCACTGAGAAAAAAAATATATACCGCCTTCCTCTAGAATGAATAAGTGACCATTTACTAAATCTCTTAAGTAGAAATATAGATTTCCGAGCTATGCGCGTAAGGCACGCCAATAAACTGAATAGACGAAATGATCGAGAATTTCTAGTGTACACATTTCTAGATGGTGAAACAAAATTGTGAATACTCTAAATATTTTGAATCATTTGTATTGCGAGAAATTCTCGCTTGATTTTATAGAATTTAGTAATAAACCAAGATTATAGTTGCTGAAACCCGCCTCTTGTAATCTTATTTATTTGCAGAGATATTTAAATAACTTTGCACTCGAGAATATAGACAAACGCTTTCTAATTCTAATAGGGACTTCTAGAACTCGCTTTCCAAGGGGACTAGAACTTATAAAGGTGACAAGGAACTATTTTTTCTAGAGCCACAACTTAGATTCTAGATGTCAGTTATAGAATTTTTTCTCAGTGTGTATCTAAAATCACTTTTAATATTATGATATAAAGATATTATGTATTACTTTTAATATTATGGTAAAAAATTATTTACAGAGTAATGAGTGATGAAAATAGGATGTTGATTCTCCTGATCTGCAGATCCACTGGTATATATCTAACGGATTTTCATTACTAAAACAAATTTTAAATGCTTTGAGTCCATTCACTTCAGTTTAAAATTAACCTACATAATATCCCTATAAAAAAGAAGGCTAAAACTACAAGTCCTACACACGTGTAATCTTCTAAATTTCTTGAAAGTGTAAACTATAACATAGTAATTTATAACGCAATTAAACGTGGATTTTAGACGTTAGAGCACTTTAAATAACTCGAGGCTACTACATGTAAAAATGAAGGTATGTTTTCTGTCCTTGTGAAAACACTATAAATTTCATTATCGTCAGAATGTATATAAATAGTGCGGACTGCATTTAATGAAAGAAATATACGCGTTAGCGTTATTTTTAAAATGTAATTTTAAATATATACGAGGGGTGATCAGAAAAAAAGTTTACAAGTCGAATTAAGAAATATTTATTTACAATAGACAGAAAATACAATAGAGAATTAAGAGGCATATGTGCCTATCACTTTACGGCATAATCATCAAGTCTATTTAGGCATATATCAGAACGCAGAACCAACATGTTTAACCCGTTTTTATTGAAATTTAATTTTTCCGACTGAGTGAAAATAATGCCTTTACCGGGACTCGAACCACGGATCTTCGACTTACAAGGTCAAGGCTCTACCAACTGAGTTTTCCAGGCCGACATCCCGGTCAGCATTATACACTCAGACAACCTTATAGGCTGAAACAATCTGGTCTATCATTTAGATAGCTCAACAGAAATAAGCCGCAGGAAATGGAAAACACCATTAAACAATGGGAGAAAGCCGGTCCAGGCATTATTTTCACTCAGTCGGAAAAATTAAATTTCAATAAATATGATTTCCTTCCACAGTTTATTGTGTGATTTTATTAAAAAAAAAAAAAAAAATGTATTTCTTTCTCCCATTGTTTAATGGTGTTTTCCATTTCCTGCGGCTTATTTCTGTTGAGCTATCTAAATGATAGACCAGATTGTTTCAGCCTATAAGGTTGTCTGAGTGTATAATGCTGACCGGGATGTCGGCCTGGAAAGCTCAGTTGGTAGAGCCTTGACCTTGTAAGTCAAAGATCCGTGGTTCGAGTCCCGGTCCAGGCATTATTTTCACTCAGTCGGAAAAATTAAATTTCAATAAATATGATTTCCTTCCACAGTTTATTGTGTGATTTTATTAAAAAAAAAAAAAAAAAAATGTTTAACCCGTCTTGGTAGAAATCAAGTCCCTGTCCATTGAGCCAGGTCTCGGCGGATGATTTCACAGCACTGTCTGATATGAACTGTGTGCCGGATAAGTGCTCTTTCAACTTCGGGAACAGGATATAGTCACTGGGTGCCAAATATGGACTGTATGGGGGTGACTCCAGATTTCCCACCTGAACCGTCGCAGCAATTCCTACGTTGCTTGAGCAGTATGGGGCCTAGCATTGTATCGCAGGAGGATGACACCTCACTCAACATGCCCGGCCGTTTGCGTCAGATGCTTCGCGGACACATTCTTTGCCCATAAAAATCGAATCACGGCTCGCACTTCCATACGAGACGAATTTTCTAAGCGTCTTGCCATTTCAAAAGTCCTGAACCGTCTGGGAACTTTCACTACCTACCCGCACACCAGCCGTATGACAAGTAGCACCATCTGTCTCCACTCTGGGGAAACAAAAGTTCTCCACAATATGTAGTTTTCGAATGCTGCAGCTTGTAACCTTTTTTTCTGATCAGCACCCCTCGTATATATATATATATATATATATATATATATTAATTACTTATTAATAAAAGTGTATTTGTATAAAAAAGGCGCCAAAGGCAGCACTAAAAATTATACAAAAATATATAATTTAGAAAATATGATGAAACTTGAAGACAAGTGGGCGTGTATAACAAGAAAAAACGTTAAAAAAAGTAACGAGTTATAGTAACGATGAACAATTGTAAAAAACAACACTACATGCGAAAAACACCCTTCCGCTTCCTCTTCAGTGGGTGGGAGCAGCAGAACAGACAATAAATTAAATTAAAAGAAATTTTTTAATTTAATTTATTGTCTGTTCTGCTGCTCCCACCCACTGAAGAGGAAGCGGAAGGGTGTTTTTCGCATGTAGTGTTGTTTTTTACAATTGTTCATCGTTACTATAACTCGTTACTTTTTTTAACGTTTTTGATCTTGTTATACACGCCCACTTGTCTTCAAGTTTCATCATATTTTCTAAATTATATATATATATATATATATATATATGTATATATGTATATATATATATATATATAGAGAGAGAGAGAGAGAGAGATACATAGATAGATATATGTGTATGTATCTGTCTCCCTATCTATCTATCCATCTACCTATCTCTCTCTATGTATATGAATATATTCTGATATTTCAAAGTAATATTCAAAACGCCGAATTTATCTAAGTAATTGAAAAGTAAAATTATGGAAATTTGAAACTTTCTACTAACGAAGCCATTCAACTAAATATGTTGTAATATTGCAAATTAATTGTGATACATTCTCTAAATACTATCCAGGATACATTCATGAACGTTGCTTCTATTTGAAATCATGTATTAATTTCTATGCATTCAAACTTTGTCTGTTATTGTGTGTATAAATCTGAGATATGTAATGATTAAGATGACATCATTGTTTGAAAATGAAGGAAATGAAATACTATAGCCTATATATGTAATTACAATACAAGACATTTCTAAGGTTTCATCAACTATTATATGGAAAATACTAATTATTGAAAATGAATGGGTTTTGTAAAGAATATATTATTTGAATTCCAGTTATGGAAAAGAAAGTATTCATAAAAAGAAATGATAAAATTTAAAATTACACGAAAAAGGTACTTTATGTTTGAAAAAGTACATGATAACTTAAATATAACCATTAAGCGCGGGTAAATTTTATGCGTGTTGAAAATAAGCGCATATTTCAAATTTTAACTTAAAGAGACATCAAACAATTTAATGTCAAAAGTTTGTAAATTTGCCATAAAATATATGCATGAAAAAGTAATATTTTACTAAATGGGAATATTTTACCAAAGTCATCCGTCTAGGGGAACAATACCTTACCATTATATTGTCAAAAAAACTATTTCACAGTTATCGAGTACTTTTCTTAACACTCCATGGGAAGCGCTTCAAATATTGCACCATCGGGCGTGTTGTTTCTGACAGATACATTTCGCGATTTGAAGTCATTCGTAAATTTAATGAGCTATAAACAAATCGTTTTTTTTTTTTCTTTTTTTGTCATCTTATGTACTGGGATCTTTCTTAACTACATCTGGACCGTATTTTTCCTTTATTAAAAAAAAAAAAAAAAAAAATACAATACATAGAGAATTATAAGTAGAAAATGAAATGGAAAATGATACATATTATCAATTTGACGAGCATTTCTTTATATATATTTAAAAAAAAAAAAAAAAGTATTACTGCATTTGAAATTGGTATTATTAGGTTTTAATGTAAGATGTTTGCGGATATTTTCAAGTGTAAAATTATTAGGAGGGCCGGAAAGAGGGGGAAAGGGCAAAATGTAAAAAAACAACGGGAGTTTCGGAGAAAACAACGATAAAACCTGTACGTCTTTATTTTTTTATATTTTGCAGAGTTTCGAATTCTGATACTCCGACCACATTTCATACTAAGGATATTTTTAACAATATTTAGCCCGGAATTACGCATGTTTCGGAGAAAACTACGAAAAAGACAGACATAAATCGTTTTATAACAGTATTTTTATTATTTTAGTATCTCAGCTTCTAATTAGCATAATTTCAAAAGTAATATATAATTTTAAAACTTATTTGAATTGGATTTCAAGAGTAGACGTCACAAATTTATGTCGCCAGATGGCGCTTTAATTTCAATATCCCCAATTCTAATTATGATTGAATTACTTATATAGGTCAGATTAGATCGTAGCCGCCACCGGGTTAGGGGTTTGCCACGATCATGATTTTCAAGGATTGTTTGCACGAGGAACAAATAGATTGTTTCATATCATGAAACGCAAAAAGGCATCGCAGTCGCCCCAGAGCAGATATTTGCAACAATTAGAAATTTCAAAGGTATTTGCACTATGAGCGAGCAAGATGTTGTAGGTACTAAAACGGGAAGAAGGCGCCACCGTGCGGAAGTTTTATATGGTGAGATTTTTCAAGGATCGCTTGCAAGGTGAACGAACAAGCTGTTTAGATCATGAAACGAGAATACGGCGCCGCAGACGCTACTAAACGGGAATTTGGTACAGTTAGGATTCTCAATAAAGGTACTTGAACAATAAGCAAATAAGCTGTTGTAAGTCCTGAAACGGGAAGAAGGTGCGGCAGGTGACATCGTGCCGGACTATAATGCGGTCAGATTTTTCAAGGAACGCGAACCAGCTGGTCGCCGAAGGGGCTAGTTCTTATTAATATCATTCTTAATTAATAATTTTCGAAAAAAATACGTATGCCTAAATCCTGCGATGCCAAAAAAAGTACAAATATTGAAAAGAGCGCGTAAAATTATGTGTTTAAGTTACAAGTCATGCGTGACATTTTATGATGCAGGGTAATTTTAAATATTTGTGTATTTCTTCAATTTGTGGTTGATCTTCTAACTGAAGTCATAACCAATCAGCAGTTTAAAATATGTTGGAAATGTTCTTTGCATATATATATATATATATATATATATATATATATATATCCTTAATATTTTTTACAATACTGTATATTGATTTTTAGTTGTAAACTCATCATATAGTGTGCTTAATTTTATCTCAAAGACTAAACAAATGAGTACAGAGTTAGTACAGAGTACAGCGTTTCCAACCCTGTGTACCGGTACCCATAAAAATACATAAAGCATTCATTGTGTACGTAAAACGTGGTCTGTAATGGCAGAAAAATAGTTCAACTACAAAAGACATTAATAAAGTTGTATAGATTATGATTAAAAAACTGGTTGGCATAGGTAGACTCTCCTCTGTTCCCCATCATAAAATTCTAGTGAAAGACATATTTAATCATTTTAAGAGAAATGAATTTAATCAAACGCTTTACACAGCGATAGAATGAAACCCCCACCTAATAGGCTACACATCATTCAGATTGATATATTGATATTATTCTAATCTATTAATCAATTTTATTGGGGTCAATTTCGTAGTATTGTTTTCATGCTACTATTTCCAATGCAACAATCTTCAAAATACATATTTATATGGAATATCGCCCAATTTTGCTACGTTGATTTATATAATTTTAAATTTTAAATAACTTACAAAATTTTCCTATTAAAATATTTGTATTCAACGATGTTCAATTAAGTTTCATAAAGGCTATTTTGAAATTGTAAGGCATACTTATGTTCCTCTAAATGGAGGTTTATGCTCAATTTTACCCTATCCAACCATGTTAAGTAAATCGTAAATTCCAAAAAAAGAACTTACGCATTAAAAAAAAAAAAAAAATCATAATTAGGGATGTTCATTCCAATATCTAAATAATATTTTAAAAGTGATCTGACATCTGTAACATGAAAATCTGACTAAAATTGGACGTTTATGCGAAATTTTGCCCTATTCTGCCGTATTAGGTAATTTGTAAATTTCTATGACTTACGAAATTTTTAAATTGGAAAAAACATAGTTATACTAGTATCTTGTATAATATTTTAAAATTAATCTGTCAATGATGAAAATATCCTTTAAAAAGGACATTTATGCGAAATTTTGCTCTATTCTGCCATGTTAAAAAATTCGTAAATTTCGGAGAATTTGCGAAATTTTCAAAGCAGCATGTTTTTAGTTAAAGATGTTCATCCCAGTATCAAAACTGATATTTAAAAAAATCTGTTCTATACATATTGTTCTATACTTCTGTACATATTTACAATAAAAATAGTTCTTTTCATGCACGTTTAAGTGAAATGTTGTCTTATTTTCCCATGTTAAGGAAATCTTAAATTTCGAATAACTTGTGAAGTTTTATAATTAGAATGTTGGAAATGAATATGGTTTTTCCAGTGTCATTAATAATATTTTAAAACTGGTCCGACCTCTATGCGAGCATTTGTTCGTGAGATATTGTGTACACAGGCTAACAATCTAACGGACTAACACGCTAACGTCTAACATACTAACGGTCTAACAAACTAACGATCCCCTACAGACGGACACCATACCAATTTTAACATTTTCAGATTCCTCACACCTCAGAACGTGTAAAAAAGTAAAAAAAAAAAAAGAGGTCGATAATTTTCACGATAACCTAAGTCTCCCTTACCTAGAGTATGATGGAGAATTAATAGTCCCAAGTGCAGTTTTTTTTTCTTTTTTTTTTTCTTTTATGATACACTCAAAAGGAATGTACTAATTGCACACAAAAATCCATCCAGATTTGAATACAGACTTAATATCTACATTTCAGATAAGAAGATTATAACAAAAAAAAAAAAATAAATAAAAAAAAATAATGTTATATGTACCATGTTTTTAAAATTTCTGTTGAATCATTTAAACACTACCGAAGGCAACGGGGACCCAGAACAATTGTCTAAAAGTATTTTAAAAATTAATTTTTATCATGTTTTGAGCTATTATAAAAGTTTCAAATGACTAACTAGCCGGGAAGTTAATTAAAACTGGATTACAAGCTTTGTACTGGTTACGCTGCCGAAGGCAGCATGGACCCGAAACTGTTGGTTAAAAGTATTTAAAAAATGCATTTTCACCGTGTTCTGAACTATTCTGAAAGTTTCAAGTGTCTTGTTAGCCGGGAAGTTAGTCAAATATACGTTCTGTTGAATCATATAAATGCTGCCGAAGGCAGTAGTGACCTGAACCAGTTGACCAAAAGTATAAAAAAAAAAGTATTGTCACCGTGTTCTGAGTTATCCTAAAAGTTTCAATGTCTAGCTAGTCGGGAAGCTAGTTAAAAATCGATTGCAAGATTTGTACTGGACAAATAAGCAAACAAACAAGAATTAAGTTAATAAAAACATGGTTAAAAAAAAAAAAATGCATGTCTGCTTTGCGTGGGTAGGGAAGTTTCTTTTATGAGAAAAGGGATACTAATAAAAAGAAATCTAAAGAAGGGTTACGAGAAAGAAAATTCATTGTAAAACACTACCCTCAGATAACCAAAATGCTTTCAGTGACGGACAATGAAATACAGAAAATAATCTAGTGTATTACTCACACGACTTTCTCTTACCCTGAAATTTAATACTATAAATACAAATTGGAAATTAAGGGGTAAGATAACGAGTTTAATTATGCTAAAACTATTCAAATTAGGCTTTGGAAAAACTTTGTTTGAGAAATGATTCTATGTTAGAGGAGCTACCGCCCTCTCAATCCCCCGTTTCATTATTGTGCCTACATTTATATGAAATTCAAATCTGTTATTAAATTCAAAAGTTCATTTAAAATCATTCAGAAAACTTTCACACGCAACATTCCTTGAAACTTATCAATCTTGAACAAACGTTTCCAGTAACAAACATATTAACTTCAAAATACAACATTTGGATTGCCTGAAATTATTTGTTTTTTATTTATTCTTAAGAGACAGAGAGAAATGTCAAACGTTAAAAACTGCCTTCGGTATTCAGGAAACCTCAAAACGTGTAAATATACTAAAAAACAAGCGATGAATGTTTATCTTAAAAAAATAATAAATAAATAAAACATTATTTACCATACGGCTATAAGGAATTAACTTCAGTTTCAGAGCGCCTTTTTTGGACATTGTAAAATATTATAGTAAAGCACTTCCAATAACAGAAAAAAGAAAAAAATGTTATGGTTCAAATATTGACAGTCCTGTATATCTTCTGAAGATTATGTACACATCACATTATGCAAATTATTATAATCGCAAATTAATAACAAACTGCGCAACTTCACATTCAGTTCCATTAATTTCCATGTATTGCCTCATTATAATCTGGTTCTTTTGTGTAGCCCTGTAAACGAACAGTGAACGATTTCCGTACCATATTCTACAGGAAACATTTTTAAATTCAACTTGCCTGCGATTTCCCTTATAGACGTAATGTATTTGAATTATCTTGGGTGTCCCTGTACACGAACCATTTGCTTGATCTCGGCGAAAAGTTTAGGGTAGCATCCCTATATGATACATATTTAGATTGACAAGCTTGGGCTTATTGCTTATTTGTTCTTGATATATGCTGATAAAAGTCATACACACACAAAGACTCACAGACACACAGAAAAACAGACACACACACAGACCAACTGCTAAAAACATTATTTTTAAATTCAGGGGAACTCAAAAACGTGTAAATATAATAAAAACTCAATTTCATAAGTTTGACCCAAAAACAAAACTTTCTCTACTATATATGTGAGTAAGAGAAAGTAATACATATAAGGTATTTCATAATTGCTCTTTGCTAGAATTGTCCTATATTGACTCAAATATATAGATAAAAGATATTATTAACAAATGGAACTTTTAATACCAATTCAACGAGATCTATTCTTGATCTGTGATATATATATATATATATATATATATATATATATATATATATATATATATATATATATATATATATATATATGAATCATGTCTTTAAAACCAACATATGTCTAATAAAGTTTCAAAGAATATTTCTTATTATACATAAGGCTGAATTTTACAAGAAATGTTTTATTTCAATTGTGTCTAATATCTCAATATTGCAATTACAGATATTATTATAAATACTAATGTGAAGTATCTATTTCGTGTTTTTCTCAAATGTTTTATCCAAAATACATGATCTTTTTGAATTTTCTTTAACATCCCTATTAAGTAATATTACAAAATTTTGTGAACCATCATGCATGACCATTTTCAAAGTAATTCTTCTTTTACATCCCTATTATTAGAAACTGGTGCTTTCTTCGGATGTTATTTCTCAACTTTAATGTTTTTCATTAGATTCTATACTGCATTCAGTAATTGTAGTTTATAATAAGACATGACTCAAAAAAATTATAATGACTAAGTTCAGTTTCTATCAAGAAATATGATTTAGTTAAAACATAAAAATAATTTTGTATCATATTATAGAACAAGTTAATAATATGTACTTTTTTGACCATATTGCAAAACTTCTTTTTATTATATTAAACCATTAAAATTCATATAGTTTCTATAACATACATATATACTTATTCTACTACTCCTATTTGCAATTTACACATTAGTTTTAAACAAAAATACAATGATATTTTTTTTCTCCATATATTTCCGATTCGTTTAATCTAGATTATTCACACGTGTGTTAATAGCATTTATGTGCTCATAAATGTATATTTCTCTAAAATATAAGCTAAGGCAATTTTAAAATACATTTGAAAACAATAATTATTTAATAAAATAAAGCACTTTTAAGTATAAGTATTTATATGCATAATAAAGTAATATTATAATAAAAATGTGAATTAAAATTTATTTTTAATATATTTCTTACAATGAAAATTTTGAAATTGTAAAATCTCTATAATTTGTACCACCATTTTCTTCTTCTTCTTCTTTTTTTTTTTTTTTTTTTTTTTTTGTCTGTAACATTATTTCCTTTCAAACAATAGGTTGTTCATTGTCGTGATAAAATAAGTTAAAATAATAGATAAAATAGATAAAATAAGTTTTAGATAAAATAAGTTAAAAATGTTTAGATTAAAAACGTTTAGATAAAATAAGCTAAAATTGAATTATATTTGTTAAAATTTTTAAACAAATTTTAGAAGGTAATTTAATATTTACTTCCTTGAAACTTTAAAACATATTCATTATTTGAAAGATAAACACATTTTACACGTTAAATTTCCCACATATAAGAATAAAACTAAGTATGCACACTATTAAAAAAAAAAAAAAAAACGCAGTTTTCTATTAATGCATTTTGAAGGTATGACGAAAGTTATATTCATAAGTAGTTTTTGCACATAATCTCTCCATTACATTGCATTACCGTAATATGAATAATTTATCATGAACATTTTGCAAAGTCCATATTAAGGATTTCTGAACTATGGAACAAATAAAAACAATTAAAACCTAAAGCACTCTCACCGAACAAAGGATTTATAAACTCAAATGTTCTTTTAGTTTCGAGTAATTAAGTTCATGTGAATTCCAGCTCTTTTAATGACATCTCAAACGGAAGTATTCTTATTAATTGCTGAAACTAATTGATTTTCAAATAGTTCACATGTAAAATAATGGCCTCTACACGTTAACATTTGCACTAATCGATCTAAATTAAAATGGAATATTTTGTTTAAGTGCTCCATGTTTAAAATTGTTGTAAAATAAATGGAAAATTATGCTGTGTAATTATAAAAGATGGGGAATAAAAATATTAAAGATATTTTCTCATTAATTAACATGTTCATGTAATACTTCATTATTTTGTTTCGGAAAAAAAGTTTATATTTGATTTTTTAACAATTTTTTAATACATAAAATTTAAATAATATAATAGTATTAATAAAATTTACATTTAAAATTCATTCTTAAAACATTAATTAAATGTACACAAATTAAAAAAAAATAAAATAAAATAAAGAAGCACAATCCATTTAAATGGAAAAACATACAAATATACATTTAAAAACAATTAAAATTTAGACATTTCTAAACTCGTCTGATTTTCCTCATCAGTATCAATACAACATAATTTACAAGCATATTACATAAATACCCAAGGAATTTACAGAAGTACAGAGTATTGAAGAGCCAGTTCGCATGCTTCATTGACAGTGTGGAGATGGCTGGCAGTGTGCTAACTCTCAAGGAAAATACATGATTTATAATTATCATGACCAAAATTTAGAATTTTTATATTATCGAAGTCATGAATATGACCGGTTTCTATTGGATTTTAGAACGCTGGTTGCAAATTTTATATGATCGTCTGCGCTCCTGTAGTCAAATTCTTGCTGTACGGCCAGTTTCACCCATATAAACTTCTTTTTTAACTTTAAACCTGTAACCACTTCTTTGGATCTAACTGGCGTCATATATTTAATTCCTTGTAAAAATTGTAAATATGTTTATATAGATGAAACTGGTCGTACAGCAAGAGATACATCGTACAGCAGGAGCACGGAAAAATCGCTTCAAAAATTTATGTAACATATTCGGAAAGAAAATTATAAAAAAATAAAATAAATAAAATAATAGCATACTACCTTTGTTGTGTTAATGTTTTCCTTTCGCATATAAAAGAAAAGAAATTGCTTTAAAATGTAAAATATGGCAAAATGTTCTATTTAACCCCTTTCCTTCCAAGAAAAAAATTACGAAATTCGTTTCGAAGTGCCATCATTTTTCACACAGGCGCGTGCAGTTATGCGTCCACTGTTCCAGAAACATTTTCTTTCCAAAACCTCTCACTCCCCATAGCCTCTGAAATAAGTAAGTCCTTTGAAAACACTGTCCAGGTCATTTAATTGTATTATAAATCCGTGAGAATAGCATCGTAACACAAAGGATTGTACTTCGGCACAACGTAGATACATGTCCGGGGTAGTTAACGCATCGTCATAGCGAGACGAATATATACGCCTGGGTCAGTTAAGGGATTAATTATCCAACATTTTGTAACTCTATCGTGTATTGAATTGTACAGTATTTGATGAATTTCTATCGTTGCGTTTAAAAGAATTAACACTGAGTGCTTGTTGAATTGCTAATTAAGCAAAATATTTTTTTTTTTTTATTGAACTTTTAATTTCTGTGATTCCAACGTACAGAGTTTATGTCCTTAAATTAATTAAATAAAAAAATCAACGTTTTTGGTTTTCCGTTTCGCACCTAATTTAAGACTTTACTATCACTATATAGTATATAATTATGTTATCACCAAATAGCGGAGGAATATGTGTGAATCTGTCACAGGTGCTTACGTCCCCTACGATTCAAAGTCGCAGGATATGTAGATAGGGTGTTTTTTTTTACCTCTCACCTAATGAGTGATTTCATAAATGCAACTGTAATGATGATGTCGTGTCTATGAAAGTGCAATTAAATGGCTCCGAAACTGTGGAAGACAGCTTTAGCAACCTTGACAGCCCTACCTGTATAAAGTAGGTCTACTGGGTCTTCAAAGCCGATATTAAGAAGTTTGGCCTGGATTGCTGGGCAGCTGAAGATGTGTTGGGGAGACAGTGGGATGTCGTCTGGGCAGTGAGGACAAAAGTTGGTGTAACTACGCTGCCCGTCCTCAGAAATCCTCATCCCCTTTAAATGGTTTGTCCTCAGTCTGGTTAAAATAGTTGATAAGGCTCTATCACAGTTCAATTCCGGAATGGAGTTTCGCTTAACTTGTTGACCGATTAGTCCTCGGCCAGCGACGGCATTGGCGTCAACGAGGGTTAGACATTTGGATGGCTGAGGAGAATTACGTGCAGCCTTTGCGAGCTCATCGGCCTTCTCATTATCGAAAATATTTACATGAGCCGGTATCCATTGCAAGATGCAGGATCCCTGGGCAGCAATGATTTTGTTTGTGAGCTCAATGATCTGATGGCTGAGTTGACATTTGCCCTTCTGGATCGCTTGCAATGCTGATCTGCAATCTGAGAATATGATGATGCCTTTGGAACTCTGGTCCTCCTTAGACAGATAAATCTCCAGAGCACATTTGATGGCGACGAGCTCGGATGTATAGTTGGAGGCGATTTTCCCAACAGGAATACCGTGGCATTCCTGCGCTCCGTCTGGTTCGATGAAAAAGACACCTGCTCCTCTTCTATCGAGATTAGAGTCAGAAGAGCCATCTGTGTAGGCGATCGTCAGATCTTGATTTAAGGTCGTGAGTTCTTCAATGGTATGGTCGCCTTTCTCTTTAATTATTGTGGTGGGATCTTTCTTGGTGCAAGGTTGTAAGAGATTTAAATAGATTTTTGTTTGGGGGAGAGAGCACAGGATGTTGTAAGGCTCTTTGGAAATTTTGAAGGTCTCATATTTGAGGTTGATATCATTCCTGATATCTTGGTCATGTTGGAGTGCCTGCAATATCCACTCCACGCGTGCAACTGTAATAAGTAATTACTATGTAAAATTTGTGTTTTTGTTAAAATGTTTTGTTTAAACTGAAATTTATGGTTATCGTTAAATGTTCGTCTTGCTTAGTGTCTTCTATCAAAATTAGACACTAAATATACATTTATGAGAAATGACAATCTACTTTTTTTAAATCTATCTCTCGATCAATATAGATTACTTATTGTACACGCAGATGCATGTATAAATATATACAATTTGACAAAAATTTATAGTCTTATTACTTGCATTTATTTACTTAAAAATCAATCCCTTTACTTTATATATAATTCATTATATCTATTCTATATTAAATAATAATCATGCCAATGTAATTACTACTAAAAGTATAAAAAATTTATTTGTTCAGAAGGGTATTTTTTTATTTTATTTTTTTCCTCGTTGCATTTTGTGATTAGTGTATGTTTTCTAGATAAAAAATATTAATTGATTTTCTAATTAATCCGAATAAAAAACCAAGAGCCTAAAAATGCCATTTGTATATATATCCAAAAGATATATATATATATATATATATATATATATATATATATATATATATATGAATTTTTTTGTATATATGTCTTTATGTTCACAAAACTACCATAAAATAATTCACCATAAGCCACAATAAATAAATAAATAAATAAATAAACTGATTGATTAAAAAAAAAAATCAACAATTGTTTAGTAGAAAATATTTTGTATAATTCAGATTATTCTACAACCAAGAAATTTATTTAATCCTAGAAATTTATGTTTATCATAATTTCTATTTCTAACGTGTATTACTTAATTGCTTACACGAGATTTTTTTTAATAAAGAAATTCTAAATATAGTTCTAAAACTTATTTTTATTTTTTTAGTACATATTTATTTATAATGCACCAATAAATACAATAATAACAAGAAAAAATACAAGTATTGAGTGTTTTTGCCAAAAGAAAACTAGTTGGCATAGGTGGTGCTCAGTTCCCCATCATGTATATGTTCTCATAAATTTCTAGTGCGAGTCATATTATAACCATGTTAAAAGAAATGAATTTGACCAAAGCTTGGTACAGTCACAGAATGAAATCCCCGCCTAATAGGCTATCCACCGTTCACTTCGATATATTTATCTCATTTTAATCTATTAATTTATTTTATCAGGGTCAATTCCGTTGTTCAGTTTTCATGCTACTGTTTCCAATGCAATAATCCTCAAAATTCATATTTATATGAAAAATTTACAATTTCGATATATTGGTAAAATCGTAAATTACGAATAATTTATGAAAATTTCCTATTAGAATATTTGTATTCAATCATGTTCAAACAAATATCATAAATTTAATTTTGAAGTTGTCTAATGCATTTATGATCCTCAAAATGGAAATTTATGCTCAATTTTGCTTTATTCTGACGTCTTAAGTAAATCGTAAATTCCAAATAACTTACGAATTTTTTAAAATGGAAAAACCATATTCTATGATATTCATGCCAGTATCCTAAATAATATTTCGAAAGTGGTTTGACATCTTTACGATGAAAATATCCCTCAAAATTGACGTTTATGTGAAATTTTGCCCTATACTGCCATGTTAAGAAATTCGTAAATTTCCAATAACTTACGAATTTTTTATATTGGAAATTTCATAGTCATTAATATTCATGCCAGTGTCCTAAATAATATTTCAAAAGTAGTCTGACATCTATACCATGAAAATATAGCTCAAAACTGATGTTTATGTGAAATTTTACCCTATACTGCCATGTTAAGAAATTCGTAAATTTCCAATAACTTGCGAAATTTTCAAAGTAGCATATTTATAGTTACTGATGTTCATTCCGGCATCAAAACTGATATTTTAAAACTGGTCTGACATTTTTACAGTAAAAAGTTTCCATTTAATGCACGTTTAAGTGAATTTTTGTCCTATTCTCCCATGTTAAGAAAATCGTAAATTTCTAATAACTTGCGAAATTTTTTAATTCGAATGTTTCAAATAAATAGGGTTCTTGCCAGTATCGAAAGTAATATTTTAAAACTGATCTGACCTCTCTGCGATTATTTGTTCGTGAGATATCGTGTACACAGACTAACAAACTAACGGACTAACACATTAACGGACTGACCCACTGACCCACTAACACACTAACACACTAACAGACACCCTACAGACAGACACTATAGAAATTTTGCCATTTTCGGATTCTTCACACCTGAAAACGTGTAGAAAAGTCAAAAAACCGAGGTCGAAAATTTTCACGATTACCTAAGTTCCCCATACCTATAGTGTGATGGGGAACTAAAAAAACTACTTTTAATACAGACACAAATTAATGAAAAATTATTTTTTATATCATCAAGGCATTTTACAGTTATTTTTAATTAAAATGTAGAAATTGATTAATTACCTTGAAATATTTTAATTAATAACATTATTGCATTTTCTATTTTAACTTACATTTTTAATGAGAAAATACATAATGAACATTGTGTATGGATACATTACATATATATATATATATATATATATATATATATATATATATATATATAAACTAAATAATTAGCTATTTTCTGATAAAGTATAAACATTCCTTGTTATTAGTATGTGTAAAAAGTATGTTACTAGTATACGCAATTTTTCAAAGCATCTACTTATGAGACGAAGTTAAAGTAGTAAAAATGTAATACATTAAGTTAAATTTGGAAATTATGGAGATAAAAATCCATCATTTAAAGGAAAATATTGGATTATTAACAATCTCATGCCCTATAAACTATGATGCAAGCAGTATTTGTAATTTAAAAAATTAATATTATTTTTTTTTGCTGTCACCATTTTTTAAATTTTGAATATAAATACATGGATAGATTTTTCTTTTTCTTTCTTTTTCTTTCTTTCTTTCTTTTTTTTTTTTTTTTTTTTTTTTACATTTGTTGTATTTTGTATTTAGTGTTAATGAAAATAAAGATTCTTCAGTTGTAAAAGGCACGTAACCAGTTGTAAATTACATTTTCAAAACGTCATTTAAGGGCCCTCTTCACTCACCGCCGCCGGAAGCCGAAACTAATGCTATTCTATGGGAAATTTTTCTTTACAAATAACTTATTAACTAATACATATTTTTAAATTCTGTTTTCACATTCTGAAAGTTCCCGGCTGTAAAATTGACGCACCTTTTCTAAAAAATTATTTTTTAATTTTTTTATATTTTATTTTGAAGCTGCAAAATACGAATTTTCAATATGTGAAATTTTTTCATTTTGCAATTTCGAAATAAAATATTAAAAATTAAAAAAAATACATTTTTAAAAAAAGTCCGTCAATTTAACAGTTGGGAATTTTTTGAATGTGGAAACAGAATTTAAAAATATGTATTAGTTAATAAGTTATTTGTAAAGAAAAATTTCCCATAGAATAGCATTAGTTTCGGCTTCTGGCGGCGGTGAGTGAAGAGGGCCCTTAATATCCTTTCATGTATGCTAGATTAGAGAACTAGTTCAATAAATACAAATGGGATAATAAGACAAGAGTATACATTAGATAATTTGTGAAGAAATTTATGTACATTATTTATCAGAAAAGACATCCGATTGACATTCAGTCAACAGTGTTTGTGTTCCCATTTTCCACTTCGAGACAAAATTTTTGCCTAAGTATATGAGGTATAATACATTCTTTATTTTTCCAAATTTTCATTATATATATATATATATATATATATAATTCCTAAAGAATTTTTCTAGATATTTCACAAAACGTCTAATTTTGAGAGTGTCCAAATGCTTAATGGCAGATAGTTTAATAGTTTTTACTTAAAAAATAAATAAATAAATAAAATAAAATATTTTAGTAAGGGTAGAAGAGAGACTTTTATACAGAATGGTGTGTGATCTAAAACTCATCTTAATCATGTATGAAACTTTTAAAAGCCACAAATACACTACCTACAATAAGTATCACACTTTCGAAATTAGGAGTTTCCTCAAAAATGCATAAAAGTTCATTAGGTATCATCTTGTACCAATGGTATTGTAATAAACATATTATATCTCATATATTTCAGAAAAAGTTTTGTCTTGAAGAGGAAAAGATAACCAATAAAATATTAAACAAATGTCAAAATACTATGAAACACCCCTTAAAAAATAATGCTTGAAATGTGGTTTGGTTGTAGCATGTGACTATGAAGATTTTTTTAATTATCTGTATAAAACTTTATGAAGCTACCATAAATATTCATAAAGTTATAAAGATTTTTTTAACAAATTGCCACTTTTTTAATTATAACACGTAGTGTATTAGACCTATACCAAAGTCATTTTTAGAATCTTAGCAGCCTATACTAGACGCAGCATACTGCAATCAGAAAGCAAAAATGTTAAAAATCTTACAAACTATGAGAATTTTAAACTAAAGAATTTTTAAATACGCATGTGCTAGGTTTAAAAAAAATTATTTCCATAATTTAATAGTCAGAACTATTGAGCAACTTATGTGAAAAATTCAAACAAATATCGTGTATATTCAAAAAGTCATGGGAGATTGATTGAACAAATTTCAGTTTTCTGAAAATAAAAGTTAAGCTATTATGTGTTTTATACACATTTTTATTTTTATTCAATCAATGCTGAATGGTAATACAGTATTTGCTGATTGTAAATAAATATTTTTAAAACCTCCTATTATCTGCCTCTTTCTTTGAGAAGAACTAAAGTTCTGTTCATTCTATCTGTCACGACTTTTTGAACTTTACATGATATTTGTTTGCGGTTTTCATATAAGTTGCTCAATACATTTGACTATTAAATTATGCAATCGAATTATTTCAAAACTAGTTCATGCGCAGTTCATGCAGTGTGCTGAATTTCTTAAAGATAACTTTGCTCTGGATCTAATACCCTACGTGTTATAATTAAAAAAGTGGAATGTTTTTGTAATTAAAGAAAAAAAAAAGTCTTATCTACATGAATATAGCAGCCTCATATGGTATGGTAGCCTCATAAATGTTTACACAGATAATAAGAAAAATCTTCATAATCACATGCAGCAACCAGAACACATTTAAAGCATTACTTTTTACAGGGTGATCCAAAACATTTTGATTTTTATTTAATTTTTTCCTTGTCACCTTTTCCTCTTCAGGACAAATCTTTTGCTGTCATATATGAGGTAAAATATTGTCTTTATACTACCAGAGTTTCAAGATGATTCCTAAAGTACTTTTTTAGATATTTGACAAAATATCGAAATTCGAAAGTACGGTCGGTAACAAAAGTGTCCGAACACTACCAAACATTCCTTTGTAAAAAATACACTTCATACGGTTTTGTTAAATAATTCCTTGTCGAATCCTATTTTTAATCTGACTAAGAACATGATTAGTTAAAGATTTATTTAACAAAACCGTATGAAGCATACTTTTTTTTTTTTTACATAGGAATTTTTGCTAGTGTTCGGACGCTTTTGTTACGGACTGTATGCAAATACTTATTGGTGGATGGTGGATATTAAAAACAATATATAAATAATCTACATTTATAAACATTACGCGTCTTTATTCAGATAAAGTAAAGGATTTGTACATATTTCAGCTGTAAAATAAATTCTAATATGATTTTGAAAAAAAAAAAAAAAAAAAAAAATGCATTGTTGCGTATTCGAGTTTCGTAAATTATTCGTGAATGAATGACATATGTTGGAGAGACTTAAACGATTTTTACAGATTACTGCAGGAGATTACAGATCTGTCAAGGAAGTACCATTTTTAGTTTGACCAGAAAACACAGCTTAAATAACAGCTGGCAACATTTAAATCTCAGCGTAAATTGTAACTTAGAATCAATACACAGCAATAAGTTGCGATTCAAAAGCAGAGACTTAGTCATCGAGAGTTCCTTACACGTCGACCAACATGGCTTCAAATGACCGACCCACGATATGATGCGATATCTTTATACAGCCTCTTATATTTCGAGAATTTCTTAATATCTTGCAGAAAAATATCTAATTGCAGCTTAGATGATCAATATATAGATTAAAAGGTTTTTCACCAAATTTGTCGCTAAGACTATTACCTCATGTTGAAGCATTTTAGCGGTTTTTAAAAATAAATGAGCAATTTTAATGCCAAAGCAACCTAGAAGTGCAAAAAAGTAAAATTTTATAACTTGAATAAGACCCCTTGGCTGAAATTACACA
This sequence comes from Salticus scenicus, assembly GCA_963930645.1. NCBI lineage: Eukaryota > Metazoa > Arthropoda > Arachnida > Araneae > Salticidae > Salticus > Salticus scenicus. The sequence goes on from OZ005656.1 coordinate 31,369,897, forward strand.
AAAATAACGATTAATATTTACAATTTCGTGAGAATATAGTGATTGTATTAGTACAATAAAAAACACATTCCTTTCGTTTCAGATATACTATTCACGAAGTAAAAAAAATAATTATGGCTTTAAGTATTCATTTAAAAATTAAAATTATTTTAACGTATAATGAATAACCTACAATTACTTCCGCCTGCAAACGCAAATTATTATACACACTGATCATTGTTAATACATGTAGTTTTTAATAATAAAAAATCTTTGCCAATGTGTTGTTTTTAACCTTAATACCACTTTTTGCTTATTTTTTTCATATATATTTTTTTTATCCACATAACCTGAATGCAGTAATATTGTTGATACATAAAATGTAAAAACTTTTTATAAAAACCATAAAGCAAGAACTCGCAACAATTGTTTTGGGTCGAAAGAAGACGTGACCCTTCGTCATGCAAATAAAGTAGGCACGAGTGTTCGCGTTGCCGCTTTGTTTGCAGCACTCATGTTAACTTTGTCTTTGTTCAACCCAAAATAATTGTTGCGAAGTCTTGCGTTTTATGATACAGATAAGGTCAACATCAGCACAGATTGGTTGATAAATCATGCCATAAGCAACATAAGACTGATGGAAAAAAAATTATACCGATTTACAGCACAATGTGAAGTAATAAGACTTCAATTATTATTACAGTACTAGCTGTAAAAATATACAGCAACATATGCTGTATCTATTTTAAGAAATTGATTTATTTTTACAGAATTTTTTTACAGTGTAGTGTTTCAAATTTCAATCACCGACATGAGATCAGGTGTCAGATATTCGGTGCATGGAATTACAAATATTCTGGAATAGTCCTGACTTATCTCGAAATATCTAGGTAATTACTACGATTCGTGCAACCAGAATATTCGGAATTCTATGTACAGTACATCTTAGGCCTGCATTAAAATCGGTGGACAGAACTTCAAATTCTATTATTGATCCAAATTTCTTTTGTTCAAGTACTTGCATTTATTATTTTTATTATTATTAAAATTCACTTACTTTATTTCTGTTTATGTATACAATACGTCTTAAGGAAAGATTTTCTGAGCACATATTGCTATATGCAGCTATTGCCTTTTCCGCCTTTATTTAGGGCACTTTCTGGGAGGAAACTTTTTACCACTTTTTTTATAGATAATTTTTATGGTATTTTCATACAAACATGTAGTAATTAAACCAAATAGAGATTTTTCAAAAAAAAAAAAAAAAAAAAAAAAAAAGTGCTAATAAAAAAGGCAGAAATTTCTCATTTCCGAATGCGTCCTAAAAGAAAGGAGAGTGCAACCACTGTATATGTTTCCGAATCCTCGGAATGCGTTTTGCAGCTTCTATATGTTTTGAAACATGGTGAAAAAAAAAACTGTATATTATACATTTTCAAACTAAAGCTTACTGCAATCTTTACACACCCTTGATAACAAATTCAAAATAGAATTTTTTTTAGAAGGTGATGTTTAGCTATAAGATTAAAAAAAAAAAAAATAATAATAATATTGAACAGTACTATCAGCTTAGTTTTGCTTTATAGACTATTTTATAGTGGAGACTTCATTTGACATTTAGCTATTTTATTATAATGAAAACTAAATTAAAGACAAATATAGTATTTTCCTGATGTCACAATTATAGAAAAAAGTTGAATAAATGCCAAAGTTAACCCGCTGAACACATAGAAGGAAGTTCCTCTGGAACAAATAATTTTATTCATCTAAATTCTAGCTCTTTTAATGACATTTCTGAAGAAAGTACTCTTATTAATTGCAGATACTAATTGATTTTCCAGTTATTCATATGTAAATTAATGGCCTCAAACAACTAGCGTTAACCTTAAACTCTTACCATTATAGGAAAATAACTTCTTACAAATGCTAAAGGCTAAGTATTCTATTTTAAGAATATGATATAATATATACTTAGCTGAATACTGAAAGTAAATTTGGCAGATAAATAGATTTTTATACCGTTTTGACTTAATGTTATTTTTTCCTTGCACTATTTTCATCATATTCTTAAATTCTATTCTTTTAGTATTTTTCTAATATTTATGAAACTATTCTGCATTTATAAGAAAATTTTTAGATTCACACACACACACACACACACAATATATATATATATATATATATAGTGAATACCGGTATTTATACCAGTTCTAAAACTTTTAACACTTTTTGAAATATTTACTACTTTTAAAATGGTGTAACTTGGTGTTTCTCTATGTATATGTAAGAAAAACTAACTTTTTGTTCAAGAACTAGTACACAGACAATTATGAAAAGTATTATTTAATTCCATCTTAATAAATTAGAATTTATCAACTTTTATGCATATCACTCGAATGGGGACTCAAAATAAAGAAACAATATAAAGTAAAGTCATTATGAAATGCACTCTAAATGTAAAGAATGATCACAAATGTTATTTTATTTTTTAGCATTAATTTGTAGCAAAACAGAATCTAAATTTATGATCATCCAAAAGTTTCTTTCAACGCATCGACATTTTATGTTTATGTTTTTATTTATAGCGATCACGATTTTCAAACGAAAGCAATATAATTTGATGAAAATTTGACATACTTGTTATGTCTATTTAAATGTAATAAAGTAGAAACGTCATACTGCAATTATACTTAAACATGAACGAAAAATCATACAGCACACAATGATAATTATTTCTTTCCAACTGTACGTATTTGTTGTATCATATAGGTTTCAATGTTCTTTGTTTAAATTACCACACAGTGGACAGACACAAGTATTGAAAGCCATACAGATTGACTAATTGAATTCATAATCACTCTTAAAAATTGTTGGAAAGTGCTAAAAATGCTTAAAGAAAAAAAAATCAACTCTTTGAGTCTAATTAAAGCCCTTAAATATATCTGAATATTTTAATGTTCCTTGTAAATCTGAACGTCAAATATTTCATATACTATACAGCGCATTATTTTAGCTATTAACAATAAATGTCAATTTCTTTATGATATCTCATTAGAAATAAATTTAAATGTGATTCATAAAATCTTTTGTCCGAAAACGCAATGCATCGCATTTTGTTGGGTGTCCTTGTACACAAATCAGTTGCACAAGACCTAATAGTGCCATTTTAAATAGGAAACATTTTATAGTGAACTTGAACAACAAATATCATCTTTTAGAAAATTCTGAAAATATTTACGGACACTGGAGGCGGGCAGACGGGCAGATGGACAGTCAGAAAGAGACATACAAAAATTCAAATCATATTTACACATAAAAATTGTTAAACAGTGTTGAATCGCTTATTGTAAACCAAAATGCAATTCCAGCAAATTTCTACTAATAACCTTGAATGTAAATGAATATTTTTGTGTGGCACTTTAAACCTTAATGCTAATCATACTATATTTTATACAAAGCATGTTTTTGTGCATATGAATAACATATTTTAATTTCATTAATATTTCTACAAAGTAAAGTTATTAAAATTTATCTTATAGAAATACTAGCCATAGAACGCAATGCTTTGGGGTAATTTCGGATGTCTCTCTACACAAACCGTTGGTGATATGTACTCCACTTTTCTTTTTTTAAACATCGCATAGTGAACTTAAATAACATATTTTAATTTATAAAGATTTGTGTAAAGTAATGATATTAAAATGTAGTTTATAATAATACCTTTCATAAAGCACAGTGCTTTGGAACACCTTCGACAGTCCCTGTACACAATCCATTAGAGGCATTCACTGAATTTACAAAAAGAAAAATATGATAATGGACCTGAATAACATACACTTACAAAAAAAAAGGGAGAGCAAGCCGAAAAGTGAAAAAAAAAAAAAAAAAATGCGCTAAAGCCATGTATGGGCAAAAAATGGAGAATACACATGTAATAAAACGCAATACAGAAACAAAGAAGCAAAAAACAGTTGTGTGGGAACTTTAATTTTTTTGAATGGTGGAATGAACATGAAATGATGCTTCAGGGCAACAATTCGGTTACATGTAAATGACAAAAACTTAATGTTTGGAAATAATACAGAATGTTTAATATGGCGTGCGGTTTCTCTGAACTGCTAAGACAGACGCACACCTGTTTGGCATGAATGCGATAAGGTTATTGATAAGACTTTGGCGAATACTCTTTCAATCTTGAAGAAATGAGTTCTGCAAGTTTTGGACAGTAAAATGAGGGCTTGGTCATCTGAGTGTGTTCGCAACATGCTCGATCTAATTTAGATGAGGAACATATACTGGCCGCTTCATATTCTGCATTGTTTCAGCTTCAAAAAGTTCTCTACAAGACGAACTTTATAAGGTCCACCCTAATCGTGCATTAAAATAAAGGATTCGCAAATTTCTACAGCGTATGGTACGATATGAGGTCTCAATCTCTGCATACCATTTTGCGTTACAGCCTTCTTATACGACCCCTTTCAATTTTTTAACACTATTTGGTGATGGATTTTCGGTATAATTGCTTGTTAAAAATTAATAAATAAACGAATGTACTACTGTTTTGTTAAATAAATCCTTGTTGAATCGTGTTATTGGACTGACTAAGAACAGGATTCGGCAAGGATTTATTCAACAAAACTGTATTAAGAGTATTATATATATATACATAGGAATTTTTGCTAGTGCTCGGATACTTTTGCTGCCGACTGTGTTCTTAATTTTTTCTGGATAAAAAAATAATAATAATAATAATAATAATATGAGTTGTAATTAAATATTGTCTGAATTTATTTCAACATTTTCCAATAGAAGAAATTAGTTGCACAATTACAATTCATCTGCAAATTGTATTGTCACCATATTTCCCATGATTTACTTTCTAATAATTTGCCATATTATTATTATTGTTATTTGCCAACTTTTTTTTTTTTTCAAAGATAAATTTTCATATATATGTATATATTCTGTATTGTCATAAGATATTTTTTAAGTCAAATTTGCTTATGTTTCTTTTAAAGATTCAACGCTTAATATACATAAATTCTGTATAATATAAGGATTCGATTTTTCAGTCAGTACACATATTACATTTTACTCATATTTTTTTTTTTTTTTTTTTTTTTAAACCACGTTACTGGTTAAAGATCTTGGAAGAAAAGAAAACACGTTTAATGCTTTAACTACAGCGGTCGTTAATGAGCTATTTCAGATATCTGCTTTGTATTCTGGCGGTCGTCAGCAGACAATATGTTCTATTTTCAAATCCAGGTATGTTTTAAATTTAAACAGCAAGACACGCCTTCTGTGGTTGTTAAACGTCAATAGATATTACAGAATATATATGTAATTAAGTAGGATAGTTATTGTTAGAAAATTGCAATGCAAGGGGAAATATCCTTCTGTGTAGCTAAGACTACAATTAACGTGGAATTAATAATAGACTAAAAATTATTGTCGTGAATTATCTTACCACGTATTTCCCAATCCAGAATAAATATAGTTTTTTTTTGGGGGGGGGCTGGGGGGAGGGAGAGGAGGGGCGTTCTAGCTGTGTATACTTTTACTCGTAGTGAAAGGATGGAAGGTATATATATATATATATATATATATATTATTTATGTGTGAGAACAAATGCCAGTAAATGAGATGCAATATGTATAAAGTAAAAATATAGTAGAAGTGAATTTCTTTCTCTGGAGGCAACAAAATAAAGTATGAAGATCGCAAGTTTTCTTTAGCATCATCACAGAGGTTTAATAATTTCTTTAATTTTGTGATTATCAGCTTTATTACAACTGAACACTGACAAAATGTATAACAGAGGATACCACGTACCCAAATAATACTGAATCTTTCTATGCAGCCACCCAAAGACGCATACAGTTTATCTCATTATATTCACTAAAGGCCAGCACTAAAAAGTTAATCTTTTTATATTGATGTATAGTTGATGTCATGAATTTAATATTAATAGAGCAGTTTTTGACGGATTAATTTTTAGCTTTCCACAGACAGTATTCATTACGATGGAGTGTATTTTCATTTACGAGATGATATACAATTTTAAATCATGTCAGTATTCTCAGATTCTGCTAAGTAGCACATTATGAAGATCAGTACGTACAGTCTGCTCATCTACGGTAATTAATCGTAAATATATAAATCACTTCCAGAATTCGTTAGAATAGATATTTTTGTCTAATTGACAGTCTGTATAGTTCAATATGTATTTCAAATTTTCTATCTGTGGTAATAGTCTGTGGAGATTTACATCATTTCTACATTAGATTTATATACATTTAACTCCAAGGTTTCCTCTTCTTAATGATATATTGCATCTGTTACTAAAGAATTCCTTCTTTATTTTATCATCTTCTTTTAAATAAGTTTTCCCTTTTTCCTCGATGTTCTTGTATTTCTAAGTGTTTTTCATCAATCGTAGTTTTATCTTTTTCAGTAAAACTTATAGTATACATCTTCGTTCTTTCAGTTATATCCTATAATCTATTTTCTCTTTCTCTCAATTTTTCCCCTTCGGCGTCTGAGTAACGGGGGGGGTGGAGCTGAACTTGATCTCGAGGGGAATTCTCATTGGTTATTATTTAACGAATTAGCATTCTTGTGCCCTTCTGGTATATTCAAATTACATTGTGAAATGGAATATTATCCGAAGCGTGTTTAATTTTGTGAGTTTATATAAACCTTTATTTAAGTCCGGCCTCTCGCTTCCTAGGTCTCTGGGGAGTTTTTTTTTTTTTTTTTTTCATAAAATTACTGGCTCTACGCTACCCAGGCTGTATATATATTTTTGTATTAAATGTCTGTTAATAACCTGATGCTTTTATTTGCTTTCACAGCTAAAAAAAACATAGGATATAAATTTTCGTGATATCCTCTGTTGGTGGTCTTTATGTATTTTATTTTATTGCTTCAAGAGAAAGCAAATAACTCCTATTAATTTTTACGTCATAGATTGTATCTTTTTACTGGCATTTCCTCACACATACAATAATAAGCATGACATATACAAACGCACTTTATTTATAGAGATAAATAGACAGATAAATAGATAGATAAATAGTTAGATAGATAGATATAGCTATATGTTTATATATATATATTTATCTTATTAGGTTATGTATATGTATATGTCTTTTATTCTAAAACTGTTGAAAAACAGCATATATCAGACTTAAATGTGTATATTTATTTCTTATTTTTATTATTTCTTCTTATTATTTTTTGTTATTATTATTTATTTATTTTATTTATTTTTTGTTTGTTGCTTAGTTGTATCATATTTAGAGAACAATAAATTCCAAATATGCATTATAAAATCAAGTTCTTAAGTGAGTTGAAATTAATTTTCTTATCGCTTTTCTATTTTTATAACACTGATTTGCATTAAACTATAAAAAATCAATAACAATGACTGAATACTCGTATTTTTTTCCTAGGCACAAATTTGAAAATAAACTCTTTATTTGAAAACCTATTTAAAAGGAGGTAATTTACTTTTAAAATGAACAATCCTTGCATAAACTAATAATTCTATCAATGATTACTTGATACATATTAAATCATGAGGTATACTATATATAAAAAACTAAATGTTTAAATATTTATCTATAATACATTTGAAAATATATGCAAAGATCTATCTTCTATTTCTTTTATCTTTTATAAATTTTTTTATCACATATGCAGTTCGTACTTTATCACTTTTTAGTAATTAGTTTACTTTTATATAACTTGCTTCTTTATTAATAATGGAAATGATAAGATTTCCGCGATATACGTATGCGAATTTTCATTTTTTAGGTTGATTTTTTTAGAAATCTACCTATTGCAATCACTTCGTTTATCTATATTTTTAATAAAGTGGCAGATATTTTAAGTTAAGCGTGACCGCTTGAAATCAGGCTACCACTTGAAAATTTAAAATTGCTATGACTTCCGAAATGATACTTCAAATCGAACCAAATTTAGACAGTGTCTTAACTTATCTTATAAATATCTTAGATGAGTTTATTAACCAAGTTGCTCCGATATTTTGTTTTCAAGTGGAGACCACTTGAAAATTTCAAATTCAAATTGTAAAAAGCGTATTCCGAATTTGTTTGAAATTTATGTAAATATACACCACATATGGGTCTCAATGAAGTTTATTAATGAAATTTATCCATAATTTTTAATAAAGTTGTATATATCTTAAGTTAAGCGGAGCCACTTGAAATCACGCTACCACTTGAAAATTTAAAATCACAATAACTTCTGAAATATTACTTCAAATCGAAACAAATTTGGACAGTGCCTTAACTTATCTTATAAATAACTTAGATGAATTTGTTAACTACGTTGCTCCGCCATTTTCTTTTCAAGTGGAGACCACTTGAAAATTTCAAATTCAAATTGTAAAAAGCGTATTCCATTTTTTTTTTAATTTTGATGTATACATAGATTATACAGGTGTCTCAAATAACTTTATTAATGAACTTTATCTGCCATTTTTAATAAAGTGGCGGATATCTTAAATTAAACGGAGCCACTTGAAATCAGGCTACCGCTTGAAAATTTAAAACCATGATAACTTTCGAAATAATACTCCAAATGGAACCAAATTTGAACAGTTTCTTAACTTATCTTATAAATATCTTAGATGAGTTTGTTAACCAAGTTGCTCAGCCATTTTGTTTTCAAGTGGAGACCACTTGAAAATTTCAAATTTAAATTGTAAAAAGCGTATTCCGAAATTGTTTGAATTTTCATGTAAATACAGACCACATAAGGATCTCAATGAAGTTTATTAATAAACTATATCCGTCATTTTTAATAAAGTGTCAGATATCTTAAGTTAAGCTGGGCCACTTGAAATAAAGCTCCCACTTGAAAATTTAAAATCACTATAACTTCCGAAATGATACTCCAAATCGAACCAAATTTGGACAGTGATATTTTCATATAATTATCATGAATGTTTCCACTGGGCAACTTGTCCCGATATCTTGATTCTAAGTTCCAGCCACTTGAAATCACACTGCCTCTTGCAAATATGCCATCACGATAACTTTTAAACTACAAAACTGATTCAAATAAAAGTTGGATAGTGAACTTATGGTTCAAATATCTAGGATAAGTTCACTTGGTGACTTGATCCGCCATTTTATTTTCAAGTGGCGGAAACTTGAATATTTGTCATTATGGTAGCTTTAGTATTACAGAATCAATTCGCATCAAATTTGGGTAGTGGATTTATCATTCAAATATTTCAGGTAAGTTCGCTGGGCATCTCACTTCTCTTTTTCTTTGAAGTGGTGCCACCTGAAAATTTCTTATGACGATAATTTTTGAAATACTGATTTAATTTAAACTAGAACTGGACAGTGAACTTATCATACAAATATACTGGATGATTTCGTTGGGCAAGTTGCTTTGCCATTTTGTTTCAGAGTCTCAGCTACTTAGACTGCCACTTGAAAATTTGCTATAATAATAACTTTTGAAACACGACACTGATTTAAACCACAGTTGGACAGTGAACCTATGCTTCAAATATATTGGATGTGTTTATTGGGCAACTTATTCCACTGTATTGTTTCCAACTGGCGGCCACTTGTAAATTTGGTATTACGGTAACATTAGAAATACTTAATCAATTCAAATCAGAGTTGAAAAATGGATTTATCATTCAAACAACAAAAAATTCACGTAACTCGTGAACCAGTCACGTTATTGCGTTCATCTTTGGTATATCGATAATAAGTATTTTCTCGCCAAAAAAGTCGCCAAATTTGGCACCAAATCCTTTATCTGCGTTACTAGATCTTTTTAATGCGTTTTTAAGGAAAAATTAGTGTATTTCAATGCTAAAACAAACTAGAAATGCAGAAAACTAACATTTTATCAACTTACTAAGCCTTTTTGAAAGAATTTCTACAAAAAAAAAAAAAAAAAAAAAAAAAAAAAAAAAAAATTCAAACTTGCAGCGATATCTTAGATGAGCAATTTTCTCTGCCATTTTGATCGAAGTGGCAGCCACTTAATTTTTCAACACGATGACTTTTGAGATTTTAAATTAATTCGAACTATATGTCTACAGTAGACTTATCTCACAAATACATTTCATATATTTGTCAACTTAACCCACCATTTTGTTTCCAAGCGCCGGCCACTTGAAAATTTTAAATTCACATAAAACGTTATTTTTGAACCGATTTCTTTAAAACTCCATAAATGCATAGCCTACATCAATATTTCTACCAAGTCCATTAATAATTTGTAGCCGCCATTTTGAAACAAAATGACGGCTACTTGATAAGGAAAAAGAAATCAACCTACCTTTCCGAATAAGCCGGAAAGACTTTTTTTTTTCAATTACTGATAGAATTTATACGAAAAGTTCAAATAACAATAAATTTTAAAAAGACGCAATTTACTTCACTTTCACTTTAGTATTTCTTTCAGTAAAATGCCATTTACTTTTTTTTTCTTTGCCTCAAAACCTTAAAATTGTTCTCAACAAAAAATACATTTTTTATATCTTTCTAAAAAGCATTAAAACATGTCCGAAATTGAAAGGCTTTTTTTTTTTTCTTTTTGTTTTTTAAATTCCTGTAAAAAGAAATTCCGAAGAATGATATTTTTTATAAAAACATTTTTAAATGTTATATATATGTAAAGTTGTTTTGCATAATAAATATTTCTTTAGAGATTTTATTTAACTGAGCTTAAGAATATTATTGTTAAGAATTATAAAATTACCTTTGTGGAGTATATTGTATTACTGTGTAAGTTTTTAAGCGATGATTTTTTTTTCTTTCAAAATTAGCCGTTGCATTTCTAGAAAATAACTGAAAATATATATATATATAATTTCTTACTTACTTTCTTTAATTCTTTTTTTTTTTTTTTTTTGAAACATTTATCTGTATTCAGAAAATTTTACTTAAATTAAGATTATTCCACTTAAAAGACTTATTATTAAAGTAACAGAACAAAACCTTTCTGTCTTATAAGAACTACAGTTCTAAAATTTTCATTTATTTATTTATTTACTTACTTACATAAAAGTATCTAAATTATAACGCACAATTATGATAGTTTTAGATTTATTAATACCCAGTATAAACATTACGTCTTTATTTGACATCCAAACCTTTAATATACAGCACGTAGATTTTATTATTATTATTATTATTATCATTCAGTTAATAAACAAATATATGTTCTTTTAAAAATTTAAAAAATATATATTAATAAACATTTTTCTAAAAATACAATACTGATTAGTCATACTCATACAAAGTTTATTGGTTATTTCGATTACTCCTCTAATATTTGAAACTTGAAATTAAGATAATAAATATTGAACTTAGCAGAATATTTCATATATATTTTTAATCATCATTGAATATATCTATCTATATATATATATATTATTCGATTTTCCTCGGGATAATTATTATTAAAAGCAAACATATAGCTGTCAACCGTTCCATATTTTGTCTGCCGGTATTTCTTTATAGAAACTTTTTACTAATTTAATCATATAAGTAGTATAGAAATCAAGCACTTAAGGATCATGCTGGAAGGATCCTCACACTTAAGAGTCATCCGGAAGTGAATGTCCTCTCTTTGTTTATTTACATGTCAATAACCTATGCATAACCCCCCCCGGCTCGTCACTTGATTGACCTTGGGGTTCATTGAGCCCGAATGTCAACAATGTACTTATGTGTGTTGTGAAATTTGCGTAAATATGTAGTATAATTGTATTAAAAGCATGCCTTATTTTGTTTATTTACCTTCGCGAGGACATCGTCATGCATCCCGCGACCACGTGCTCATGTTTCATTTTACTTTGTATTACAAGGTTGGGTGATTCTTCCTGAATTTCACTCTTTGATTATTTACATTTGCGGAAGCATCGTTATGCTTCACGCATCTGCACATCCATGTTTCATTTTTACTTTGTACTACAAGGTTGAGTGGTTATTCTTGAATTTCACTTTCATCTGTTGATGTTTTTTTAAAACACGGAAGCATATGTCACAGAGAAAGTACTTTTTGTATCAGTGACCTACATTTAAAAGTAATGTTTTGTTATAGCCTTGAAAGATTGATACATTTGATCGACTGTTATGTAAGTAAAAACATTTAAGTTGTGACAAAAAATAACTTTTAATGTTTTCAATATTGTATCAACAATTTAGATAAAATATTTTATCTTTTTTATTATCAAAAACATGTATGACGTAATCAAATATAGTTGTTTTTTTTTTAATATGGAAAAAAAATTTTAGACTTAAAATATAATGTCATATAATACTAAATTGTAAATATATCATTTGTATAAAAAAAGTTACAAAACATTGTTTAAAAATTGCAAAAAAAAAAAATTATTTGTAATTTTTTATTTATATTATATTGTAAATAATTTATTATGAAATATTGTAAATTAGTTGTTAAAAATGGGATCAGACAAGATTTGTTTTATTTACTAGAAGAAAAGTAAAGAGTTAAATTTTTATCTGCAAAAGGAGATAACAATTTTTTAATATACGTTTTTAAAACTTAATTTTTTTTTTTTTAACGGTAAAAATAAAACATGACAAAAATAAAGACATACACATATTTGCACATTAAAAAAGGATTTATTACATATTAATTACATAATATTTTGAAAAAATAGATAATTTTCACATGCATTGTGAATTTAAAAGAAAATTATTTATTACATATTAATTTTTTTTTCACAATGTGAAAAAAAAAAAATATTATAAATGCTTTGTTTTATATAAAAGATGAAAACATACGCATGCATATCAGTTTTTAAAAATTGTAGACAGCGAGCATTGTATAGTTTACAATTTATTTTTCCTTGATGAGATTTTATTGCCCAAGATGATCAACTTCTAAAGCACACGAAAAATCATAGTCGACGAATCTTGTACAGTTCACGATTTATTATCTTTGATGTCATTTTTGTAATGCAGTTGACGAACTCGGGATATATACACCAAAAAGTCACAGATGATAAAACACAAGAAGTTGCACAACGGCGAGCACTGTATAGTTTACAATTTATTTTTCCTTGATGAGATTTTATTGCCTAAGATGATGAACTTCTAAAGCACACGAAAAATCATAGTCGACGAATCTTGTACAGTTCACGATTTATTATCTTTGATGTCATTTTTGTAATGCAGTTGACGAACTCGGGATATATACACCAAAAAGTCACAGCTGATAAAACATAAAAAGTTGCATGAAACACAGGGTTTTTTTTTTTTTTTAATCTTGCAAAACAGATACGAAAGAAATAAAAAAGAAATGCATATATAACACGGAAAAGAAAAAACTAATGTCATTGTTTTTGCGTTTATATAATATTTTATTCATCACATTGTTCAACATTTTTATAGTGACCATAACTATTTGTTGTTATGGCATCAATTAAATATTTTTTATCATAAAATGCCGAAAGACTCACTTTATTTTCTACCATTGTATTGATATCATGTTTTTTAGCTAATATCGAATATTGTTGCTGTTTTATATATGTTTCCGAGAATAAAACATTTTTATATGACTCAAATGTTAATGATTGAATGCTAGTTTTTTTTACGCCTTTAGCTTTTTTTTTTGCACTCGTCATCTGTAATAAAACAATACATTTTTGCCTTTAAACCGATAAAAGCTTTTATTGGTTTAATAAACTCGCTTTTGAGCAAACCGAGTTTACCTTTGTTTGAATCATTATACATAGGATGATTTTTCGGATAATTACTACAATCCAATATATTTGCAAAGTGATTTTTTAAATCCTGATAGATATCATTTGTTCGGACGTCGATATAAATTGAATCTGTATCAGAATATAAGAGTTGGACGTTGCTCTTATAAAATTTTTTAAAATGGTCATAGTAAAGAGAATACATTCGAAGCTTGCTCAGCTCCAAAACGGCAAAACCTACAAAAATTGGCTTATCGAGAATTAAATTTTTTTTTTTCATTTTAAATAAAGTGAAATCTTTGTTGATAATTTCGAAATAATCGAGCATTGGATTTGACAACAACTTTTTACACTCATCGATGTTTAACGCCCCTTTCACGTTTAACTTTTTTCGCACATTCTCGCAACATTTACCATAAAATGCGTTGTTTAACTTTTTAAAAAATGTTTTGTCAAAATTGTTGTCTGCTTCGTTTCTTTTGTTATTATTAAATTCTATATAATCTTTTAAGAACGGCGTTTGGGTGAATGCTAATATTCTATGAATTTTTGTAATAATTAATCCGTGTTCGACATAGAATTTTAGATTTAAGTAATGCGTGATGTAATTGTTTTTGTCAAAAAAATTTGGAATTAATTTTTTACACGGAAAAATAGATTTTAAATTGAATTGCTCGCCCATTTGTTTTGCATAGGGTGATAACATTTCCCAATTCAGAGTTAAATGCTCCGGTGCTAAAGGAAAATCATTGTGTGCATCGTGTAACGAAGGCGGATAATGCAAATCCACTTCTAGGAAATAACCAACATTTGAATCGGCGCTTGTTTGTAGAATGTTAAAATTTGCTATTTCGTCTGCAGTTAGCCAAGAAAAGTTATTTTTTGGAAGGGGGAGACATTGAATAAACCCATACAAATTCGTTGCGTCGAATGCCATGATATAATTTTTAGGTAATTTGGGCTTATACGAATTTTCCAACAATGGATTGTTGGCTTTCATATAACGCGTGCCCAAAAAACAGATTCCGCCTCTCATCTGCGATTCGAACCATATATAATCAGTCGCATTGTTTAATAGTTCTAATTCGGTCTTTGTATATTTTAATCCACTCGAAAATGTAAATTGTGAAATGGAAAAAAAATGAACCGGATCTAGCGAATAATATTTAAATGCTGTGCGCCTAAATGATAGAAATACCTCTGCTAACATAATTACATCTGTATTTTGATATAATTCAAGATAGTCTGAAAAAGATTTACAATTAAACGCGTTAAACACATGTAATGCGTGTTTATATTCTTCCTCGTCTATATTTTTATTTTCTAGCACGTTATAAAATGCTTCTTTCGGGGGTAACGTTTTTTCTTTTAACACATCGAGCGATTTAAAATATGCATATGGAAATATTCCTTTACGTTTTAATAAATGCGTGTGTTCGGAACCATAAAAAAAAGAAATCAAAATATTAAAATCATGACCCGAATCGCTTAAGTTTTTTACCAATGTGTGTAAACTCGCATCCAAGAATTGATAAGAATCGATGAATCTGATGTAATCCAAGGAAAAGCTTAAAAATTTTTGCATGTTTGTGGGAATTATTTTTATTTTATTGGCATATTGTTTTGGTATATGTTTCAATATTAAATGCGCGTCATAATTTTTAAAATTGTGAATGATGATCGGAATGAAATATGTACTTCTGTAATTCAAATTACATGTATTATGTGCAAACCCTCTAAATTCACCGGTGCCGTAATGGGAATGATCGCGCACTCTCGTTTCGTTTAACCCAAACGGTTTTTTACATATGTGACAATTATTTGCTTTTGTTATGTTGCTTCTTACATTGAGAGGTATTATTTCCTTCATTTTTTCAATGAGTTTATTTACCAAATCTCTAAGCGTATTTAAAAAATGCTCCACCGCTTGTTCGCCGCAAAAATATTCATGGAATATCGGCTTATCATTTATATCCGTAGCCAATAATGCATAACTGACTGGAATATGGTTTTCTATGGGGGTCGAATAACTCTGCGAACTAGAAGGCAAAACAGTGCTAACTTTTGAAGTTATGCACTCGAAATCTGCAAAGATAACATAAGGATGTTTAACCATTTTTGACAAGTCCGTAAATTTAAGAATAAGATTTTTAGGTATGCTTGTTTTTTGTGCTTTATATAGACCGCATAAACTAACATGATTATTCAAACCGCTTCTCTGACTAAAACCGTTCATACATAATTTGCAAAAGTATTGACGGCGTTGTTTCGAACTTACCAAGCGTTGAAAATTTGTTATTAAAAAGAAATGATTTTTATATAGTAATAAATCGACGTCTTTGATGATAATAACATTTGGGGATATATATAAAGGATAAATTTCCTTTTCCTGATAACCGTATATATTAATACGCAAATTATTTGTTCTTTCAAATGATGGTATTTGGTTAAGCGCTACGGGAAATGTCAATTTATTTGTATTGAAATATTTTATGTAACTTTTGTATGGTCTGTTTTTGTTATTATGCCGAGGATGTAATTTAGCAGCCAAACAATGTAGAAAACATTTGTTGTCGTCGCATTTAATATTTAATAGAGCGCGTTTTGCAGAAAGTTTACGCGGTAGTTTAATATTTTTACACCCGCCCCTGAGTTCTCTATAATTTCCGATACTAACGTCAATGAAAAGAATGTGCTTTATTATCCAACCGCTGCCATTGCGAATGAAATTATCAACCGAATTAAGAATTTTTTGGAAACATCTGTGAATCGCCTGATCGATCATGTAATTAGATAATAATCGTTCGACGTTAGAACAAAAGTAAAAAGTTTGAGTCATTTCATTTTCGAATTCGTCATATTTTACAAACAAAATATTAATACAAATTAGAAACCTCAATCGTAAAATAACATTTCTGTTTAGAAGAGATTTAATAAGCGGCGTAGATTCAAATATCGTTTGATAGAGATCCGTATAATTTTCATCCAAAACAGCGCGATAACTTTCTACATAGCCTCTGTGTGCAAAATCTCTTACAATAAAATTAATCATTTTCTCACTTAAAAAAAAAAAATTAAAGTATGTATGAAATAAATAAACAATTAATAAATAAATTAAAAATAAAGTATATATTTGAATGAACAAAATTTTAAACACAAAAACAATGACTTTTATATATTTTTTTTTAATCCACTGTTTTTTTAATACTTTTTTTAATTTGGATTATGGCCTTTTCCAAATTAGGTAGTTGTTTCAGACCGATGTTAAATCGATTTTTTATCTCTTTCGTGTTTTTATCTGTTTTGTAAAACCCTAAATATAGCTGTTTGCGAAATTCCTTGAGTTCTACGTACACATTTTCACCGAGATACACTTCAACGGGGTCGAATTTTTTTTTCTTTCCCTCATATATGTCTTCGTCGGGAGCTAGATTAATTAAGCGAGGTTTTTTTGATGGCCCGGCTTCGTCTATAGGCGACGGACAGCGCGGGGGAACTTCAGAATTATCTTCATCCTCGTCAGTAAATAATTTATTTATTTTTCTTTTCTTAATGTGCGTGGATGTTCTTTCTAGCAGAAAAAAAAAAAAACTTTTTTTAATTATTCAATATATTGAAAAATTTTGAAAAAAAAAAAAAAGATTACTAAATATTAATGTATAATAAATATTTACCTGCAATTGAAGAATCCATCTTTTTACAGCCGATATTATCCAAGCGGTTACTGTCAGAAAAAGTGAATATCTTAAAACTCGGACGCGTATTTATATGGTCGAAGAATAAGGATAATTTTTTGCTTCAATGAGTCGAAAAGCAAATCTAAATATGGGTTAATGTCACGATTGCAAAATATTCACTGTCATGAATAGACAGGAAGAAATGTCATGACGGAACAGGAAAAAAGTGATATAGTTCTTAATATATAAGTAAAATTGTACAAATTATACATAAATGAGAATTAGAAGTATTTTTTATGACTTATCAGAGAGCGGAAGTTATGGCGGAACAGGAAAAGATTTATAGTTTTTTAATATTTAAGTAAAAAATTGTGCAAATGAAGCATAAATTAAGATTAGAAGGATTTTTAAAGGTTAATCGGAGAGCGGAAGTATTATTCTTCGACCAAGTTTATATTAGCATTATGATCGATAAAATTAATAATATGATTTTTCCCCCCTTTTCATTCATCTGTTAATATCCGGGTTTAAAATTAGCATAATTGATATAATAGAACCATTCCAGAAACAACTTCGTGAACAAATAGTGTGCTTTTATGTTTCTCGCGACGGATTGTGGGCTATTTCCTGTTGAACTTGTATAAAAACGGTTCGCCTGGAATATTTTACCATTCACTCGGCACCTAATGACTTTTTATGCGTATGTGAATGCTACAACATGGAAGTTGAAACTTTTTAAATGATTTCTCTTTTTTTTTAAATATTTATGTTTAAAATGAAAATGCTAAAATGAAATACACATAACAAAATAAAGACAAACACATATTTGCACAATAAAAAAGGATTTATTGTATATTAATTACATAATATTTTGAAAAAATAGATAATTTTCACATACATTGTGAAAAAAAAATATTTATAACATATTAATTACATTCGAGAATGATGGAGTTTGGAGATCTTTTACTATTTTTGAAATATACAATTGTTGCACACATATAACTCAGTTCAGTTCCATACATATGAATTACATCCAAGAACGGTGCAATTCGGAAATAATTTCCTCGTCTTTTAATATTTTGAAATATGCAATTTTCACATGCATGCTGCATTCAAGTTCTTCAGAAAATTTCTTTTCTTTGTTGTTGTCAGTGATGCACTCCATTAAATCATCGAACAGTGCATATGAATGCGACAATAAGGATATGGGGTCTCCAGGCTTGGCGGTCAGATATAGGTAGCCATATTGAGTGTCTTTCTTCGAAGCATGCAGTAATCGAACCATGTCCGAACTTTTTAAAATCTTGAAATAGCTGCACGTTTCATTAGGTTGTTGTCCATAACTTATAGATAATTGCATGCAATCTTTCAAATTTTTGAAAAAATTGTTTTGAACGTGTAAAACCTGACCTTTTTCTTTATTCACATCGTCACAACTTTGTTCAGGCTTATACACGCGGAGAATTCCGAACCGTTCCATCCTCGTCGTTCGAAAGCAAACTGATTAATGTGAACTATTCAAAGAGGAGTGCATCTTTATCCAGGCTTTACACTTTTGTTGCTTGGCGTGGGACAAATGACAACATCTCACGGGTTTAAAACGTTGTAACACAAATTGTTTAATAAACTGATCATTTCTTCTTTTTTTGTTTATAATAATATCTTTAAGTTTCAAATGTCTTGCGCGACAGTACAAGAAGTATAAGCAATAATGACCGCAGGTTGTGCTCAATTTGTTTTGAAAACATTCTGTGTTATACATTATTGTGTCGGCATTTCTCTTCAAAAAATTCAAAATATTTTGATTTGTAGGAGCAAGACCGTAACTGTCGAAATAATAAACACTCTTGTTATGAAAATGAATGGCCACCCAATGACTTCCGGGCAACGAGATTGGATCTAAATTTGCAATATACATTGAATAACGAGGATTTCTTTTTCGGGGTAAAATATTCGAAGGGTATATACCTCCGAACGTCGGTCGAATCTTACCATCGCCGCATGCGAGGCGACACAATGTGATAGTGTTCATGTTTTAAAAAGACAAATTTTCAGTGATACTTCTAAAAACTGCTTCACATATTTCATTTTTTTTTTCAGGATGTCGTTGAATTAATTTTTCTGCGAATACATAAAAGTGAGCAATGCGATAAAGTGTTATGCCGTCGGAAAATAATTCGCCACCAATTTCGGCTATAGCTTCGTCTTTCCATTGAAACTGTTCGACCAATTCTTCAATTTGTTTTCCGGAAAATTGTCGCACTTCATCCATTTTTAAACTTTGAAACTGTTCGATCAGGCTGACAATTTCCTCGTTCATTCTTAAAAATCGGTTGTAATTCCCCGAGATTTGTCTATCTCAACTATGTTTCTGTATTCAGCATACACTACAAGCGTTACCGTCTCTGGCAATGCTGCGTTGAATTTTATGTCAAAAGCGATATTTCCAGTTTTATTTATACTTCCGTGATTCTCACCGGCTGCAAGATCTGGCGTTAAATCAAAAGCATACAAAGTATAACCGTCTTTATATTCCGCATAATTTATGTTAATGTTGGGAGAATTGTGATATCTGTTTAAATCGGTGAAAAGGCTTAAATAACTTCGCGCGTAGGCATCATTTTCGAAGTTGGGCTGATATGGTTTTGAGGGTATCATCTGTCCGCCATTCAACACGCAAAGATAATTTAGACCGTAATGATGAAATTTAAAAGGATTTTTACCGAAATTTCCGTTATATGCTTCGTTAGAAACAAACCCCAATATCAAACGCGTAGGTAGTTGACCTATGAAAGCATTTGCTATAGTAGATGATTGCAAACCGGTTGAAAGAGCAAAGGTTTTAACTTCTACTCTGCGAATGGGTAATTTTGCAACACCTTTCTCCAATGCTTTCTCGTGTGCTATCATCACAGAAGGCGCGACATTGATTTTTCGGATGTACAGACTTGCCGCTTCAATTTTAATCGAATGTGTATCTGTTGTCGACATCAGCGCGAATGCATCCTTGTTCCGTTCTAATTTTATGCGAACGTTAACACCGTTGATTAATAATTTTGGTTGACTAGACAAGTCAAAATGAAGCGGGCCTATGAGATCTATTGCTTTACTTAGTTTACAAGCTTTTTCTCGAGTGTTATAACCTGCATTTGTTAAACTTTTTGTTTTTACATCGTGATGGCCTGCAGTATCTTTGTAGAAGAGGGCGGCGGTCAGCAGACTTTCCTGGGCAGACTTAGAATAGAGAAGCAAGCTCTCCATAAACGCGCGATAAGAATAATTGGCTTGAGACGAAACCTGCTTTTCATTTAAAAATATCGAACATTCCGAAAATAACGTATTTAGAATATAATTTACAGGGGCTACATCATCGGTTGCTTTTAAATCCGTGCCATCGGAATTCATTACTTTAAGTCTTAAATGTAGAATTGCATGAGCCAAATCTACATAGTGTTCCCCGTTTCCGCTAATATAAAATTCGATCGGTGTTTTTTCTGCCAAAGAAGACACAGGATGTATTTCGACAAAGTTGGAATTATCAATTGCAAGCTGCGTCGGATTTAACTGAAACAAGTCTAGCTCACTCTTCAAACAGATTTGCCCGGCCATTATTGCTGCTAATCGAATATGTCTCGTGTTGTCTTGCGACGTTTTGTCTTCGAATGACGCGTTTTATTTCTACGTTTTCTTTTTATACCTTGACCCTGTTGCTGCAATTTTTCAAATATGTCTTTTTGTATATTCTTTGATGTTTCGCCGAAGCGGTTTCGAGCCGAATCTTTAAATGACGTACCACTTGCAACATCCGAAATGACATTTTTTCCAGTTTGAAATAAATTTTTTGCCAAATATCGTCCCGCTCTCATTGCCAGCGGACTGATATAACGTCTCAAATCACCAAAAAACCCATAACCTCGTTGGTGAGCTATCCCTTGAAAATAAGGACCGCCGCCGCCGACTTGCGCGCAATAGTATGCCTCGCAATCTTTTGCATTTAGATGCATTTTCCCTATTGCGACAACTAATGAAACAATTTACGAAATGTGCTTTCTATTTATAGATTTTTACGCCGAAAGGATAAACCGACTATTGTTTTCCCGCCAGTAAATATGATGTTTTTACCCGAAGATGATCGCAATTCTATCTCTATAGTGTCTATAAATTGTTTTCTCAAAGGGAAATAAATCGGTTTGTCATAATGTTTTACAATTTGATCTCCTTTTTCATTCTGAGTTGCTATTACTCTCAGAAGAGGTACATAAGAATCGCCGCAAAAATGAGACTCAACGATGTCAGAATAAATAAATATCTCCGAAACGCCGGCGTCCAATTCTAGAGGATATGTGCCAACGTGTTGCCCGCTTTTATAGTGCGTGTCGACAAATCCTAACATGTCTGCGAGACCGCGTCCGAAAGTTATCTCATGATTTTCGGGTACGCGCAATTCTACTTTAAAATCAGGCAGTTGTCGCAATCGAATTTTATTAAATTGTCTAAACAAATCTCCTGCGGTTTTATATATGCCTGGGTTCACTCGTAAATTCTCATGAACCTTTCTATATCTTTTCACTCTCGGATATTCATTCACAATTAACTTTAGGGTTTCGCCTGCTTCGACATTCAATGAGGAATTAATTTTAAATGATTGTTTGTTTTTAATAAGTTGATCATCGTCTTTACCAAGAACATGCAAGAAAGTTTGAGCGACCTCTTTGGAGATTTGCATTTCTGCATAGTCAGATACTTTAATTTCTAACTCGTCTGAATCCGCATCATAATTAAAAGTTACATAATTTTGAAGATTTAGGTGTTCGATGTTTTTGTTAATGTGTAGAAAAACTAGTCCTTCGTATGCGAAATAATCGACTTCGCTTTTTTTAATAGGATTGATGGGAATGATATGAGTTGTTGAATTTAATGGATTTTTATCGATAACAGTAAATTTTTGACTTTTTTTTTCGTTCGAGCGACGAAACTTTGTAGTAAAAGTTTTTGCTATGATGGTGTCCTCGTTAGGTAAATAAAGCATATATAATAGTTTCGATGTATCAGATTTTTTCAACTCTATTTCAAATCCTTCTTGAATATCGACTGTAACATTTACTCTATCGTGATCGGGTATAAATTTCACGCTCTCCCGATCGGACACGTGTGTTTCAATTTTTTTATTTAGTTCAATAAATAATTCATCGATGTTTTTTCCGGGGTCATATTCGAATCCTATATCGTAAACTCTCTTTTCCAATACACTTTCCGTTTCCTCTTCATATCGCAAAGAATAGTCGTTGTTATGATCGCTAATGTTAAACCAGTTTCGAGGTATAATAATTTCGGATAGACCGACTTCCCATGAATCATTTAATAACAACGGCGATGACAGTTTCGTACGATAGGATGATTGCGTGTTTTGAGGAAAATACTTTGCACTCGCATTGCTAGGAAGCGTAACATAAAAATCATTTATTGCCGCATCCATGACGCTTTTATCCACGAATTATGCGTTTGATCGAAACCCGCCCACTTGACAAAATATTCTTTGTTTCTGCCTTTTCCTCTTGTCTTTAAAATCTTCTCTATCTTCCAAAAGTCGCGAGAAGTTTTTGTCACTTTCTGAAGTTCTGGTTCCTAAAATCTGCCTTTTATACTCGTTTCTTTAAGATCTTTCAAAAGATAGGTGGGTGGATTCGACGGATAGCGCTTATCTATTATAAAAACTTCGTTCGTCCAACTGGGCAAGTAACCTTTGTGAAACGCGCGTTTTGCTTTCGATATTCTAACGCGATCATTGACCTCGAATTTATAACTAGTATTTGATCTGTAGCCGTAAAGTTTTTCGAAAATTTCAGATTCTAAATCCGGTGTCACATTAATCGGAGCATAACCGATGCTGCGGTGTTTGCTCGCGTTGTAACTTTTCATAACATGTTTCAACACGTCTATATATCTGTAAGACCCGGTGTGAGTAAATATACGATAAAGTTTTTCTTTAAGTGTTCTGATAAATCTCTCTGCGACTGCACATTTGTTTTCGCTAAGCGTAGAATAGTGATTTATATTGTGATGTTTAAATAAAGATTGGACTTTTTTATTATAAAATTCTTTCCCTTCGTCTGTTTGTATGTTTGGAACGTGCTTTACCTGCTTCAGTAATTTTTTAAACGCGTCAGCCACGGAATCAGCGTCTTTTTTCTTAAGGGGTATTGCATATGCATATTTAGAGAAAACATCAATTGCCACGAGTATATATTTAAAACCCTTATTATATTTTGAAAGTTTTGAAATGTCAATTAAATCACATTGCATTAATTCTCCGATACCGAAAGCTAACACTCTGCGTCGTTTGAACTTATAGCGCACTGGTTTGTGAAGGGTATAAGCGTCTTGTTTTGTCAGCCATTCGCGAACAGTTTTCAAAGGTAATTGAGCAGACTTTGCCAATCGTGATACGCCTCCGTATGAGCCAGGATTTTCTGCATCATAATAGATTTTTTCTAAAATTTTATCTTTTAAATTGATTGCCATTTTGCCATCTTTTGCGGAGTTTTCATCGAGGATCGAATGCGCTGTTGTGTTTTAAAACGATCTTCTCTTCTTTGCAGGTTGATGGCACGTTTTGTAGACTTACGAAACACGTTCTCTTCGGAATCTTCGCTATCTGACACTATTTGAGAGCGCGGCATTGCTTTCATGTGCGATACTAAATTTTGATTCGCTATCCAGGAAAGAGGAACGTTAATTTCTTTTATGGCTTTCAAGAAATGAAAAAAATGACGCGGTGGTGATGCAGTTTTGGAACTTGTCATGAGATAATGAAAATAATCTATCACACTTGATCCGACTATTGGTTGTTTTTTTTGCAGAAACTCTCCTTTTTCGTTCCAAGAGTATTCTCTAGTTTTCAATTTTTCTGCAATTAGAGATACATATTTCGCAGAACGCTTTGGAATTGTGGACATAATACCTTTCAATATCGGATCCTCAACGATTTGTTCACTTGGCTTGGTGATATTCTCCGGTTCATCTGTTGTCATACTAACGCGAACCGGGTCTGGAGGTGCGTGCACAACCTTGTGGTATCGCATGATAAGTTGGCTCAACAGTTTTACTTTCAAATCATCTGGAATATTTGCTCTCTCTAGTAATGAGTCAATGTCATCTTCCAGACGCAACTCCGGTTTTTGAAGTTGATGTGAAGATACCAATTCTTCGGGAATGAGAGCAACTCTTTTGGCCATGATCACACGTCTTAATTACTTCATCAATTTTTTTGAAATAATCGGTC
Source organism: Salticus scenicus (assembly GCA_963930645.1). Classification (NCBI taxonomy): domain Eukaryota; kingdom Metazoa; phylum Arthropoda; class Arachnida; order Araneae; family Salticidae; genus Salticus; species Salticus scenicus. The sequence goes on from OZ005656.1 coordinate 31,394,570, forward strand.
CTAATATACTGCCCAATGCGGATATTATAGCCGGTGCTATAATTGGTAAGAATCCACCTGATTGGTTGATTAACATTTTCTTTTTCTTTTGCGTTGAACAAGTTTTGCTAGAGAGCATTCTAATCAAATTTTTATATTTTTTCATTTTTCTTACGCTGACGGGTATATTTCCATTCAATATGTTCAAACATATTTCGCAGACAGAATCAATTTGTGCCTTAAACGCCGTTTTTAGCAATGCACGTTTTTGCTGCGGATGAGAACGAGACAATATCCGTAAAAAATGATATTGTCTTTGAATGTTCTTTTTCGTCATTTTGGTTGAAATATCCAACAAAATCCGTCCTGAGAGGGAAAAAGACTTTCCCGCATGCGCAACTCCTCTGTTGTTTTTGGATGCAAATCAATGACTAAATAACCAAAAGGTTTGTTAGTCGCTTTTATATATGCATCCATGAAAAATTGACAATTGTGCGGATATATCTGTCTTCCTAAACAATTCACTTGGGAGGCGTCTCTCGCATTTTTAAACAGTATGATATAGTGCGCATTCAGACTAATGTCTCTCATTACTTTCAATCTCGGAAACATGTTTTGTAAAATTAGTATAACACTGGTTCCGCAATGGTGGGATGCTGCAGTAAAAAGATCCGCTATTTTGTCGTTCAGATGATGCATTAAATCATCAATAACAATCAAATCGCCTTCTTCATAAGTCGTTGGAAGCCCTTCTATAAATTCGATGCAGGGTTCGTTTACAAACCAAGGTGCAACATATGAATAACACCATTTTACTTTCTTAATTTTTGATCCGTAAATGTTATTATGAATCATTTTCCGAACCAAGGATGTTTTACCGGATTGACTGGGACCGACTATGAGACATGAACTTGGGTGTCTTAAACGTAGCATATTTTTCCGTAATTATTATTATTTTTTAGCTTCAAATCCGAAAAACGCATCGTCGCATGCGAAAACAAAAAACTTAATGTTATACCATTCTGTTTTTATGCTAATTTTATATATTTGACGGACAATATTTGCAGACTTTAAAAAATTCTTTTTCATTCATTTGAACGCCGGTTCTATTGGCTTTCAAAACATTATTTTCATTCTTCCAAAAATAGCGTATGTCATATACATTATTATTATTTTTTCTGCAAATATGGAAAAAGATTCTTCGACCTATATAATCCGAATGCGAACAATTAGAATTTTTTAGATCTACTTGATAATTATCCTTTACACAATAATTCCAATGATTCAATATATAATATAAAGAAAATGAAAAACTAAGTATATTCAATGCGCACAAAACTAAATAAAACGAGACATGCTTTTTAACGTTCATATTTTTTTTTTCTTCGAAAAATAAATCACGTCAGATACGATTAAAGACTTTCACCGTTTATGAGAACTTGCTTTTCATGCGCGACTGATTTATATTAGCATTAAGAAACACAACATTCGACCTTGCGGTGAAAGTAGAAAAATAAGATCTGTCACATGGATACATGAACCGTAACGATGTAAATAAACAAAGAGCGAATCTTCTTTTCATGCACGACTTATTTATATTAGCATTAAAAGTCATCATTCGACCTTGCGCCGAAAGTAGAAAAATAAGATCTTTCGCGTGGTTGTACAGACCGTGACGAGGTAAATAAACAGCGTAAGACATGCTTTTAATACATTTTGTACTACATATTTAGCAACACACATAAGTACATTGTTGACATTTGGGCTCAATGAACCCCCAAGGTCAATCAAGTAACGAGCCGGGGGGTGTAGGGGGGGGGTTATGCATAGGTTATTGACATGTAAATAAACAAAGAGAGGACATTCACTTCCGGATGACTCTTAAGTGTGAGGATCCTTCCAGCATGATCCTTAAGTGCTTGATTTCTATACTACTCATATATAACTAATGTAAAATATGATACAAAATTCTAGAAAAATAATAGTGGTAAATCGCGTTTGGTTAATAACTGGTGAAAAATGAGTAGAGTTAAAGAAATTCCTACATAAAAAAGTAGAGTTAATACTGTTTTGTTAAATAAATCCTTGTGGAATCATGTTGTTAGTCAGTATAAGAACATGATTCGACAAGGATTTATTTAACAAAATGTATTAACTCTACTTTTCTTATATAGGAATTTTTTGGTAGAGTTCGGATATTTTTGTTACCGACTGTATATATATATATATATATATATATATATATATATCTCAAAATGAATAAAAAATTTGTCACCATTTCTCTATTTCTGGCTCATTGAAACAGTAATACCAAACAACCGTTAATAATGAAGATATTATTCTTAGCATTTTAAATACTAGTGACACAGAGTGCAGCACTTTTGTCTTTAAATAATTGCAAGAAATGGAGTGATTATTTATTTAATTATTTGGAATAAAATCAACTAACCTATAATACGCACTTACAACAATTTCTTTAATATACTTAACAAACAATATACATTCATTACAATAAATTATTTGTAATGATCATTTAGAATTTTTTAAATGTTTATGGATAAACATGATTTCTACATCATTATTAGAAAATCTCACATTAAATTATACTCAAAAAATACAATTTATGTTTCGAAACAGCTTTTATCGTTATTAAAATCCGAAAATTTACATCTTAAATATAGTTAAAATATTTCTGATTTAATAAAAAGGCTTCATGGACTGCTTAAAGAATGAATTAAGTGCATTTTAGACTAAATAGCTCGAATGCAAAAAGCCATAAAATATACTTAATGCCGAAAGTTTATTTTCAGCTGTTAAATAACTGAATGCTGGCGAATTATAAAAGTTAGAACATTTAGATACAATAGTTTTACTTTCTTCTATAAAACGGATTTCTGATAGTTTGTATTGTTTGTGCTTGAATTGAGGCGAAACATTTCTTTCTTCCGGAAGAAAATATCTTTTCAAAAGCAAATCACATTCAACATTTTACTTTATCCATTATATATAAAAGAGTATTTTGGCTTCGAGGAACAATTTATGCAATTTTCAGTTGAATAAATAAAAGTATTTTTTCCGGATATCATCTTTCGTGATTAAGTTTTAAAATATCTCTAAATTTACATTATAGTAATTACACAAACTGTATATATATATATATATATATATATATATATATATATATATATATATATATATATATATATATATAATATATATATATATATGTGTGTGTGTGTGTATGTGTGCGGTAGTGTGTGTGTATGTATGCGTGTGTGTGAGTGTGTGTGTTTATTAAGATTATTTTTCCATTTCATTGAATTCAAAATATAAATTTTAGTATAGCTTATGCAGTGTTGGGCATAATTGATTAAAAAGTAATTGAATTACAATTAAATTACAATTATAATTATTTTACTGTTAATCAATTAACGAGTAATTGATTACAAATAAATTGAATTACTTTTGCACAGCTTGTAGTTCAATTATTTTGTAATGAAAATAAAATCACTCTCAATTACAATTGACAAAAGTATTTGAAAATACTTGTAATGGATTACAAATTAATGTCATTACGTTTCTTTACAGTTTAATTCAATTAACTTGTAATGCAATTGACAATTAATTCCATTACATTTTTCAAATTGTAATTTCACGTGTTCTCAAACAATTACAGGTTAATTTCAATTAAGTTTTCAAAAATATTTAAATTAACCTATAATGAAATTACAAATTTATTCCTATTACATCTTATAAAATGTAATTCAATTAATTTGTATTTGAATACAAGTTAATCAAATTACATTTTTCGAGAATATAATTGAATTAATCTAAAATTGAATTACAGGTCAATTCAATTATAATTTCTAAATTAATCCATTAAATGGAATTAAATTATTCTGAAATCCGTCGAAAGTTAATTTTAATTACATTTATTATGTAATGGATTTTTCTCCGGTTGTTTGGAAGAATTTTATTATCATTATTTAGAGCCTAATAATACAGCGAAAAAGTCATACATATATATAGTATACCTTTATATATAAAAATTACTATGTTTGTCCGCGATGAACTCCTAAACTAATGAGCCGATTTTAATGAAATGTATACACTGTGTGCAGCTTGGTCCATCTTGAGAGATAGGATAGTTTTTATTACAAAATTCGCCCCCCAAAAGGGGGGGGTGTGTCAAAACGTGATTTCACAAAAAAAAAAAAAAAAAAAAAAAAAAAAAAATAGAAATGCAGATAGATTGTTCAAAACTCTATAGATAGATTTTAGAGGCCTGCAAATCGAATGAGGATGTTTTCGAAAGTGTAAAGTTATTAGGAGGGGCGGGAAAGGGGGCGGAGGGGCAAAAAAATAAATATAGAGTTAGATCGCTAAAAATTAGTACATAGAAGTTTTTGATACCTACAAATCGATTGCAGATATTTTTTAATTTGTAAAATTATTAGGACGAGCGGAAATGGGGGGCGGGGGGACACACAGAGGAGCAAAAAATAAAAATGGAGTTAGATCGTTCAAAATTGGTGCCTAGAAATTTTGATACCTACAAATCGATTGCGGATATTTTCGAATTTTTAAATTTATTAGGAGGGGCGGGAAGGGGGGGCAGAGGGGCAAAAAATAAAAATAGAGTTAGATCGTTGAAATTGGTGCATAGAGGTTTTTGACACCTATAAATAAACTGCAGATATTTTCGAATTTGTAAAATTATTTAGAATAGTCGGGAGGGGGGGGGGGGCAAAGGGGCAAAATAATAGAAATAAGAGTTAGAGCTTTGAAAATTAGTATTATTCAGTTTTAAGGCCCGATAAATCGATTGCGGATATTTTCGAAAGTATAGAGTTATTAGGAAGGGCGGGAACGGTGGGCGAAGAAACGGTGCGCACGGTGCGAATGGTACGCACGGCTTGCACAGGTATACGCTGCCGCAAGCAGTGGGGATCCGGACAGATTATTCCACCGATGAGAAAAAATTTTTTTTGTATTTTATATCGTTTCCCTTTCGATTATGTATGGATTCATTATGTGTGTCGAACATTTTTCCCGATCAGATTTTTTTTTTCTCTTTTTTTTTCACATGATAAAAATTAATGCAGTTTTGAGAATTCTTTAATTATAGTGAATCAGTTAAAAATAGGGACCAGCGAAGCGGGCTAAGCCTGCTAAGATCAAGGATGTTATCAAGGATGCTCTTTATTCGTAAATAGTAATTTTAATGTATTGAATATTTTACTACAATATAATTCAACGAATAACATAGCCACAGCAAAGCGTGGCCGAGTCTGCTAGTGTGTGTGTATATATATATATATATATATATATACTTTTTTTAAGACAATTTTTACGCTCTAATATAATATTGCGATCATGTTATTCGATAAAATATTCATATTTATAAGTACATAACTTCAATAAAATAGAATATAGTTAATTCTTCATTATAGATTTGCCATAAAAGTTGTCGATCTCTTAATATTTGATCAAATATTAGAAGTTATAGTACTTAGATATAAAATTGAGACCGGATGATACTATATACACAAATTCAAATATTGAAAACACCACTGAAATTAAAAGATTATCTGCTAAAGGTTTGAAATATAAACACAAATTTTAATTTGAACTGTAGCATCATAGATATATACGGGATTTTCGGTGAGGGGAGCAGCAATGAGAAACTTATTTCAAACTGCAGCCAGAAAAACATTTAATAATTGAGAAAACAATTCAGTGATATTATTAAAGGCTATATTTATATAAATAAGTTTTAAACAAGGTAGCATGTGGAACTAAAACAGGTTAACAACTGTTTGAAATAAATAAATAATAAAAGTAAAAGATATATTTCCATTTATATAAAATATATTAAATTTGAAAAGCATAGCTTAATTATCTCCCCCCCCCCTCCTCTGCGTTAATATTTACTACCAAGAATCATAAATTCATTAAGTCTTTTACTAAGCTAAGTCATAATTTAAAAAAAAAATTAGAAGTTTAGAAGTTTAACAGTTAGGATAGTTTGTAACAGTGGATATGTAAAAGATCGAGCTATAAAAAGATTATATTATACATAACAAAATATAACGATCTCGGGGAAGAAAGTGTACTTAGAATAATAAAAAGTATCCGAACTTCTTCGAATTTTTACTTTAGAGATGCATTCTAAACACTAAAAAAAAAAAAAAAAAGGATTGGGAAATAGAGGAGAAAAAGAAAAGAGATTTGTATATACTATATATATATTGTTACAAAATTGTAAATAATTGTGTTTATTTTTTGTATAAATTCTTTCAAAGAGGCTTAGTAAGTTGATAAAGTGATAATTTTGTCCATTTCTAGTCATTTTAGCGTTGAAATAGCCTTATTTCCCCTTAAAAACGCATTAAAAAGCCCAATAAGGCAGGTAATGGATTTGGCGCCAAATTTGGCGACTTTTTCCCACCTTGGCGATTTTTTTTGGCGACCTTGGCGAGAAAATCCTTATTAGGGATGTACCAAATATGGAAGCTGTAAGTTGATTAGTTGACCACTTTCTAGAGTTTTCTCGAAAAATCTGGGTTCCATGGAACAGTATATAAGGAGCGCTTCTCGCCAAGGCAGTCAGTTAGTTCAGTTCAGTTTTCAGCCAGCTTCGCTAGTGCTTGCATTGCTCTTGAGCTTCTTTGGAAGAGACTTGCTTTATGTGTTATTGCTATACAGTTTGTACTGTGGATTTGCTATTGACAGCTGTTGTTTAAGCTGTGTTTACTGTTTGAATTGAAGCTGATACTTGGTTTATAGACCTGTATTTTTCTGGAACTTTCTGTGAATAAATTACTGAATTTTTGTAAGTTTGGCCTTTCATTCTCGGACAACTCACGAACCCCCAAGTACGCAACATTTCTGGCGTCAGAAGTGGGATTGTCTGTGAATGGTGATAACGAGAGCTATGGAGCAAGAGATGAAAAATCTTCTAGAAAGCTTAGCTACCCAGATTAATGAAATGAAAGCTGGACAGGAAAGGATGGAAACCGGATTGATAGAGAAAATAGAAACAGGACAAAGAGAGATGAAAGAAAGTATGGAGACATCACAAAGAGAGTTGAAAGACGGTTTGACTGAAGAAATGAAGGTAGCACAAGAGAAAATGGAGACATCGCAAAGAGAGTTAAAAGACGGTTTGACTGAAGAAATGAAGGTAGCACAAGAGAAAATGGAAATATCGCAAAGAGAGTTGAAAGACAGTTTCACTGAAGAAATTAAATCTAATCAAGATGAGATGAAGAGAGAGCTTTCAACGGTAAAAGAATCAATCGAGGGTAAATTAACGGTGATGGAAAATAGAATGGATGGAATGGAAGAGAAAGTTATAAAGATAGAAGAACATTTTGAGGAGAAAGTTTTGAAAATAGAAGAAAGTTTTGAAGAAAAAGCTATGAAGATAGAAGAAAATGTTATGAAGGTTGAAGAGAGTGTTACGAGGATAGAACGGAGTGTAGGGGAGAAATTTAAAGAAAACTTTGATCAAGAGCTGAAAGGAAGGTTTTCAGAGATAGAAAGCAAGTTTAAGAGAATGGAGCAAGATCTTGAAAGAAAAATGAAAGAAGAGTGGAACAGAGAAGTAATAGGGAATGAACTGCAGAGCAAGATTCGGAATCTCGAAGAAAAGTTAGAATCCATGCCTCAGGAAACTGAAAAGAGAGATAAAAGAATCCAGAATCAGGAATTTATTAAGCTATCCACCTACGACGGCAGTTCCTCCTGGCATGTATATAAGACGCAGTTTTCCATCGTTGCTGAAGCTAACGGCTGGGACGCTACCGCCAAGTCATTCCACTTAGCAGCAGCATTACGGGGAGATGCAGCTGAGATACTGAGAAATGTTTCTAAAGAAGAAAGGAACGACTTCGAGGCCTTGACTAGAGCACTGGAGCTACGGTTCGGAGAGAAGTGTTCTAAGGACTATAGTCGCCTCCAGCTAAAGTCCCGTTACCAGAAAACGGGCGAAAGTTTGCAAGAGCTGGCAGCGGACATTCAGAGACTGTCACACCTAGCATTCTCAGACTGTCATGCTGACACTCGAAACGACTTAGCTCTTCAGTACTTTATCGATGCTGTTCGTGATCCAGAAATTCAAAAAGCGCTGAGACTCTCCAACATCAGAGACGTAGAATCAGCTTTAGGCTATGCACTTAGGATAGAGGCAGCCCAACAAGCCTCCCGTAAAGACCGCCATACCATAAGAGCAGTCTCATTAAACGATACGCCTGCTGGTGAAAATGAAATGAAAAGAAGTATCGAAGAGATCTTAAAGAGATTGCGCAGCCTGGAGAATAATAAGGAAATAAAGGACCGGAAGATAAAGTGCTGGGGCTGTGGAGGGGATGGTCACGTGAAGAGGAACTGCCCTGTACAACCAACTATAGGAAATCACCCGTCTTCACCATCACTACAGGGAAACTAAGAGGAGGCCATCTCGCGGGGCGGAGGTCGCCTGGAATTAAAGAGCCCCAATTTACAGTATTTCATGTTTCATCGATGAGTGGCGGCGATAATGGACTTCACGTCTATGGCCAAGTTAACAACACCACCTGCCGGATGATTCTGGACACAGGAGCCAACGTGACTATCATTAGAACGGATTTGGCTCAAGAACTAAAAGAGAAGATCATCTGGACTCCGCCCTGCGTTAAACTCCAGACTGTGAGCGGAGACGAAATCAAAATATATTGAAAAATGAACTTGACTATCACTTTTGGGAATGCCAGTTACCATCATATGGCATATGTGGCTGATATAAGAGATCCTTCTAATCATTGGAATTGATTTCCTGAGAAAATTTAACTTTCAATTGGACTTCAAGAATAATGAACTGCATTCGAGTTCGGAAGACATCGCTGTGTTCAACACTGAAAATCAAGACATTCAGACAATTTGCCAGATAACAGCCAAGTCTGAAATTTCCATCCCTCCACATACAGAGACAATAGTTTTAGGAACACCCCCTACCAAGCAATACTTCCGCTATGGACTGATTGAATACCCAATTACAGACAATAGCCCAAAAGGAGTTTTGGTAGCTTCGTCTCTAGTTGACCTGTCAAAGAATACTATTCCTGTGAGAGTCGCAAACATCAGCGATAAGGTCCGGACATTGAAGAAGGATGAGGTGTTAGCAACCTGCACTCCTGTCACATGCATCAACCCCCTTACTGAAATTTAAGGTTTTCTAAAACTTTTTTTATGGTTTTATCTAGGTTTTCAGGTATTTAAAAGGTTTCTTTGAAGTTTCGCTAAAAAATACTTCCTGAAAAGAAACCTCATCTAAGTTTTCTTTAGGTTTTATTCTTAAAACCTCCTGAAAACCTACGTGGTTTTATGTTTTCTAGAGGTTTCCCAAGGTTTCGGATAAATACATCGGTAATAATAAGTTTCCCTATGGCATTTGGATAATATCTACAGTCAAAAACGTTTTTTAAACGTTTTATTTTTAAAACCTTTTAAAACCTGCACTGTTTTAGGTCTTATAGATGTTTCCCAAGGTTTCAGATAAATACATCGAGAATAGTAAGTTTTCCTATGGTATTTAGATAACACCTCCACTATACCTACAATCAAAAATGTTTTTTAAAGGTTTTAATTTTAAAACCTTTTAAAACCTGCACTGTTTTAGGTCTTATAGAGGCTTCCAAAGGTTTCAAATAAATACATCGATGATAATAAGTTTTCCTATTGTATTTACATAATACCAACACTATACCTGCAACCAAAAACGTATTTTTTTAGTTTTAGTTTTTGAACCTTTGAAAACCTGCACTTTTTTAGGTTTTATAGAGATTTCCCAAGGATTCGGATAAATACATCGATGATAATAAGTCTTTCCATGATATTCAGAAAATACCTCCGTTATACGTTATACCTCAATCAAAAATGGTTTTATTTAGGTTTTATTTTTAAAACATCAGAAACCTCCCTTACTAAAATTTATATTTCTAATAATGATAATATATTTCTAAACTTGTACCTGACAACTTAGAGTAGGTTTTTAGTAATAAAATTCTCTTCTACATTTAAGGAAAATTTAAACATTTTAGATTTCAATTAAAAAATAAAATAATAATAATAATAATAATAATAACAATCTAAATTTAAAAATATATTTGATGATTACATAAATGAGATATTTTTTTAATAAATAAATTATAAAACAATTAAATCAAAACACAATAAATCTTATATTTCACATATATATCTGAAAAACTATATTTAAATTTATTTTATAAGTCTTTCGTCAATGAAAAGATATGTCAAACTAAATTCTCTAACAAAAGTGATCATGTAACGATATTGATGTAAGATAATTAAAAAAAATATGCATTAAAAAAAATCACCTTTTTTTTCGGGGGGAGTGGGGAGTGGGGGGAATAACTGAATGAACTTATTTCTTGAATACTTCCTTTTAAATTATAATCTTTTAAATATTTAGAAGTAAACACCTATAACGTAAGTAATAAATAATAATAATTATGATAAAATAGGGAGGTTATGATTAAAGTTATGAATAAATGGTAAATTAAAATTTACAGAAGGAATTTTACAGCATTGATTAATCTCATTAGTGATTGCTTACAGTGTGTTCCCCAAACTTTTTAAATGGTACGGGGAGAGAAAAAAAATAATTAAAAAATAAAATAAATTAAGAATTCTGTCAAAGGAAGAATTTAGTTTAGCACGGAGGACTATTAATTTCAGTCTATAAAAATTTTATTTTTGTTCTTATTTTTTAATATTATTTTTAATCTTATTTTTTGACCGTAACTGGGACACGTACTTTTTAAAACGACTGAAATGAATTAAAATGAAATGTTACCACCTAAATTTCATACTTTAGTTAATTCAGGCATTTAAAAGCTTTTATTGAAGTTTGATTAAAAAAATACCTTCCGAAAAGAAACGTCATCTAAGTTTCTTTTAGGTTTTTTTAAGAAATCTCTTGAAATTTTACATGTTTTTAGGTTTATAGAAGTTTTCCAAGGTTTCGGTTAAATACATCGCTGATAATAAGTTTTCTTATATTATTCAGGTAATACCTGCATTATACTTGCAATCAAAAACTTTTTTTTTTTTTATTTATTTATTATTACTCTTTGACTAAATATTTTAATTAGTAAAATAATAACAACTTTGTGTATTATTATTAATAGTTATCAGTTTCAATTTCTACGGAACAAAACATAATATTAAAAAAAAAAAAAAAAAAAAAAAAAAAAAAAAAAACCTAAAAAACAATTATTCAATACTCAAAATTAATCTGAGATTCATTAATATTTTTCCATTAATTTTATCAAAAACATAATAAATATTAATACATTCATCTCATAAATCAGAAAATAACACGCTTTTAAGATTATTGTTTGTTTTATCCCATTAACCGCCAAAACTATAAATAATGATTTTTTTTCTGAATAAAAACAGTAACGTTCATTGTTTTGATAATAAAATTATGAAAATTAGTCTTATCTTGCTAAAAATAGAGTGTTATATTTGTACAACGTCAGTGAGATAAGAATATAGAATTAATAAATATAAATGTTTACGGAAATTTCCTTGAGAACGCATAAAACAGAAAAAACTACATATGACTAAAAAGTAATTATTTTATTTCGACAACATTTTTAGAAGCTTTTTATATGAAATTGGCTTTGTCTTCGTATATTTGTCTCACGCTAATAAACAAAGCCCCTCCATTTAAAATTAAATATAAGTTGCTCAATTTGTCGCTTCTTAGCTTAGTTGGTTAGAGCGTCATGTTAATAACGTGAAGGGCGAGAGTTCGATCCCAGAAGGTCCAACTGGTTAATTTTTACAGATAATTAGTAAAAAATGTGTCAATTGATAAAAGAAAATTTTTTGTTCCCTACACAGTATTTCAAGAAGAGTTTTTTAAAGAAGTGTTTTTTTTTTTTTTTTTTAGATATTACAAAACGCAAAATATTTTTGATATTAAAAAAGCTCAAAAGTAAAAGTTTTAAGTAAAAAATACATTAATTAATATTTTTAGAAGCTTTTTAGAAACTTTTTATTGAAATTGGGTTTCGTTATCGCGTCTTTCTGTCACGCTAATAAACAAGACACCTCAACGTTAAAGTAAATGTCAGCGGTTTTTATTGCCGCTGGTTGGCTCAGTTGGTTAGAGTGTTAAGTTCCTAATGCGATGATTGAGAGTTCCATTCCCGATTCCCGGAGGAGCGATGCCTTAAATTTTGCAGATAATTAATAGAAAATATGTCAGTTGATAAAAGAAAATTTTTCATTGTCTACACAGTACTCTAAGAAATTTTGAAGAGTTTTTTTAAGCAGCTTTTTTTTTTCTTTTTTTAAATACTAAATAGCACACACACACACACACAAAAAAAAAAAAAAAAAAAAAAAAAAAAAAAAAAAAAAAGGTTATAGATATATATTAGAAGCTTTTTATTGAAATTGGTTTTTTCTCATTGTGTCTTTGTGTCACTCTGCATATTAAGGCACCTTCATCCTGAGGAATTTCGATAGTTTCTTTTAAGAAGCTTTTTGAGTTACTAAAATGCATAAAATAAAAATTTAGTAAAAATAAAAATAAATAAATAAATATAAAATAAATAAATAAAAATAACACTGAAAGTTTTTTATTGTTGTGAAGCCCTAGAAAGCCTGAAATAATAATAAAAAAATATTATTGCAGAGACATACTATAAAATCATAAAAGTTTCAACAACAAGAAAATTTTAAAGAAATGTAAAGATATTTCCCTTTTGCAAAAGATAAAAAAAATTAAGTATTCCAAATATTTCAAAAAAGCATTCGAGAAAAATATATTTTTATATAAGTATTTGATAGAATTTTCTAGAATGTTCCATGACTGTTCTTAAACTTTTGGTTACAGCGTCATGCTGATAACTCGATGGTCCCGGATTCGGTCCTCGAAAGACGATATGGTACTTTTTTGCAGATAATTAAAAAAAAAAAAAAATGTCAATTGATAAAAGAAAATCTTCCGTTGTCTACACAATATCCTCAGTAATTTTGATTATTTTTTTTAAGAAGCTTTTTTTTTTTTTTTCTTTTTAACTAAAATGCACAAAATAAAATTTAAGTAAAAAACCATTTTTTTAAATTAGAAGTTTTTTATTGTGAAGCCCTTAAAAGCATAAAATAAAAATTTATTCTGGCAAAGACATGCTACAAAGAAATGAAAGTTTCAAAACTAAGAAAATTTTAGAGAAAAATATAGGTATTTCTCTTTTATAAGAGATGAAATGTTTTAATGTTTAAAATATTTTTAAAAGCTTTCGAGACATTTGAAATTTATAGCCTAACTAATGATTATACAAAAACTAATAACTAAGAATATTAGTCTCGAAAGCTTTTTAAAATATTTTGAACATTAAAAATTTTCATCTCTTGCAAAAGGGAAATACCTATATTTTTCTCTAAAATTTTCTTAGTGTTGAAACTTTCATTTCTTTGTAGCATTTCTTTGCCACAATAAATTTTTATTTGGTGCTTTTTAATGCTTCACAATAAAAAGCTTCAAACGGTAAAAAATTGTTTTTTACATAAATTTTATTTTACAAGTTATGTACACTCAATCAGATATAAAGATATTGAAATTTTTTTGTTTGAACAGTGTTTCACGTTTGAAATCCATTTTAAACTTAAAACTATTTTTCAGATCTTTATTATTATTATTATTATTACTATTATTATTATTATTATTATTTTTTTTTTGTCATAAAAAAAAAATCTATTCTTTTCTCACAAAGAAACAATGCTTAATATAAAATACGTTTTTTAGTTAACTGTTAAGCGCGATTATTTCTGGTGTTGGGTGAACGCAACACCAGCGGGAAATGGGTTAATCTCAAAACTCTAGTTTAAATAATCAAGAACGACGTAATCGAAGCCCGTCAGCCGAATGGTAAGAGCACGTAACTACAAACCCGAAGTCTGTCAGTTCGATCCTATCCGGCCGCAAGCGTGAAAGAAAATGATTGGAAGTACAGAAGTTCAGTAATTTCTCCCTAGATGTCAGCATCAAACATACAAAATGAAACCGAAGCCGCAACTTCAGTGTTCTTTATAAAAACCTTTTGGTATTTATAAAAAACCTGAAATAAATTTTATAGAAATACCTTAAACTATAGAGGTATTGTTAGAGCTTTTATTATGGCTTTATTTTGCACCATTAAAGCCTTGATAATACCTTATTTTAAATACCTCTAAAACCTGAAAAATACCTTTAAAAGAAACCTAAGGAAAAACCTTCAAAAAACATTGGGAAGGTATTTAAAAAAAGCTTTGTATGTATATTAAAAATACCTACATGAGTCATGGTATTTATAATGAACATTTAGAAAACCTTTTGGTATTTATAAAAAACCTGCAATAACTTTCTGAAAAATACCATAATGTATTCGTGAGGAACATGTGGTGGTATTAATAGAGCTTTTATTATGGCTTTATTTTGCACCATTAAAGCCTTATTTTAAATACCTCTAAAACCAGTAAAATACCTGTTTAAAGAAACCTAAAAAAAACTTAAATAAAACCTTAAAATTTTAGTAAGGGCCGCCCCACGCAATCAACCGAATCCAAGTCTTCCGAACAATTACTGACGGAATTACTCAAGAATGCAGAGTTAAGAAAGGAACAGAGATGTGCTGCGGAGAAGCTACTCCAAGAATTTAAAGACCTTTTTTCTCGAACACCTGAAGACGCCGGGAGAACGAACATCACCCAGCACAGAATTGATACAGGAAATCATCCTCCAATCAAACAACATCCAAGAAGACTTCCATTTGCTAAACAGGAAGAGGTCACTGAACTTCTAAGTGAAATGCAGCACAATGATGTCATCGAGCCATCAACGAGTCCTTGGGCCTCTCCCATAGTACTGGTGCGGAAAAAGGATGGTTCAACAAGATTTTGCGTGGATTATCGTCGTTTGAATGACATCACGAAGAAAGACAGTTACCCTCTTCCCAGAATTGACGACACATTAGCCACACTTGCTGGCAATAAATGGTTCTCGACTTTGGATCTGAAGAGCGGTTACTGGCAAGTAGAATTACATCCTGATGATCGTGAGAAGACTGCATTCACCACGGGACAAAGACTGTGGCAATTTAAAGTTATGCCGTTCGGATTATGTAATGCACCTGCCACCTTCGAACGCCTGATGGAGACAGTGCTGAAAGGACTTTCCTATGAAGCCTGTCTGGTGTATTTGGATGATATTATCATTGTGGGGCGCACTTTTGAAGACCATCTACGAAACATCCGAAAGGTGCTGGAGAAACTCAGAATGGCTAACCTCAAATTGAATCCAGGCAAGTGTAACTTGTTCCGTCGTGAAGTGAGCTACCTCGGCCATATCATCTCTGCCGAAGGTGTGAGAACTGATCCTGAGAAGATCTCTGCAGTCGAGAACTGGAGTCGCCCTGAAAATGTACACCAACTACGAAGTTTCCTGGGGTTATGCACTTACTACAGGAAGTTTGTCAAGGGTTTCTCAAATATTGCCAGACCACTCCACAAGCTGACGGAAGCCAAACAGAAGTTCCTGTGGACAGATGAATGTGAAAAAGCGTTCAAGCGACTTAAAGAGGCCTTAACATCATCGCCTATCTTGACGTATCCACAGCCCGACAGACAGTTCATACTTGATACAGATGCCAGCCATGAGAGTGTCAGTGCTGTTCTGTCGCAGGAAATTGATGGTCAAGGACATGTCATTGCCTGTTGGAGTAAATGCCTGTCTAAACAAGAGCGAAATTACTGTACCACCAGGAAAGTGCTACTCGCCATCGTAAAAGCTATAGAACATTTCCATCATTACCTCTATGGCAGAAGATTCCTGCTCCGGACTGACCATGCATCTTTAACGTGGTTGCTCCAGTTCAAGAACGCGGAAGGACAGATTGCCAGGTGGATACAACGCCTCCAGGAATATGACTTTGAGATACGTCATCGTAAAGGGACTCTACATGGTATTGCAAATGCCTTGTCACGGAAGCCCTGCTCGGAAAGCTGCAAGTACTGCTCTAGAGCCGAACAGAAATACCTGCCGATAAATCCGGTTGCCGGCCAAGTCACTGTCTCAACACCATCAGAACAAGATCCCGATCCATGGAGTGACGAAGGTCTTAGACAAGCGCAGTTGGAAGATCCTGACATAAAGCCAATATTATAGCTGAAGGAGAAGACCAGCAACAGACCTACCTGGCAGGACATTTCCAGATTCAGTCCCATTACGAAAAGTTATTGGGCACTTTGGGACTCTCTTCATATCAGAAACGGCGTATTATACAGAAAGTGGGAATCTGATGATGGGAAAAGCTTCAGATGGCAGATTTTATTGCCGAGATAAAAAATTCCAGATGTTTTAGAACAACTGCATAGTAGCTCTACCGGAGGCCATTTTGGGGTGATGAAGACTCTGCAGAAAGTTCGGGAACGCTTCTACTGGTGCAAGGCAAAGGAGGATGTGGAGAAATGGTGTAAATCCTGTGATGCTTGTGCGGCACGTAAAGGCCCGCAGAAAGGAATTCGAGGAAGTCTGCAACGGTATAACGTGGGAGCACCATTTGAACGGATTGCAATCGACATCTTGGGTCCTTTGCCACGGATCTCCAGTGGAAATAAATACATCCTCGTCGTGATGGACTATTTCACCAAGTGGTCTGAGGCATATCCCATTCCCAATCAAGAGGCATGCACAGTCGCAGAGGTCCTAGTGCAGCAATGGGTGTCAAGGTACGGCACGCCCCCACAACTTCATACCGACCAAGGTAGGAACTTTACCTCTGATGTTTTCAAAGGACTGTGTCAACTACTCGGCATAGACAAAAGCCGGACAACACCCTTACATCCCCAGTCGGACGGCATGGTCGAGAGGTTCAATCGTACCATCCTGAATAACCTCTCTCTTCTAGTATCAAGGAACCAGCATGATTGGGACTTGAAGTTGCCATTGTTCCTGCTGGCTTATCGAAGTGCTGTCCATGAAACCACCGGCTATACTCCAGCCCAGATGCTCTTTGGACGTGAACTTCGTCTCCCATGTGATCTCCTGTTTGGTTGTCCACCCAATGCGCCTTCATCGCCCGAGGAGTACATCCAAGATCTCCAGGCACGATTTGAGGACGTACACAACTTTGCTCGGGAGCGGATTAACATGGCAACGGAGAAAATGAAGACAAGGTACGATCTAAAGGCTACACAATATGAGTTCCAGGAAGGAGAGAAGGTCTGGTTGTGGAATCCTGTTCGACGCAAAGGACTCTCTCCCAAGTTACAGTGCAACTGGGGCGGACCATACACAGTCTTAAAAAGGCTGAATGATGTAGTAGTGCGGATCACTAAAACACCTTCATCAAAACCGAAGGTGGTGCACTATAATAGGTTAGCCAAGTACCACAAGTAACGGTAATATTAAAATTAAAAATGTAAATACTGGTAAAATTTGCGCATGCGTAATGTAAATATTTGTATATAGATACTTGTACATATTTGTGAATTTTGTAAATATTTCTCACTTGATTTTTGCTTCTATTTTGTCGTTATATGCAACTTAGTTTTTTATTTGAGATTGTGTAAATTTGGTTAGTTTTGCCTCTTAACCAAGGGTTGCACTGCCCGGGACGTGCAGTCCTTGGGAGGGGGCAGTGTTACAAAATTGTAAATAATTGTGTTTATTTTTGTATAAATTCTTTCAAAGAGGCTTAGTAAGTTGATAAAGTGCTAATTTTGTCCATTTCTAGTCATTTTAGCGTTGAATTAAAAACGCATTAAAAAAGCCCAGTAAGGCAGGTAATGGATTTGGCGCCAAATTTGGCGACTTTTCCCCACCTTGGCGATTTTTTTTGGCGACCTTGGCGAGAAAATCCTTATTAGGGATGTACCAAATATGGAAGCTGTAAGTTGATTAGTTGACCACTTTCTAGAGTTTTCTCGAAAAATCTGGGTTCCATGGAACAGTATATAAGGAGCGCTTCACGCCAAGGCAGTCAGTTAGTTCAGTTTTCAGCCAGCTTCGCTAGTGCTTGCATTGCTCTTGAGCCTCTTTGGAAGAGACTTGCTTTATGTGTTATTGCTATACAGTTTGTACTGTGGATTTGCTATTGACAGCTGTTGTTTAAGCTGTGTTTACTGTTTGAATTGAAGCTGATACTTGGTTTATAGACCTGTATTTTTCTGGAACTTTCTGTGAATAAATTACTGAATTTTTGTAAGTTTGGCCTTTCATTCTCGGACAACTCACGAACCCCCAAGTACGCAACAATATATACATATATATATAAACAAACTTTTCATAATCCTCCCCCTACTAATGTAGAAAAAAAATCCGAGTAACAGATAGATCTGACGAAAAGGTGGAAGGATTAATGAAAAACATTTTTATCACTTTTTCTTCGACTGCTGCAATGTTAATGAAGCTGTATTTTAGGAATATTCTGGGGAGAAAAATAGATGCTAACTGCCTTCGAGGCAAGGGATGGCTGTGAATAAAAAATGGAGAAGGTTATATATATATATATATATATATATATATGTGTGTGTGTGTGTGTGTGTGTGTGAATGTGTGTGTATGTATTATTTATTTATTTTATTTTATTTTTTAAGCACAACTAAGTACTCTTACTCAATACTGATTTCCTTAGATATTCTTGGGAAGCAGAAAGGAGAAGGGAGGGGGGGATGGTTTTCTACTCAACACAGCCGTGGCGATTCTATACAAGATAGAGTAACAAATTTTGGTGTGCAGGTTGGTTTTAGGACCCTGACCCCCACTAAGACAGAATTTTTTGAACTCCCCTTTCCCCTGTGGGGACAGAAGGTAAAAATACGTTTATAAGCATAAATCGGCTCTCAAGTTACTTCACGGTGAAGAAATTGCAGATGGGGAGATTAGACTATTACAAAAAGTCATTTTCTGCGATTTTGGAAATTTGAATTTTTAAGGGGGAAGGGAGAAAAACAATTTCTATGGGAAATTTAGCAAAATCCTGATTTTTGAGTAGAACTCGTCCAATAATAGTACAAAAATATTGCAATAGCCGTTCGACTTCTTGAAGATATTTCCAAAAATATATATTTGTTTTTTTGTGATTTTCGATTTTGGTGGGAAGGGGAAGTTTAAGGGAGAAAATTCGAGACCCTCCTTTTCTAGCACAATACAGCTCGTGATGATTCTGAGGGATATAAAGACACAAATTTTGGTGTGTGGATTAGTTTACGGACCCTGACTTCTACAAAAACGGTATTTTTGCTAAATCCCCCCCCCCTTGTTTTGCGAAAACGGGGGCAAATACACGTTTGTAAGCATAAATCGACTTCAAATTACTTCACAGTGAAAGAATTGCACATGACTAGACTAGACTTGAGCACAAAATCTGTTTTCTGCGATTTTGGAATTTAAAAAGAGGGAGGGAGAGAAAAAGATTTTCTGGTAAAAACTTCACAAAATCTGGTTTTACGAGTAGAACACTATCAATAATGCTACAAAGATGTTGAAAAGGCGTGCGTTTTCTTGGAGATATTTCCAGAAATCCATTTTTGTTTTTTGAGGGGAGTTGCAAGGAAGCGAGTTCGAGACCAAACCCCCCCCTCCGTTTTATCTACAGGAGCTGAGGTCAAGAATTTTGTTGTCTGGGTTGTTTATTTGTATATCCATTGTAACGAGATTTTGCGAAATTTACCCCTTTTCCCTCTCCTTGGAGACAGAGGGGTCAATAAACATTTTTTAAAGCGTATATAACTTTACTTCAAATTATCTCAGTAAGATTAGTTTTATACATGATTTTCTTAGACGTACCCAACACGCACTATAAAGGGATTTTGGGAAATTTCTCCTTACCCGCATTTAATGTCAGCAGGGGGGGGGGGGCAAAAAACTTTTAAAGAGTAACTCTGCTCAAAATTATCTCAGGAAAACGATTTTTTTTTTTTATGTGTCGATTGATTATGAGTACCCAACACACACTACAAAGGATTTAGCGAAATTCCTCTCTATACCCTCTTTGGGGATCAGGAGGCAAAAAACATATTTCCATGCCTAAATGTGCTCCAAATAATATTACAAAGGCAATTTTTTTTTAAATGTGTCTTGGTTATACGTACCTAAAATATAGTATAAAAATATTTTGGAAAAGTTTCCCTCCCCCCCCCCCTTAAGGGAGGGAGCAAGAAAATTGTAACTCTGCTTCAAATTATCTCAGGAATGCGAACTTTTGATAAGTCGCTTGGTTATGTGTATCTAACACGCACTCGAAACCATTATGCGAAATTACTCACTCGCCCGGAGAGGCAAAAAACACGTTTTCAAGTTTTACTCTGCCCCAAATTATCTCCGAATGGCGAAAATTAGTGTGTGGGTGCTGGTTAAGTGTACGCAATATGCACTTTTCTGGGATTTCGCGAAACTTCTAAGTTTATTCGCGGGGGAACAAGGAACATATGCATATTGCATATGTTCCTTAAAGCGGGTAAGGTGCTACCGAAGGCGGTAGGGACCTGATTCGTCATGCTGCGAGCGTTAAAACCACTACAGAATGCAGTGGTCAATATTTCGTATAGGTTTCGATGATTACAATGACATAATTTATTTATTTATTATTATTATTATTTTAACTAATAATGATGTGAAATTGAGAAATCATTTAAATATAGAGACCAAAGAAGCGGGCGAAGCCCTTTAGTCTGATGTAAAGTACAAAAGCAACGAGATAGCATTTGTTAACACAATAAAATGTTAAAACTCGAATAAACGACTACGTCAGAAACGCCAAAGAAAAATATTGGAAATGCATACAGCTGTTTCGGCAGCTTTAAGCGTGCCGTCATCAGTGCAAAAAGGATTCTGAATCTGCAGAAGTGATCGTATATATAGGAGAGGGGCCGAATATAGTTCAACCAATAGAATTACGGGAAAGCTGGGGAGAGTGGCCAATAGGAATTTATTAAAGTTAGCTGTGTAAACAGTAGAAAAATTAAGAAAATGTGGACTGAATATAAAATTTCCAACAGTCAGACAAATAGGGAATAGCGAAATCACAATTTACAAGGTTTTTAAAATTTTTATAAATATGAAAATCTTCAAAGAAATCGAGTTCATAAATGGATTTAGGTCTGTAAATTATTTTAGCTGAATTAAATTTAAAATTATGATTTTCCTCCCAGCAATGTTTAGAAATAGCCGATTTATTGGTTTCTTGTTTGCGGACGTAATTCATATGTTCTTTTAGACGAAATTAAAGACTGCGTTTAGTTTGGCCAATGTATGATAAACCACACTGACAGGAAATACTATAAATACCCCAAGAAGTTTGCGCATCAATGGGATCTTTTAACTGAGAAAAGGTGTGTTTATTGGGGAGGAAGGGAGACAGCAAAATTTTTTCGATAGACGGTGGTTGAAAATCCATTTACAGTGCGAGAGACGAGCGTATCAAGAAATGGAAGGGAGCTATTATTTTCTATTTCATTTGTAAACTGGATATTACTGTCAATTGAATTTAAAGTTTCTAAGACGTGGTCAATATTGTGATGAGATATGTTGATAAGCGTGAAGGTGTCGTCGTCTTGACCACGTCTTAGAAACTTTAAATTCAATTGACAGTAATATCCAGTTTACATATGAAATAGAAAGTAATAGCTCCCTTCCATTTCTTGATACGCTCGTCTCTCGCACTGTAAATGGATTTTCAACCACCGTCTATCGAAAAAATTTGGCTGTCTCCCTTCCTCCCCATGCACGTTCATGTCACCCACCTAACCAAAAAATGGCTGCTTTCTATACATTTGTAAACCGTGCCCTTAATATTTGTTCAAATCCTAGTTTATTAAAATCTGAAATTAAATACCTGAAAGCCATTGCAATTGACAGAGGTTATGACCCTTCCATTATAGACAAAGCTATCCAAAAATTACAACTCCCTCGTATTTCTTCTACTAAGTCAGTCTCTTCTAATATCAGTATTGTCTTACCCTATTTTCCTAAATCCAGTGAAACCATAGCAAAAATTCTCAAACAATATGATTTTAAAATAATATTTTCGCCTTCCAATAAACTCACCTTCTCTCAGTTAAAAGATCCCATTGATACGCAAAATTCTTGGGGTATTTATAGTATTTCCTGTCAGTGTGGTTTATCATACATTGGCCAAACTAAACGCAGTCTTAAATTTCGTCTAAAAGAACATATGAATTACGTCCGCAAACAAGAAACCAATAAATCGGCTATTTCTAAACATTGCTGGGAGGAAAATCATAATTTTAAATTTAATTCAGCTAAAATAATTTGCAGACCTAAATCCATTTATGAACTCGATTTCTTTGAAGCTTTTCATATTTATAAAAATTTTAAAAACCTTGTAAATTGTGATTTCGCTATTCCCTATTTGTCTGACTGTTGAAAATTTTATATTCAGTCCACATTTTCTTAATTTTTCTACTGTTTACACAGCTAACTTTAATAAATTCCTATTGGCCACTCTCCCCACCTTTCCCGTAATTCTATTGGTTGAACTAAATTCGGTCCCTCTCCTATATATACGAGCACTTCTGCAGATTCAGAATCCTTTTTGCACTGAAGACGGTACGCTTTAGGCTACCGAAACAGCTGTATGCATTTCCAATATTTTTCTTTGGCGTTTCTGACGTAGTCGTTTATTCGAGTTTTAATATTCCAACGCCAAGTCTCCTGTTATTACAATAAAATGTTTCTGAGCAGATTTTTTAAGAATCTGCTGTTGATGGGATGCTTAAGATTCAAGAAACAAATATTATCTACATCTGCAAATATTTAATTAGAAAATTTATAATTGTAAATGTTAACAAGATAATAAAAAATTTTGAAATTATTATTATCACTACTGAAAAGAAAAAAATTGACGTATTTCTTTCTTTCTTTTTTTTTCTTTTTTTTTTTTTTTTTTTTTTTTTTTTTTTTTAAGTTAAAGCTCTTTCGAATATGGTTAATAATGAATATTATCATTGAAACTACAATATATATTATAAATTAGCTGCATTTTCGCGGAAATAGTTTCAGAACATCAATGAATCCAGCTGCCAAACATTTTGCCCCTTTCCCCTCCCTTCACCACCACTTGGAGGACAGGTTCTTGAAATTCCTTTTGGGTAGACGTATTTGTTATACTTTAAAACAAGGATGGATATGTGCTTTTACTTTCCGAAATAATTATTATTATTACAAAAAAAAAAAAAAAAAAAAAAAAAAAAAAAGGTAATAAAAAAATTCAATTATAAAATTTCAGTGTATACATACATTAAAGTGTTGTATGTATTTACAGAATTCACATGATAACATGTAAACGTTCATTCGATTAAACTCAAAGTTGGTACTGTATATTATAGCACCCCGTAGCGTGATCTATATTGATTTTGATGAGATCAGGATTTATAGCTCTTTCCAGGTAGATAATATATATATATATATATATATATATATATATATATATATCGTTATCATTATGGTTTGTACATTTAAGTTATTGCAAGTGCTCTTACGTGTAAATTCTATATTGAATTACAAATTGGAAAGGCATGTTATAGATCATAGTTATAAGAACTTTATATACGTGTAGAACTGCCTGTTATTTATTACTTTCATCACACAACGACCGCAGGTAATGAAAGTATTGTTGTCGGTCAAAAATTTCGATGTCAAATTTTCATCTGATTTACATGTCCCCTGAGTCAAAAAAAAAAAAAAAGGGTTTTCGCAACTGGTCAGTGTAAGTGTGTAGCTAGAGTCGGTAACAAAAGTCTCTGTTCTTAGTCAGTCTAAAAACAGGATTCGACAAGGACAAGGATTTAAGAAAACTGTATGAAGTGTACTTTTTTTATATAGGAATATTTGCTCGTGGTCGGAGATTTTTGTTACCGACACCGACTGTATGTGTACGGGGAATATTATGACATTCAAATTTCCAAAAATAAAGTTTCTGAACTTCAGAATTAAGATAAGTTTAGTGTACAGATGATTTTTCCAACTTTTTATGAAAACTGCAAAGCCTGAAGTGAGACCATACATCCGTATCTCAAAAAGACTAACAATTTCTTGAAAACTATTATACAAACACGGTTTTGGATGTCTTTCCGTATGTGTTAACTGAATAGTTCAGGAAAATTGCTTAACACTGTGAATAAATAGGTCAGTTTTAGAGCTCGCGAATGCATTCCATTAAAAACAACTCTATGTATTCTCTTCAAATTCACCATACTGACTCCCTTATAGATCTTTTAGTATAAAATTGTTATTTTGCAGTGAGTTGATGAGTTTGCCCAGTTTTTATGAAAATTAGCACGGGGATTGAAAGTCGATGTCTCAAAAACAGTTCTAACAGTTTTCTTCCAATTTGCTACACAAATTCACTACTTGGTTACTACAAGAAAATTCACGAGCGTCCTGAAAATTCACGAGCGCAGAATTTTAAGGATTTTGGAAATGCGTATTTTAAAAAACGGCCTCTAACGATTTTTATTATTATTATTATTTTATTTATTTACCATGTACATTCTCTTTTGTATATCTTCTCAACATATGTATCAGTTTGCTCTTACAGGAAATTTGTTAGGTGTCTAATTTATTCAAACAATTTTGTGTTTTCTAAATATAATCTTTCCAAAAAGAATGTACAATATGCCTAGTGTTGGACAATGGAAATCGTGTGGTTGTTATACATAAGATTTTTTTTTTTTGGGGGGGGGGGGGGGGTGTTCTAAAAAAAGGAATACTTTTGCAATTTGCAAAATCAATAAATATTTAATAATTTAAATAATGACTTTCATGTATATATATTGGTAATTTTAATTAAATTAGTACAACATTCACTTAGTATTAATGGAAAATAAGCAGTAAGGATTATATACATCTGCGGGAGGGGGGGGGGTCGGGTTAGCGGTACTTTGAATAAAAATAATTGTTTTTGTATCACCTTCTTACCGATTTTAATGAAACTTTGTGTAAAATTCATTTATTAATTATGAAAAATTACAGCAAGTGTCACACTGATTTGGAAGGGAGGGAGATAAGTGAGAGGGACAGAGTGAAATAAAATTATTTTTTATATTATCATGTTACTATTTTAGTGATATCTTATATTATATATCACTTATTGTTTATTGAAAATTACAATGAATGTGTATTATATATGGCTAGGGGAGGGCGCAAGAGGGGTGAATATGAAAATATTTTTTTTTTTTTAATCACACAGTTTAAATGAAGCTTAATGTAAATAACACTTACTATTTAAGAAAAATTAAAATGCGTGTTACTTATATCTGCAGGAGGGGGTTAAAGGGAGGGCAGAGGGAAAGAAAACTGTTGTTCGTATATTCTCATATCACCGTGTTACCGATTTTGATGAAATTTTGTATAACTGTCACTTATTCTTTATGAAAATGTGAGTTTTTCATACAGTTGAAGAAGGAGAGGAGGGTTAAGGAAGGCAGACGGGAATAAAATATTTTTAAAACCGACCCCATTATCGATTGTTTGTCGAAATTTTGTGTAAATATTACTTATTGTTAATGAAAAATAACAGTGAGTGTTACATATGATTTTTTTTTCTTTTTTGGAGGGGGGGGGGGAGGGGATGATGTACAGCAGAAGAAAAGAAAATTGTTTTATATCACTATGATTTTCATTTAACAAGACTTATTATAAATACCACCTACTGATTAGGAAAATTTTTAATGATTGTTATCTATACCTGGGAGGAGCAGAAGAGGAAAATGATTGCTTAAATATCATCGTGTTGCCGATTTTAATTGGAATTTGAACAACTATCATCTACCTTTAAGGAAACGTCACAGAGTTTGGTAGATATATCTAGGGGCCAAGGGGAGACAAAGGGAAAGAAAATGATTGTTTTTACGCATCCCTCTTTACATTTATAGGAAACTTTGTACAGATATCATTTATAGTTCATGAAAAATTACAGAGAAGATTATATCCAGGGGATAGGGGGCATACGGAAAGACTATATATATTTATACCACTTTGTTGCCGATTTAATAAAACTTTGCTTAACCCTTTGCGGCGCAAGGTAATCGAGATCATTTAAATTGGACTGCCACCGGAATTCACGAACAAAGTTAAAATACAAGAAATTTTAAGTTTGTAAAAACGGCCTTTTTCTGCTACGTTATAAAAGAAAATTTTTGATAAAAATTTTCAGGGATGGGTTTTTGCAGCTGGAGCTTAATAATTGCATCCTCGCAGCGAGGACAGCGCGCCGCAAAGGGTTAAATATTACTGTTTATGAAAATTTTACAATGAGGGTTACGTATGATAGTGTCTTTATCTTCCTAATACTCAAAAATTTACTGTTTGATTAAAATCTCTGAAAAGGTAATTGAAAAACGAGATTTTTTTCGTTTAATCTGTTCTTTTAGTACCCTATCACAGGGAACAAAAAATTACGTTCTCGTAGATTTTTAGCATGCATTTTACAAGTGTCAATAAGGAAAAGTGTTCATTTTCCACGATCCGGAAGAAAGAGTGCTAGAGGGCATTTTTAATAAATGCTACTTGTTAAATATATGTGTCCTGAAAAACACATTGGAGGGCTATATTGGTGAGAAAAAGAAAAAAGATGTTACAATAGAAAAAAAAAATCCCTACTGTATCCCCAATATATTTGAAGCCCCAAGTTTTTTTTTTTTTTTTTTTTTTTTTTTTAAGTAGCATTTGTAAAAAGTTTCATTTTTTTCCGGCGTCCAAAAAAATAAGGTCGCTTTCCTTAATTATTAATTTCCTTAATTAAAATACATGCTAAACATCAACAAGTTTGTAAATATTTTTTTCCCTGGGGAAAAGACAAAGGGGACAGATTTAAAAAAAAAAAGAAAAGAAAAAAGAAAGAGAGAGAGAAAGAAAAAGGTTTTTGTTTTAACTCTTTACAGTTTTTAATCAAAATTTGAAGAAAATTTTTGAATACTAAGTTAAGAAAAGAAAAATCACTGTGATATGTAACACTCACTCTCATTTTCCACAAACATGGAGTTATATTTCTGAAAAGTTCAATTAAAAACGGTAATAAGGCGGTATAAAAAAAATCATTTTATTTCAGTGTGCCACAAGCCATCTCTGTATATGTAGCCGTCACAATATTTTTTTTTTAAATAGACAATAATCGATATTTAAACCAAGTTTTCTTTGCATGTGAAACGATGTAATGTTGAAGAGAACTTTTCTAACTGCCTTTCCCTCTGCTCCCTTTCGCCCCCCCCCCCCCACATATAACGCTCACTGTAATTTTTCATGAAGAGTAAGTGATAGTTATATAAAGTTTCATTAAAGTCGGCAACATGGTCATACAAAAAAAAAAAAAAAAAGTAAAAAATTCTTCTCCCCCCCCTCCGCTGTCTTTTACCCCCGAAACTATATGTAACACTAACTGTAATTTTTTATAAACAGTAAGTGATAGCCAGAAATTTAATTCATCAACCTGGAAATTAATTTTCGATAGAATGGAGTAGAAGGCTGTTTTTTACCAACTATGTGAAAAATAACAGAGCAGGTGCAGACTCGGTGACCTTGCCAACGTAATTTATGTGAGAAAAGCCGAGCTGGTTATCAGCCAGTGTAGCTCAGTGGTTAGAGCATCCGCGCGTTAAGCGGAAGGCTCGGGGTTCGATTCCCGGCTCTGGTATTTTTCACATCGTTGGTAAAAATCAGCCTTCTACTCCATTCTATCAAAAAAAAAAAAAAAAGTAAGTGATAGTTATTTAAAAAAAGAAAAAAAAAATCCAATCTTTCTTCATCCACAGCATAAATGTAAATATTCATTTTAAGCTTGTTTTATTATATTCTACAACCTATAAAGAAGTAGAATTGTTTGATATCTCTTACTCATATAAATTTTGGACCCCCGCCCTTGCCACCGCTAACGATTGGTGACCACGCGTCATGCAGAAGCCTCGTGATTTCCAATTTTTCTTCATCCACATCATAAATGTAAATATTCATTTTAAACTTTTTTTATTAAATTCTAGAATTTATAAAGAAATAAAATTTTTTAATAACTTTCACTCATAATTTCTGATGACCCTTCTCACTTCCGCTAACGATTGCTGATCACACACTCCACATAAGTCTTTTGATTTCTAACCTTTCTCCATCCACAGAAAAAATGTAAATATTCATTTTAAACTTGCTTTACTAGATTGTAGAACCTATAAAGGGGTAGAATTGTTCAGCATCTTTCACTCATGTAATCCCCCCCCCCCCTCCAGCTCCATTTTCTTCAAGTAATAAACGAAGGACAATCTTTTCCCCTAATTTTCTTCTATATAAATATAAAGCTGATTGTTTGTTTGCTTGCCCAGATTTTTTGTTCGCTATACAAATCTATACCGTTCAACCGACAGCTGCGAAAGATGCCACATTTATTACTCTGGAAAAAAAATCTAGCTAACGCCGTTTTTATTAGCTGAGTCTGTAATTGGATCAAAAGAAATTAAATAAAAACAACATTTTAATGGCTCCCTACACTCAGATATATGTAACACTCATTGTGATTTTTTTTTTTTTTTTTTTTTTTAACAGTAAGCTACATTTACTCTAAATTTCACAAAATCGGATACATTGTGGTATAAAATAATCATTTTTTTCCCACTGCTTTCCGTGACTCCCTCCATTCTCAGATATATGTAAAATTGTTTGTAAATTAAGTAGTTATTTACGAAATATTTCATGAAAATCAGTATCACGTTACTTTTTATAAGATCATTTTATTTCTGTTCGCTACCCCCCCCTATGAACCCAGAGCTATATGTAACTCTCGTTGTAATTTTCATAGATAGTAATACGAATAGTTTTACAAATTTTCATAAAAATCGGTAACAATTTCTTCCCCTCTGCCCCACTAAAATCCCCCCTCCCAAGTATGCGTAGCACTTATTGCAAATTTTTAAAAATGGTAAGCGATCGTTATTCAAATTTTCATGAACTCTTAACCGGAAACTTGCCGTCTGTGAGGCTGCTGTGTCTACGTATCTACCCTCTACGCAAAAATGAACGTCTCCAGTGTTTATTCATTCCACCTAATCTTTCACCTAATATGGTGATGTTAATACATTAATATAAAAGAATATGTGTTTAAGTTTACTATTTGTAAACTATTTAAAGTTTTGTTTATTTTAATTTTTATAGTAAATTTCACGGTTCTGTTTGTGTAACAATTTCGCAGGTTTCTAGTTAAGGGATATATATACTAACTCGATTAGGTTATCATTTATTTTCGGCACTTTGTTAGAATACCATGGGTCGCTGAAGATCCGAGGCATGTTAGAATGCACAATTTTTAAGAAAAAATATGATAAAATTTTTGAACACTCTTAAATTCTTCTACTTTAAGGGCAGACAAAAAAAAAAAAAAAAAAAAATGAAATAAAATAAACAAATATTTTATTTTTTATCAGGAACACACCCACTTCCCAAAAATGTAGGTATTGACCAAAAAATTCAATACTTTTAACAAATTAAGATATTTGAAACGTTCAAATTGCATAATAAAGCTTAAGAATGGTATTTTTACCGAAAAAATCACGGAATTGTTGCATATGTATTTCTTTTATACGTCGGCTCTGAGAAATGAGAGAAAGAAAAATGGCTCGGGTCTCGATGGACCTACGATAATCTCAACTGGTTAAGGATTTTCTTAAAAGTAGTAAGATGACATCTTAAGATATAAAATTGAAATAAATACCTTTATATATATGTGGGGATCTTTCTTTCTATCTTTCATTTTTTCAAATGTCAAAAATGAAAAAAAAAAAAAAAACAGAAAGCCTACTTCTGCTTGTAGTTTAATAGAGATTCTCCAAGTATATGTAAAATATAAAAACATAAAAATCGAAAATGACAAACAACATATTATATTTGTAATGTTTTGATAAATTTTAAAATATTTTTTTTCCTTTAAAGAAATAAAATGTATGAAATATATATATATATATATATATATATATATATTAAAATTTCATTTCTTTAACTTTATCAGATGATAAATTAGTGCTTCGTTTTTCTAGCTTTTCTAGAGTCATTAGAAATAAAAAGGCAATTGAAATATAGTTATATGTATATTTATACTATCAGGTGTTGCTTGCTTCGCAGATCACTATGTTTAAATTAAGACTTAAAATTACATATAAATTATTAAAATCTACCCACCCTCAAATAAAATAAAATGATTGATTGAAAACCTTGTCAAAAACCTCAGAATTTTGCCCCTCCCCACCACGCCGAAGTGGGGGGGAGATTAAGGTAAGACACCGGGGGGGGTGAGACCCTTTCCCCTTTCAACGGTGCACTCTTTGTAATATTAACAGCAAACCAATTCCAAATGTAAAATTTCTTGAAGTTTGGACCAAAATTTTTAGTGATAAGGCACCATGGGGGGTAAGGCCCTCCCCTCTTCCAACAGTGCAGTCTTTATTATAGTAACACCAAACCAACTTCAAATTTAAAATTTCGAAAAATTAGAACGGTAACTTTCCGAGATAAGGCACTGTGGGAAGTAATACCCCTTCTTCAAACAGTATTTGTTAAACTAATACCCAACCAATTCTAAATTTAAAATTTCGTGAAGTTCCGACCATAATTTTTCGTGATAAGGCGCTATGAGTGGGGAGGCCCTGCCCCTACCAACAGTATTCTTTATCAAAGTAACACGAAACCAACTCCAAATTTAAAATTTCCAAAAAATGGAATAGTAACTTTCCGAGATAAGGCACCATGGGGTGTAAGACCCCACTTCAAACAGTGCAGTCTTTGTTAACCTAATGCCCAACCAAATCCAAATTTAAAATTTTCTAAAGTTAGGTCCATACTTTTTCGAAATAAAACACAGTAGTGGTAAGATCCTCTCCCTATCTATCGGTGCATTGTTTGTCATATTAACACCAAACGAACTCCAAATTTACAATTTTGTAAAGTTAGGATAATAAATTTCCTAGATAAGGCACCGAGGACAGAAAGGAGGTAAGACCCTTCCTCTTTCCAACGGTGCAACTCTGTTATAGTAATAGCCAACCAACACCAAATTTAAAATTTCTTAATGTTAGGAATGTAACTTTTCCAGACACTCCCCCTTTCCAACGGTGCAGTCTTTGTTATAATATCATCCAAACAACTGAAAA
>OZ005656.1:31430748-31620748 GCA_963930645.1 Salticus scenicus
TTATTCCATCTAAAAGATCACTTTTGGTCGCTATTACATTTTGAGATTCAAGATTTTTTTTTTTTTTTTCACTGTACCCTATTTCGCAAACGATCTTAAATATCAGGTTATTTAAACATTAGGTTGTTCAGAAAGTAATTTCTTTCTTTTTGGTGAAATTAAAAGACGACTTTCTCATAGTATATAAATATTTTATGAAATTATATATTCTCGATTTTTGTTCTATATTCTGCTCTTTCTTTCTGGAAGTAGCACGATTCTGCATTCATAAAATATCTGATCTTTTCTGGTAAAAAGCTGATCCAAGTTAATTTTGTCGGCCTCATTTGAAGTAAAGATTCTACTGTCCAAAAAGCATTTTTTGAGGTCGTAAGAAGTAATAATTCGAAAATGAAGGATCTGTAATTATAGTGGGTTTAGTACTAAATCCCCTCCAAGCTGCGAAACCTTTCGGTGAACTACCCAAACATGTATGTGGTTTCACATTATCTTGTTGTTCACTACCCTTTTCTATGGATCAATTCTGGCCATTTCTGTTTCACCAAATCATTCAGTTTGTCCAATTGTAGTAAATGTTTTACTATCTAAAACGTTTTTTTAGAGACTGGAACAACTAATAATTTGTAGGTGACAGATCCGTAATAATATTGGTTTTAGTAATAAATCCCTACAAAGTTGTAAGACTTTCAGGCGACTTGTGTACGGTTTCGCATTATCTTGGTGGAACACTACACCATTTCTATTGATCAATTCTGGACATTTCTGATTTTGTGGTGGTCTCAAAGATTCCAGATCTGTAGATTATAGTGGATTTAGTACTAAATTCCCTTCCAATATACAAAAGATTTCAGCGAATTTTAAACTTGTATTCAATTTCACATTATCTTGAAGGATCGCTATACCTTTTCTATTGATCAATTCCAGCCATTTTTGTTTGAGTGAATCATTCAATTTGTCCAGTTGATGACAGTATACTTCAGAATTGAACGTGGTATACGTCCGGTAGAAGCTCAAAGAAAAAAAAATCTTTAAATCCCGTAAAACATACTGTATCACTTCAGCATTATGAATATCGGATTACTTAGTGTTTTGGGCTGGTTCATGTTTTTACTCCATGACGTACTGCATTCAACATTGTTGTGAACAAACCAAGTCTCTTCCCCAGTAATGATTCGCTTAAAAAATGATCAATTCTTTAGACGTTTGAGAAACCAAATCCCAAAAGTCAATGCGTCTGAACAAAATGCTTTCTGTAAGAACATGTGGAACACATACATATAGTCTAAAAAATAAACCAGCAATCTGAGGAGCTTTTATTCGGATTTTTACGTCAATCTTCTCTTTTATTTTCTCTTCATCAGATTCAAGTTGAATTCTAGAACGTAGTGCTTCATCAAAATCAAAATTGCCAAGCGCAATTGTGCGACCAAGTTGTGACACTGGCAGATGTGTCACTACATCTTCACCATACACGACGTATATATATATTTTTTCTTTCTCGAATAGAATTTTTGCCTTTTCGATAGTAAAAAAACATAATGTGCGAAAAATGTTGCTTTCGATTTCCTATATTTGGCAGGTCACCAATCTAAACTATTGTCTTTAATCATAAGGTAGGTGAGCCAAAGGTGGTCAGAGTGAAGCTTTGAGAATTTTTTATAATTTTCTGGTTCCGTGTATGTGGCTGAACTTTACAGTGTAAACAAATACACTTATGTCTTACATATATCAAGTATATATATATATTGTAAAATGTCATTTAGATGTTTTTATAATACAATTTCAAAACTGTAACTTGTGGGCCACCTTTGTCGCATAGTGTTCCAAAGGTGGCCAACACATTGAAAGCACTTTGAAAATGTACTTAAGACGCTCTTTTTTGTTGTTTTTCGGATTTTTCTTATTATTCATCTTATCTTTTGACGCAAAGTATTTTCAACCAATTTTTGTGCAAAGTATAGTTCAGGACGTCTATTCTGGGATTCATTGGTTTTTTTTTGGGAGATCTCTGAGGTATTCTCAATAGTGTGGAAATTGTTGGGGGATAAATGATATTTTTTTCAGATATTTAAGCAGAAATTTTTAAGTTACTCTTATTACATTAATCTGTGTATATCTTTGCTAAATTTCCCATGTGTCCCAAGGTTGCCCGACATCTGAGCCACCTTGCGAACATGCATATGGTCGCCATTTGCACTGCATTAAACTTTTAATCTGATAAATTTATTAGAAATAAAGATAATATGGTTAAAGAGAAAGAAATAAATTTTCGAAAAACATATCACAGCTCAAAATTCTAAGAACTTACACACATGCAAATTAGAATAACTTCTTACTTGGAAGTTAGATCGACTACTCCTCTAAAGTGAAATCACTGCATATAATAGCGGTCGATCAAGATAATATCTTCAAATTCAGTCACATACCCTGGAGATACATGATCTACAATGCAGTAGCACCACTTTATGACTAAAATTAAATTGAACCTCTTTTATGTGGGTGGGCTACCTTAGAAACACACTTTTGGTTCACCTGCCTTACAAAGTTTTTCCAAAAAAGCCTTACTATATTGGCTCTCAAAATGTGTATGACAATGCAGCTTAATTTTGAAGTTTATGAGAAAAAATACAATTATGTCCTCTGTTTGGAATAAACACAGTTACTTTCCGAAGCACCATATACAATTAAGTTTTTAAGACAAGACAATTAGCATATATCAAGAGGAAAAAGTAGCAGGAGATTCTACAATATATATTCTAAATTTGTACCATATAGGGATGCTAAACTACAGTTTTCGTTGAGATAGGCACGTAATTTAAGCACGTAATTTTAAAACAAATCTATGATGTGAAATTAAATGATGATAACATCTGCTTTTCCCTCATTAAAATTTGATTTTATGTGGGAAATGTCTTAGTCGTATTACCGTGCAAATAAAATTTTAAACTGTAAAAAAGTTTTTTTTTTTTTTTTTTTTTTTTTTTTTGTTATTGTAAAACATTTATTTGAATATATTCTGGTTAAACATTTATTGTTACTAATACTAGTGAAGTTGAAATATATATAATTAGCATTTTTTTTTTTTTTTTTTTTTTTTTTTTTTAAGAGCATTCGTTTAAGATAATAAGTAATAATATTCATTTTAAATATATATATATATTTTAAATATTGTTTTATTTTAGATATTTTTATTCATTATAATATGTAAGAATAAATTTCTTCCCCGAATGATAAAAACATACAGTAAATTAAACATCTTTTATTTATTTAAACATATAATTTCAGTATAAAGAAACAAGTTATATAATAATAATGCTTTTAAATTTTCTATTTTATAAAAGTTAAATTAATTTTATCTTCTATAATGAAACTGAGACATTAAAATTTTTTTTGTAATTTTTTCCTTCTATTTAAATCTATATATTACATTTTATAAGTCTAATTGTTTATTTATACAAAATATTTATAAAATTTTTATATATTAATGAGGAACTGCTATTCAAATATACAACTATAGTTTAAATTATATTGAGAGAATATTTATGCAAAGTGAAATATTAAAACATTTTTAAATATCTACACGCAATATATTATTTAAATGCATACGAATGATCACTGAGCAAATAATTGAATGTTCTTTAAAATAAAATAAATTTCTGTAGTAAAAACATAAATTTAATTTATATAGTTGAATAACAATATATTTTAAATAATTTAAAAGCATTAAAATCATTTTTTTAAATGTATTTCTGCAATTATTTTTTTCTGTTGTTATTCTAGTTACTACTATTACTGCTATATAAGATTATAGATCAGAGGTGTTGTGTTCGAGGCCAGTTCAATAACTCAGAGCTCCAATGCTATCATCACCAACAAACTATAACCAACTACAATATTTTCAAAAGACATCTGAATTAATAAAGATATCAGCATTTTAGGATCCAAAATAGATATCTATTTTATGTAGTTATTTAATGTAATACATAAATAGCTACACTTCCCCTTTTCCTAATTTATGCGAGGTAGAAAATTGATGAAATATGGATGTATTTTAAATGTAATTTTAAGTGTTATGGCGTAATATTCAACAAGGAAAAAAATTGCATTTATGGAATATATAAATCAAATTTATTCTTCTACTCTTGTAAAAATATTTTTGAAATATCAAGAAAAAATTGTTAATTAACCTTTGACTGAATATATATATTTTTAAATATAGCTTAATGAAATTTGTAAATAAATTTAAAAAAAAAAAAAAAAAAACCCTTACAATATGCACATTTTACAATTATAAAGTAATGACAGTTCTAAAAATTGGTAAATCTTCAGTGTTAAAAGGTTTATGATTATAATTATAATTAAAATAATAATAATAATAATAATAATAATTTATATTATTATTATTATTATTATTATTATTATTTATTCTGGCAGAATTAAAAAAGACAACAAGGATCTTTAAAATATAATACGTTTGAAAAAAAAAAAATAAATAAAAGAATAACAAATAAATTTATCCAATATAAATATAATTTTCTTTGTTTAAGCATTTTGAAAATAAAAGGAAAGATAATAAAGCAATTCCGTATCCATCTAATTTTCTTTGCATTTCTAGCAACGATGAAAATTAATCCTATACATATTTATTTACTTAAGTTGAGAAATATTTATGTTATTTCTGTAAACATTAAACATTATCTAAATTAACGGGGAAATATAGAAAGATGTAATATTACAGTAGTTGGAGTCTGTCGATTTTTTTTCTTTGTTTGAAACGTCAAAATTAGAATGTTGAAGACTTTCCTGAGGGAAAATTGTGTTGTTCTTTTCTGTTTAAACAAACACTTAGTTAATTAGTAGAACTGCCATGTGTAAACAGTAAAAATGGAGACTTTAGTACTAATTAAATATTAATTAAAACACGCAAGTTTAACAGCATTTTCTTTTCAATTACAAATTAATGTCATTTTTGTAATTCTACTAAAATTTATTTTAAAATAATTAAAAGCTATTTGATGCGAATCTATAAACTATTTTTAGTTTTATTTTTTTAATCATGTGGTTTTCTGATCATCTTGACACTTAATATGGTGTTTATGCTACGATGTATTATATTGTTTAAAAAGGTAAATAAATATCAAAATACAACTTCAGGACTAAGAACAACTATTTCTAAAACTAATTTTGCTCATTTCATAAAAAAAAAAAAAAAAAAAAAAAAAAAAGACTTTTTGGAACCTTTTCACAATCCAAAAACTTTAAATCGTCAGGCTCCTTTGAAATCATTTGTTATGAATATATGTTTAATTGATTTATCTGGATGTTTCTTCATTGTTTTTAACTGCATTTATGTATACCGTTAAAACTGTACTTCTTTTTAAAGAATACGATTTTATTATTAATTTTGTCTCTTTATAAGTATATAATAAAAATTTAATTGCACTATTTTTTAAAGATTTTTTTTTCTTTTTAATTATTTCTCTTTACAAGCATACTCTAAAATTTTAATGATGCTTTTAATAAATAATTAAGGTTTTAAGCAAGCGTAAATGAGTATGTTACATTGTATAAAAATATAAAATTTATTTAATATTTTCATTGTGAGGGAATTTTGTATTTTAATTTTACAGTTATTAGTTATACGTTATTTTACATATCGATTATACCTAAAATTAATTTACAGAGAATATTAGTTTTTTTTTTTTTTTTTTTTTTTTTTTTTTTTTTTTTTTAGAATTAACGGTCATTTAATACATTAATTTAATTTTAATTTTAATTAAAATTCCATTTATGATAAAAATGATCATTCCCATTATTATTGTTATTATTATTATTTTTAAGAATCAGAATGCCTGAAATATATGTCTGTATAGAAGATAAATATAGAAAGACTTTTGTTTTGTGCAGGGTGTTATGATACAGTGATTATCATTTTTATTTTATTGCTGTTATATCAAGCACTTTTTACCCATTGTGAATTATCCTGTCTGAAGACCGTATTAAAATTACATTTTGCTTCAATTTAATTTCTTGAAAAAAAAAAAAAAAAAAAAAAAAAAAAAAAAAATCATTGATTTTGGAAATTTTTGGATCATTTATATTAATTTTGTAATTTGTGATATTTATGTATTCAACATTAAAAGTTGCGGTTCAGGTTGATTTTGTTTTACGTCGCACTGGAGCTTTACTATGGGCAACTGGGGACAGTCTGTGTCTCGCACTATGGGCGATTCGGAGCTATATCTTCGCAATTTAGACCTCCTACAGATCGGACGAATCCCCTGCTTCGGTGAACCTTAGAGGTATAATTTAAATGGAAAAAAGAAGATATGGTTGTCATGACGGATTTTATGTGCAATAGCCACCATTAGTATATTCGATGGTTGGATGGCTTGAATATCGAACCTCCATTTTTTCAATTACGAGCTTAGCACTCTACCGACATGTCAATATTTAAGATTTAAAACGTAGGATTTTTTTCATTTACCTGTAATTGGTATTGGTATATAAATCTTTCTTGAATTACTATTGTGTAAAAAACGCCACGATCAGGATTATTTAATATTAATGCGATGTTACTTGAAACATGAACGCAATGAATGCATAAACGACCAGACGTTAAAAGCTAAAATCATATATAATTACAGCAATAAAGGAACAAATACATAAATAAAAATGAATAAACAAATAAAACTGAATAAAGTAAAATAAAATAAAGACACGAGGCAGCGCTGTGACTGAATAAGCATACCTATTACAAAGCGGAAACTATTACAAACATCAAAGTCAAGATTTCTTCTTTCTGGTAATCGCAAGAATAACTTATTAAAGCAACACATGAATATGAAGATCACAAAAAATGAATAAGTATAATTTGAAAATATGTAATGAAATAAATTATATATTTTTACATAATAAACGAGGCACTGTGGTATTTTATAACTCTTCTTTTAGTTAAAATAGCAAATATGGTAACACACACACACACACACACACACAAGGTGATTAAAAAAAAAAAAAAAAAAAAAACTAACCCAATATATGAGACCGTAGACATGATACCGTTCAGACAACCTGAATAAAAGTTTGGTGCAAGGTATTTTGAGGCATGCGCTCATGAATCGTATAAAAAACAACTGATAAGCTCTAACAGTTACGGTTACAGTGACAAAATTTCAAAAAATTCAAATGGCAACACCTTTTTTTTTTTTTTTTTTTTTTTTTTTGAAATGGGATCTCCATAACAAGGAAAAAAAAAACATAGGGGAGAGTTGTCTAAAACGGAGACGGCGGGTCAAATGGGGACGTTCAGTTTCTATTTGATTGGTGCTGTCCTCTTTGAATCCAATAGTCTAAGATAATTCTAATTCGGCTATAAGCAAGTTTGAATCTAGTTGTTGACATATTTTACCGGATCTGTTATTTTCTACAAAGTTTTCAAATTTTTGCGATTTTCATTTCGATTGTGGCCGTACACTGTATTGTATCTTATCAAGTGACCTTTGAACGTTCGATTTTGGTAAGTACGTTATGGATCCGTCTAGATTTAATGTACATTTTCACACATTGCTTTATAGTTTTGTCTGACACGTGTGTGAAGAGACGCCACGTTTTTAGCGCACGTCATGGTCGGCTCAAACGGGGACATTGACGGTAGTCCAAAACGGGGACGTCGAACCACAGAAATGTTCACCTTTTAACACTTCGCCTAAAATAATAATGCTTCTACCATAAAAAACTGAACGTTAGCAAAAAAAAAAAAAAAAAAAAAAAAAAAAAAAAGTGAATGACATGAGGAGAAGTAAAACTGTCATACTCACTTCATCACCTTACAAAGCAGAATTGAAAGCTGCAGAACAGGAGAAAAATGCAAAGCAGAATAAATAGAAAAGAAAATTGGTCAAGAAACCCACCGAATCTAATCCTAGGTATCCAAAAGCTAAAAAGGAGAAGAAAATAAATAAATGAAAAACCCAATATTATCATCTGATGAGGAACACACTAGCGAGGACACTTGTATTTTTTGTAATGAACTTTACATTGACTCGAAAGACAAAAAGGGGTAAATTCAATGTAGCAGCTGTGGAAGTTGGGTACATGAAGTCTGTTCAAGTGTTGAAAAAAACGATGTCAATTTCATATGTGACGTCTGTGTTTGATTATTTTTTGTGTCATTCTAGTAACTGTTGAAAAAGATAACAAAATACTTTATCTGTATCTTGATTTTGCATTAACTTCACCTTTTTTTTGTAATCCAAGTTTTTCTAAAAAAATTCGCATTAGGACTTGAATTTACGTTATTTCTTATGAGTACCCCATTTTACCCAACCGGTTGTCCAAAACGGGGACTTTGCACATTTTTCAGAAATTTTTTTTTTATGCCTATACTAATGATTTTTTTTTTAAATAACTTTGCCATCTGATAGTCCAAGACATGTTCTAATCGGGAAATGCTTTGCCGAATTTTTCTTATTTATAGATTTTTTTTTGCGGACAGAGATATGTTAGCGTCCCCGTTTTGGACAGCTTTCCCCTAAATAGCGTTGAAACGGTACCTGTAGAACGAAGATCGCCAGCACTAGGCAGACTAAGAAGAAACGAGATAGCAACTCTGATGCGCATACCTTAGTACGGCTTTTATTTTTAATGACGTCAAATTTCCCACCGAGTCTTCGACTCTGATTAAAGTATACTTATTCTACTTCGGAACGAGAGGAAGAGACCGAGGTATTTTTAATTCTGTGCAAGGCTACTGAATAAGGTCTCTAATTTCGGAGTTAGTCGTAAGACAACGACTGACGTCATTTCACTAAGTGAAATATAAAACAATGTTTGTTGCGTGTAATGACTACTTGATCTGTGAAAAATATGACGCTTACTGGGCAACAACGTGGGGAAATAGCAAAGATTTATTACAGTCAGCAGCAAAATTATTCCCACGCTAGCAAAAATTTATAAAAAAAAAAAAAAAAAAAAAAGTACACTCAATACTGTTTTGTGAAATAAATCCTTATCGAAACTTGTTCTTAGTCAGTCTTAGAACATGATTCGACAAGCATTTTTTTTTAAATTTGTTTAATTTCGAATTCATGTTTATAGTTAACGAAATGTGAGCCCTCGTCCGTCCATAGAATGCGTAGAGTCCGACTGTTGCTTTCATCATACCGAAAAAGTAATTCGTCCGCGAAAACTTTGAGAACAGAGCGCAGAATCGTAGTATTGGGCAACTGCAGAAAGTATGAAACATCGCATGCAATTGCAACGGAAGTTCCATTAGGACAAGGTCGATCACGTGTGCAACCATTTTATTGAAATTTACATATCGAGTCCCATACAGCTTTTAGAGTACACGGGCTTCAGCGTTGCCCATTGTGTCTGCAATACACATCCAAGCACGCAATTTCTATGCAGCAATGTGTCCGTACAGATACAGTCGGCAAGAAAAGTTAAAAAACTATGCTTAATACTGATTTGTTAATTAAATCCTTGTCGAACCATGTTCTTAGATTGACGAAGAGCATGATACGATTAGGATTTATTTCACAAAACAGTATTAAGTGTAATTTTTTTCTCTAGGAATTTTTGCCAGCGCTCGAATATTTTTGCTGCCGACTGTAATAAATCTTTACAATTTCACCACGTTGTTTCCCTGTAAGTGGCATATTGCTCACATATCAAGGAAGCATTACACACATCACACACGTCAAAATGCCTTAGTTTTCACCTAGTCCGATGACGTCAGTCATGACGTTGCCTTACGACTAACCACGAATTTAGAAACCTTATTCAGTAGCTTTGCACGGAAGTATGCATACC
The DNA here is from genome assembly GCA_963930645.1 of Salticus scenicus. Lineage (NCBI taxonomy): Eukaryota > Metazoa > Arthropoda > Arachnida > Araneae > Salticidae > Salticus > Salticus scenicus. Next base: position 31,440,565 of record OZ005656.1, read on the forward strand.
GCGATCTCTTCCTCTCGTTTCAAAATAGAATAAGTACACTTTAATAAGAGTCGAAGACTCGGTGTGAAATTTTACGTCATTAACAATTAAAGTCCTGCTATGGTAGGCGTATCACAGTTGTTATCTCTTTTACTCTTAGTCTGCCGAGGCTGGCGATTTTCGTGCTGCAGGTACCGTTTCAACGCTATTTATGTTTTTTTTTTCTTTGTTATGTAGATCACATTTCAATAAAAAAAAGTATGTGTTGCTATTTCAATTTTTTTAAATTTTGTCACTGTTACCGTTACAGTTAGAGCTTAACAGTTGCTTTTTATATGATTTCCACGAAATTTTTATTCAGTTTCTGTGAACAGTCGGATGTCTATGGTTTATTATCTTGATAGTTTTTTTTTTTTTTTTTTTATAATCAAGCTGTATGTATATATATATATACCGGGTGATTCAAAATAGATGTTACAGCGATTATCTCGTAAACTAAGAAAGATAGAAACAAACTTTCAATTACAAAATTGGTGCAAATTAAGAGTAGATTTCAGATATGGCATTTTTTTGTACAAGGGACTGTATACATATTAAATACGAAATTTAATTTTTATACGGCCCCTCCTATCATATGACTTATATTTAGAAAAATATTCTCCTCGCTCCAACAATCAAAATAAAAAAAAAATCATCTCTCTAAGTCAAAATCTCGCTGAGTTATTGCAATTTAAAAATTCTAGCATTTTTCGCCAAGTCTTAAGGGGTTGTATCAAAAGTGAGAAATTGTAATTACTATTGCTTTTGTAATAAGGCACACGTTGATCAGCGTTTGGAGGAAAAAAAAGAAAAAGAAATCATTCAGGGAAAGATGGCTATTTTAAGCTGCTATGTCTCTCTTTCCCCTAGTGAATACACAAGAGAATACTCATTGATAATTTAACAAATAAAATTTATGAATAATTTATGTACTAAAAGGGAATTTTCAAATTAATTTTTCTTTCTTTATACATTCTCTTATTCATATACACGGTGTAGAGAAAGAATTGTTTATTAGTCAAATTTCCGAAAATTAGCTTTTGTTATATATGCACGTTTTCAGATCCTCTGAATTCAAAAATCATGTTTTTAGCGGTTGGTCTCTCTCTTTCTCTCTCTCTCTCTCTCTCTCTCTCTCTGTGTGTGTGTGTGTGTGTGTCTGTGTGTTATTAGAATATCTCAAGAACAAATAGTATCAGAAAATCTAAATTTGATATTCTAAATCCGTATCATATTGCGGTGCTACACTAAAGTATTCGTTACGATCAGACAATTGTTTGTTTACAGAGTCATCCAAAAGAATTCAAATACATTACGTCCGTAAGCGAAATTTCTCATATGTACAGTGTAACATGTATAGACTGCCTTAAACAAAATGAAAAGAACAAATTTTTTATACGCATAAAAGCATGTTTTATGTAGATTCTGGTACAGCAACCATTCATCATTCATTTACAGGGTTACCCAGAGTATTTCGATATATTGGAGATATAGTTGGGAAATACTGGAAGTGTATTTCATTTTGTGTTACTTGTTTTACATGTAACACTAAATTTACGTACATAAAGTCATGTGTATATAGTTTATAGACAATATACAGGGCTACCCAAAATTAAGGTAATTTTTTTTTTTTTTATTATTGTTATTAAATGTAATTGGTGTAAGTGTTTGCTGCATTTTTATCTTTCCGAAGAACACTGCTGACACAGAACGCAAAATTAATTTCTCATACCCATACTGTAAACAAAGTAGCTTTTGGAGAGCGATTTTTTTTTCGGTATAATATCACATTTTGAGGCCTCCTGAATACGAAAGGTAAATTTTTATTCGTTGATCTGTATATATATATAAATTATCAGCATAATTTAACAACAAATAATCTGGTGTGCCACTCACACGACTTTCTCTTACCCTGAAATTTAATACCATAAATACAGGTTGGAAATTAAGAGGTAACATAAAGTGTACTGTTATGTAAACCTGTGTTAAAATAATTCAAATTAGGCTTCGGAAGAGTTTTATATGATAATTAGTTCTGTATGAGGGGGGAATCTCCTGAAATTATTCGTTTCCTGAAATTATTCGACGCAGGCAATAATCAAACTTTAAAAAAACTTGGCTTTGGTAATAAGGAAGCCTTAAAACTTGTAAATACACAAAACACTAGCGATGCATATTTAGCTTAAAAACATACATTATTTATCATATGTCTATGAGGAATTCATTTCCATTCCTGAGCAGCTTTCCTGGACATGGTAAAATATTATAGTAAAGCACTTTCACTAACAATAAAAAAGAATATTATAGCTTAAATATTTGCAACCCTGTATATCTTTTGAAGAATATGTACAAACCACAAAGTGCACCTAAATATAAACCTATAGTAATAATATAAGGCACAACCTAAAATGCACTTCCATCAATTTTCAGCCATTGTCGCATTATAATCTAGTTATTTTGTGTAGCCCTGTAAATGAACAGTGAATGATTTCCCTGCTATATTCTACATGATGCATGTTTTTATGCGTATAAAAAATATATATTCATTTTATTTGGTTTAGTGCAGTCTATAGGTGTTAAACTCTACTTACCTGCAATTTTCCCCATAGACGTAATGTATTTGAATATTCTTGAGTGTCCCTGTACACGAACCATTTGCTTTATCTCAATGAAAAGCTTAGTGTAGCATCCCTATATGATACATATTTAAAATACCAAGTTTGGAATATCTACTGCTATTTGTTCTTGAGATAAACTGATAACAGACACACACACACAGAGACCAACCGCTAAAAACACGATTTTCATATTCAGGGGACCTCAAAATGTCTAAATATAACAAAAACTCACTTTCGAAAATTTGGCCTCAAAACAATATTTTCTCTACCTTATGGGTATGAGAAAGTAATAACTACAGGAAATGCGAATTTGGTATTTTGGATTCCATATCTACTCGCCACTTGAAAAGTTGATGAAGGTGTGCAAGTTTCAAGGAAATTGATAACAGACTTGAGTTTTGTTTTGATAAGTATAGGCACTATAATTAAACGGGGTTGAGAAGGGTGGTAATCCCCCTGACATAGAACTACATCTATACCATATCATATTCTATACAAAACATTATTTTAGAATATTAACAATAAATATGAATTTCCTTATGATTTTTACAGTATAAAGTTATTTAAATGTAATTTATAAGAATATCTGTCCCAAAACGCAATACATTGGCATTTTTTTTGCGTTCCTGTACATAAACCAATTGTAGAGAATTAATTAATGCCATTTTAAATAGGGAATATCATATAGTAAACCTGAATAACATATATCATTTCTGAAAATTTCTGAAAATAATTACAGACGCTGGGGGCGGGCAGACAGACAGATGGACAGTCAGACAAAAAAAAAAAAATGCAATTTTAAATCTTATTCACAGTTAAAAATTGTTAGAAAATGTGAAATGTAAACGAAAATGCAATTCCAGCAAATTTCCAATAATAACCCTTAACGTAACAGAACATTTTTGTGTGCCCTGTAAATCTACTAATCGTACTGTACAGTATAGAAAGCAATCTTTTGTGCATATAAATAACATATTTCAATTTCATTAAGATTTATGCAAAGTAATTAAATTTTGGTTTATAGAAATATCTTCACATAGAACGCAATGCTTTGGAATATTTTCGGGTGTCCCTGTATACAAACCAGTGATGGTGTTTACTCCATTTTCTATAGAAAATATCCAATAGAAAACTATAATAACGTATTTCAATTTTATTAATATATGCATAAATTAAAGGTATTAAAATATGGTTTATAAAAATACCTTTCACAGAACACAATGCTTTGGAATACTTTCGGGTGTCCCTGTACACAAGCTAGCAGAGGTATTCACTCCATTTTCAATAAGGAACATCCGATAGTGAACTCAAATAACATATATCAGTTTCAGAAATTTCTATGAATATTCACGGGAGTTAGTGCGCAGACACACAGAAAGACGGATGGACAGACAGACAAATCGAAGTCATTAACACTTTTCAATCTTGCTGGAATTGTTAAAGAGCCGAAGTCATTAAATTTATCAACCATGATGGAAAGTGGTAAAAATAAAGCGCGAAAATTTCACGCGGTTTTGCTAGTCTTTTAGTTTTTTACCTCTCTTAACGTGTTTTAATTTGCAGGTGACCCCTAAGAAATTTAACTATTAAAATTTTTAACTACACGAAATAATGTAAATTTGCATTAAATTCTTAAAACTGTTGATTTCACGTGTTTGAACGATTTTAATTGCTATTTTAAAATAAAGGATCTTTTTTTAATTTTTCTCATCTCATAGATAACCCCCTAAAGTGAGCTTGTTGGCGTCGAAAAATAGATGCCAAAATTGAAGAAAAAGTGGTGTAAGTCATCATTTTCAAATTGCAATAACTCGGCGAGATTTTGACTTAGAGAAATGATTTTTTTTTGTTTTGCTTGTTAGAGCGAGGAGAATATTTTTCTACATATAAGTCACATGATAGGAGGGGCCGTATAAAAATGAAATTTCGTATTTAATATGTATGCAGCACCTTTGACAAAAAAAAAATGCCATATCTGAAATCTACTCTTAATTTGCTCTAATTTTGAAATTGGAAGTATGTTTCTATCTTTCTTAGTTTACGAGATAATCGCTGTAACATCTATTTTGAATCACCCGGTATATATATATATATATATATACAGGTTGATCAATTTAAAAGCGTACCCTTGGTTTTCCTTATTACTCTTAAATATGACAGATGTGGCAACTATTCTAACACTGAACTATAATTGCTTGAACCTTGTTTAAGCGTGGGAAACAATTTCCAACATTGTTGGACGGTTACAACTTTATTTGTGAGGTAAAACAGAAATGGAGTCGCGCAATTTTTTTATTCCTGTAATAATTTTATTTGTTAAAAGCAAAATTTAATTATTTTCTTTTACATTATTTTTCCTTAATTACATTTATATTATCATTATCATGATGAGATGTTTCATGCCTTGACTCTGCTAGAGAAAGGAATCTCTGTGTTGATGTAGCCAGAGGTCTGGCAGATCATTCTGGATGTTGTCAGTTGTAGGCTTCAGTTGGTAATAAAACGTAAAGATGAGAGGACAAAATACTGACTGCAACGTGATATTTATAATAAATGAATAGAATGTTAAGATTTTGTCTGAAATGTTTAAATTTTAATGACCTAGTAAAGATTTTCGACATCTGGCTACATCTAGAATGGTCTGCCAGATCTCTGGCTACATCGATCACAGAGATTTCCTTCTCTAGCAGAGTCAAGGCATGGAATTTCTCTTCCATTTTAAACTTTTTCTGACCAATTTTGTGGAGTGGAAAAACCGATGTAGGTTCTCAAACTTTTGACATATAAACGAAATATTGGCCTTGGGAGCAAATGCCGTATAATCTGATCATAAAAGCCCACGAGACGAACTGAGTGGTGATAGGATAGGTAAAGATCGTCTGTGTATTACTAACACCACATGTTATCATAGGGGTTCAAATCATTTTTATAGCGGAAACGGCATTTGACCTGTCAAGTTTTTTTTTTTTTTTTTTTTTTTTTTTGGCCGCTTAAGTGTAAAGATTATTATTTTTTTTTTTCTTTTACCGGCATTATATATATATTCCGAATTTATTACTCAAAAATTCTATCTCATTAAATTAGAATCATATGTATATTGTTATAATAAATGCACTTACACTACGAACATATTTTATTTTTCTTTCTTTCTTTCGTTTCTTCATTTTTTTAACAGTTTGATAGTCAAAATAATTAGGTGATTGATTTTTTTTTAAATCGTAACTAATATCGCACAGTGGTAGCAACTTGATCAATCATTTTTCAAATAAGCATTTAAATAATAAATAGAGAAATTCTAAAATTCTGTGAAATAAATATTCATAGTAGTTAATCTTATGCATAAAAATGATAGACAAAAGTCACTATTATCATTTTTAAATACATGATATTTCATATTTCTATAAGCTACTAGTTTCACTCAATATTCCTCTCAACGCGACTCATCAAGGTCTTCGTCTGTACATGTGATTAGCAAAAAATACCGTCTTTTATCAGAGCAAACTCACAACTGTTTGGAAAACATAGATAAATAAAATTATACTCACTTATGTTGTCAGACAAATAAAAGATGAATAAGGAAATATAAATAGACAACGAAAAAAAAAAAAAAAAAACTAAACGCGAGCTACTGTATTGCATTTTGAAAAATGCTCATTCAGATTTAACAACTTTCTTCCATAATAAAATTAAATACAACAATTACGCATATACAGTGCAAAATGAATAAAAATAAAGTTATTTTGGACTGCTTTCTTAGCCTCATATTATTTGTTTTCTTAAATTTACATTAACCATACCTTCTGGACGTTATTAATTTTACGCCCTTTCACTAATTAAAAAAAAGGCAAACCTTGTACATAAAATTTTATTTTTGAGTAAATATATATATTTGCATCTCGGAGAAAATATTGTCTGCATTCATTATGGAATGTAATTTTATTAATAAATGTGTAACAGAAAATATTTCGTATGTAGATAAAAACAAAGGTAATTTGTCGGTCTTCTTGATGTCTTATGAGATTTTTTTTCTCAAAATCATATTAACCATGCCTTTCTCACAATACTGATTTTAAGCTACTTATCTTATTAAAGTAGGTTAAAAACATACGATAAATTCCATTTTTCCGTTATCACACATAGACTTTTTTTATATCAAAGAAATAATTCTTATGTCAAATAATAATAAATGTACACACATTTTTTTATTTTTAACTCAAAATATGATGCTTCCACAGTAGCAAAAGTGTAATTTCACCTTTTCTTTAAAAAGAGTGTTTCCGAAAAAAAAAAAAAAAAAAAGTAAACAATACTGTGAAAAGTGTACGTATCATTAATTTGTGGGTTGCGCTTTTTGAACATGGCAAATAATCATTTTCTGAATAAAAAGGACTTTAAAATATATTATTATTAATTCTATTTTCGTAATTATTTTTTTAGCGCATGTGTACATGTTTGTAAAATATTTTATTTATTTTATTTTGTTAATAGCAAAGTAAAGTATTAAATAATCAAATTTAATGTTAAACTATCACTTATTTTTTATTTTGAATTGTTACTCTTATACCCAAACTTTATATTATTGCTAGCCCTGCTATCCTTGTCTAATAAACTCTAATGTGTAAAACAATGAGCTTTCTTGCGACTACACAAATCCTTAAAGTAACATTAATATATTTCTTAATTTTAAAGCTCATTCAAATCAATAAAAATAATGTTGGTTTATTTGAAAATTAATCTTGGTAAAGTCATAAATTGTTTTATTATAGGACTGCCATTCAACTAGAAAGTAAAAAATAAAATAATAATAATAAATTTGAAATTTTAATAAAAAAGTAATTTCGACATTGTGAATTTAATAAATATTATTAGTTACGTTTCTGTTTTGAAATTATTGTCATTTTACACTTATTTTGTAATATAATTTTAACAAAACTAAAGGAAAATATAGTTTTTTTTTTTTTTTTTTTTTTTTTTTTTTTTTTTTTTTTGTTGTTTCAAGAAAATGCAACCTTGTGCATTTTCGAAAGAAATATAACTAAATAAAATGAATAAAATGTTTACTTTATTTTCCTAAAATTATTTAAAAGTTTTCACGTTTGTCGGTAGTGTAATTGTGTTTGTATGTATCACTTACAATATAAAATGTTTTAGAATTTAGAAAGATGTGTTTTCCCAGCGTTTGCCGTCTGTTCTCTCCCACGGTAATAAAATTATATATCTTTTTATTTCAAAGTTTTGTGGCTATCACAGAAATTTTAGTTATTTTATATTTTCTACGTAATAAATAAAATACATTATGTTACATAGTGGTTTCATAAATTTAAATTAAGTGGCTTTTAAAAAAGATATATCTATAATAATAATAATAATAATAATAATAATAATAATCGTTTTATGACGGTTACTAACAGAATTAAATAATTACTGTATAAGACATTGGTGATCACTTAAGAAAAAAGGAAAATTTTTCGTTGTATATTCTGTTTAGGGATTCGGACATATGCATATTTTATAAATAAGCATTTCACTTTATTACTCGTATATAAGAATAGAAAAATCCTTATTTAGATTAGCATTATAATGTATTATTTTTGAATCCTTTTATTATAAGTAGTTTTTAACATTTTCTTCACAACTATTTTTTTTTTTTTTTAGGTTTTAAATAATGATGTACACACACATACACACACACTCATATATATATATATATATATATATATATATACATAAATACATAAATACGTAGAGCTCATATATATATATGTGTGTGTGTGTGTGTGTGTGTGTGTGTGTGTGTGTGTGCGTGTGTGTGACAGAATAGCAGTTCAGCCTTTTAGGGGACATATTACAAAAGGTATTGTGCACTAATCTATTTATTTATTTATTTATTTATTTATTTTAACTATATTATATTATGTTAACTGTAATAATATCCATTCTCTACGTTCATCAGCATAGTAGGTTTCATCTAAGATATATATATATATATATATATATATATATATATATATATATATAGATTAACATACATTTATAATAATTAAATTCTCGTACGAAGAATGGTCACAACAGCTATTATAACACGAATAAACGATCAGAACAACGAAATATAATACGTACGTTGCAAAAAAAAAATCATCATATTAGATATAAAACTTAAAACAAAAAATAAAAATAATTAAATAAAGAAATAAAGAAAATAACGAATTTACTTAAATTAGTGCCCAATATATTTTGTAATAACCCCCCCCCCCCCCCAATTGGTTGCACTGCGTTGTTGCGACCCTCCCTATTTTAATAAAACTATATCTCCTCTTCTGTAATATTAAGCGCTTCAATATTGGTATGGAGATGGATAGTACGTGAAACTATTCTGCTTCATTTTAGAAGTATATCGGTGGTGAGGTGGCGCTACCACACTGCAAGTTAATTTCGTTTACTAGAAATCAAATTATCAGCTTTTATGATATTTAAATGCACAACAATTTTAGATAAAACTCTGCTAAATCTCTTTTGATGCATATAAGACGACTAATGTCTCTACTATTTTTAAATATTATTCGTTTACGGGAGTGATATATCTCAGTTCCTTTGTTATATAAATGCACAAAACTTAAAATGTGATGTATATTATGAAGACTAGTCACATTGAATTTGGGTGTATATAGGCCAAAACGTGGCGCTGCAATTACCATCTACAGGTTCTCCTATGTCTATGTCTCAGAATCAAAATTCTTGTTCATAATAACTGGGAGTTCTTTTTTTTTTTTTTCTTTTTAATAAGAATGTATTAGATTCGTCAGAAGTTTGTATGAAGAAGTCATTTTTAATAAGAATGACTTGTGGAGATTCCTAACTTCCAGTTTTTAATGAAGTTACACGTTTTGAGATGTTTTAATCATATTTCGCCCATTTTTAGAAAACGAACATCTGTCTGTGTGTGTACATTTTTTTTTTTTTTTTTTTTTTTTTTTTTTTTTTTTTTTTTAATCTTACGGGCAATGGGACGAATTTAAACAATATTTATACTTGTTTAGACCTTGACAAATATTGGTGCAATTTAGCTTTCGGAATAGGAAACATAAAAGGTGGCGCTGCTATGCTGTGATTCCTCCTAATTAAGTAAATTTATATTTCAACTTCGGTAGTGTATAAACGCACCAAACGTGATATATGAAATGAATTTTAGGTAAAGATTTTCGGCTATTACGAGAATGTAGTTTCTCAGATTCTATGATGTTAAAAAAAATTGTATATGAAACTGATAGTATAAAAAATTACTCTCATTCCATTTGAAGGAATATCTGACGAATGATGCCATCGTCAGCATCAAGGATATGAATCGTTATATAGATGAATTTGCAGGTAGTGATATTTATAATCTTTTTATTCATTTATTTTATTTTATTTATTATTATTATTCATTTAAGTATATTTATTGTGAAGGTTTTTTCACTTAGGCGATAATATATGTATTTATTACACGAAACGAAAGAAAACCTTAAAATTGAAGAAACCAAAATAATGTCGAATCATGCAAATAATATATGCATGAATAATTTCTCGCAGTAGAAATATATATATATATATATATATATATAAGATTATATAACTCATTCCTATTAATTTTTAGTTAAATTTGAATTAATAGATACTGAGGTATTGCAATATGAAAAATGGCAAAATTGAGTAAAGGAATCGTCGAATATTGACCATTTATATATTAATATATATCACAGTATATGAAAAATTTCACCTAAAAGTAAACAGCAACGGAAAATTTTAACGAATGATTGGGAAATTTAAAAGCATAATTTACGTAGCTGCCAACATTTATGCTTTTTATATACCTCTTTACATTTATAAAATCAATTTACTTTATTTGATTAAAGAAAACATTTTACAAAATTTTTCGACAAACTCTAAAAAAACTTTTTGGTAACTATAAAGGGCCTTCATTTTAATGCATGAATTTTTATTATTAAAAAGCAATTCGATTTTTTTTTTTTCATTTATTTAGGAATGTTGCTTCCACTTTGTTTAAGCGCTTAATGTTTGTACTCCTACTGACTTTGAATTACTACTGGCTCAATGCACATATCACAATTTTACCATAAGTAATTTCAGTAAATCTTTGCCCTACAGTAAATTTTAAACAATCTCCGTTCTGCATTGGTGCCCCTTGTTCACTCACACACATACACAGTCATACACACATTACGAAAATTCATGTAAAACCGTATATATATCTTTAAGAGGACATTGTGTCAAAACAAAAGTTGAAGATGTACTACTAGATATCATCGCAGTCGAAAATATAAATTCGCAACAGTCTACGACTATTCTTTTCTAAGTAAGCTATGCAAGATATAAAATCAATTTCTAGATAATGCCTACAATACTTTTCTTACATATAATATTCAGAAAATAAAATTTAACAATTAAATGTTTAACATTTCTTTCTTTTTACTTTCTCTTACCCATAAGGTAGAGAAAGTATTGTTTTTGGGTCAAATTTTCGAAAGCGAGATTTTGTTATATTTACACGTTCTGAGGTCCCCTGAATACGAAAATCATGTTTTTAGCAAATGGTCTGTGTGTCTGTGTGTCTGTGTGTGTGTCTGTGTGTCTGTGTGTCTGTGTGTGTGTCTGTCTGTTATCAGCATATCTCAAAAACAAATTATGGCAGAAAGTTCAAACTTGGTATTCTAAATGTGTATCATATAGGGATGCTACAGTAAGCTTTTCGTTAAGATCAAGCAAATGGTTCGTGTACAGGGACAATCAAGAGAATTCTAATACATTACGTCTATCGGGGAAATTGCAGGTAAGCAGAGTTTAACTTCTATAGACTGCACTAAACCAAATGAAACGAATATATATTTTTTATATGCGTAAAAACATTTTTCATGTACCATATGGTATAGAAATCATTCACAGTTCGTTTACAGGAATGCACAAAAGAACTAGATTATAATGCGACAGTTCTTGAAATTTGATGGAAGTATACTTTAGGTTGTGGCATGTGTTATTAATATAGGATTATATTTATAAGCACCGTGATGTGTACATAACTTTCGAAATATATACTGGGCTGCTAAAATTTAAGCCATTACTACTTGTAAGTGGAAGTGCTTTACTATAATATCTTACCATGGCCAGGAAAGCTCTTCAAGAATTTAAATTTATTTCTTACAGACATAAATATGATAATTAATGTTTTTTTTTTTTTTTTTTTTTTAAGCTAAATATTATCACTTAAAATTTTAATGTAGATTGTCAAGTTTAAATTCAAATTATTAACAGATTGGATTTTATTTTTATTTAAAATAAATTTCGGCACTATAATTAAACGGGTTCATTGAGGGGGCAGGTAGCCCCCTTAACCTTCTGTACCTATTTTAGATTATTTTTAAAGAACATTGAATTTTATCTTACATTATTGATCTATATGTTTTTCATATTGATCTATATGTTTTTCATTTTTATAAAAGGTACAATTATTTTAATTTAATTTTAATAATAAAACTGTGAATGGCGAAAAAAATAATACCAAAAATGTGGTAAATAAATCTGTTTCGATTTTTAAAATGTCGGAAATTTAAAAATACAATACATTTTTAAGTAATATTTTTTTAATTTAAGTTTTAGTCTCTTCGAATTATATTTCTCATATTAAGTATTTCTGTCGTGGCCTAAAAGAAAAAAAAAGAAAGAAAGAAAAATAATAATCATCGTCTGCTTTACTTCTGATTTTGGCAGACGATTTTAGATAAAAGTGTAAATGAAAATTACTTTCGGATTTATCTGGGCAGACGATCCTGGGCAGACGACTGCTCATTTCTATGGGCAGACGATTTTTATAGTTAAAAATGAATATATTATGTTATAAATTAGGCAACAGTATTATAATTACAATTATAACAGTATAACAGTATTAACAGTTAATGCATTTATTCCATTTTCTTTATTAAAATGAATGAAAGTGAACTGACATTATGAGCTGAAAAAGTCCTCAATGGTATACATTTTTAAACTATTTATTCCTTTTTTATTTTTATTTCTTTTATATATGACTTATAATATAGTTATTTATTTTGAAGTTGAATTTCTGAAAGCTTCGCTTTAATTGTGAGGAATAATAAATAAGAGATAGCAATATAAAGAATATGTAGATTTAATAACTTTTTTTCTTTAACTTGATATGCATATTTTTATGTATTTATTTATTTATTTATTTTTAACGATGTGGGAAAATGTTTATTGCTTTAATTACTTTGTGTGTCCGAGCCATTAAATATATAAAAAATATATATAATTCGTTATATAGAACTACAAAGAAATTAAAATGCATTGTTCATATGAGCAAAATAATATTTTATGCCTAATATAGTATGTTTAGCTTTAATAATTTGGTTACAGGATAACAAAGAAATTAAAATACATTGTTCATATGAGCAAAATAATATTTTATGCCTAATATAGTATGTTTAGCTTTAATAATTTGGTTACAGGATAATAATGAATTTAGGTACATAATGAGATATAGTAAAATATTTTTTTCAAGTGTATTTTGTATTTGTATGTTTTCCTTTGGCTATATTTTCACTACAACTTACAATATGTGTATAGCAATGTGCATAGTTAGACAAAAGCTTTATATATCCTCTGTATGTCCTTTTTCAAAGTGATGCTACGATTAAATTTTTTTTTTCTTTAAAGATATATTCATATATTTGCTTATACACGAAGCTCTTTTCAATGTATATCATATAAATTTAATGAAATTAAATTCATAGCAGCGTTAATTATTTTATTAATCTAAATAGGATTTTAATAATGCTCCCGTTTCATAAAATAGTATGCATATAAACATTTTAAAATTGGTCGTTTTATACATAGTTAATAAGATAGAATGTATAATCATTGTGGTTTATTTATTTATTTACTTTCTAATATTAAATTAACAGAAAATTTCTTAAATAATCATTGCTCTCAAAAGGCCATGTTAACTTAATAATTACAAATCTTTAAATAAACACCATGCAATGCAATAATCTCGTAACAATTGTTTCGGGTCGAAAAAATACTCGGTCTTTCGTCAGACGAACAAAGTAGGCACGAGGGCTGTAATAAAGCTAGTGCTTTGCCGGTTTGATTGTAGAACTCGTGCCTACTTTGTTCGCCCGACGGAGGGTCGTGTGTTTTTTCGTGTGCGCTATGGGGCAAAAACAAATAGAAATACAGTTAGGCCGTTTAAAATTGGTACAGATAGGTTTTAGAGGCCTGCAAATCGAATGGGGATATTCTCGAAAGTGTAAGGTTATTAGGAGGGCCGGGAGGGGGGGGGAGGAGGGGCAAAAAAATAAAAATAGAGATAGATCGTTCAAAATTGGTACATAGAGGTTTTCGATACCTACAAATCGATTGCGGATATTTTCGAATTTGTAAAATTATTGAGAGTGGCAAAAAATAAAAATAGAGTTGGTTCATTCAAAACTGGTGCATAGAGGTTTTTGATACCTACAAATCAATTTTGGATATTTTCGAATTTGTAAAATTCGAGGAGGAGACGAAGGGGGAAAATAACAGAAATAAGAGCTAGAGCGTTGAAAATTAGTATTATTAAGTTTTAAGGCCCGATAAATCGATTGAGCATATTTTTGAAAGTATAGAATTATTAAGAGTGGTGGGAACGGCGGGCGCAGGTATACGCTGTTGCAGGCAGTGGGGGCCTGGACCGATTATCCCACAGATGAGAGAAGAATTTTTTTATACTTTATATTTTTTCCTTTTTGATAATATAGTGAATCATTAAGAGTGTCGAACATAAATGCCCTCTCGCAGCACACAATGGCTTGCGCGGCCGAAGGCATTGAGAATCCGATGCGACATTTTTCCTGATCAAATTTGTTTTTCTCTTTTTTTTTCACATGATAAAAAGTAATGCAATTTTGAGAATTCATTAATTATAGTGTTTCACTTAAAAATAGGGACCAGCGAAGCGGGCGTAGCCTGCTAGTATTTCAAAATTTTAATTTTATAGATTATGTGTTATTAGTTTGAAAAAAACAAAGCGTCAATTAAAAATTTTAAGGTAATACAAAATTTTTCTTTTTTAAAATTTTCTAGAAAAGCTGTGAAATATTTATGACTTCATTTGCTAGTACGTAAGTTATGCTCTAATTTTTGTAAAAAACTTTTGAAGTCATAAAACCGATATATGATTTTCTGTTATACTTTAGTACTTTTTCTACTAAAAATGGTATAAATTAATTATAATAAAATTATTGGACTTGTATAGCGAAAATCATGTCGATTACATCACAACCTATAAGACGTATTTATTTAAAGCGTCTTTAAATAATTTTATACAGCATAAATATGCATATCAAGTTAAAGAAAAAAGTTATTATAAAGCATAACGCTATTAACATACGTTATTCAAATACAAAAATGCTTGTTCTGTAGGTAAGAGTGTATTTTTAGATTATTGTTTACACTATCTACCAAAAAGTATTTGGACGTTTTCGAAGTTAGATGTTTTGTCAAATATCTGGAAAAGAACTTTAGTTATCATCTTGAAACTTGATAGTGTAAAGAACATGCTATACCTCATATATTTCAGCAAACTTTGTGTCCTGAAAGGAAAAGGGACCAGTAAAAAAATTAAACAAGAAACAAAACGTTTTGGATCATCCTGTAAAAGATAATGCTTTAAATGAGTTTTGGATGTTGCATGTGATTAAAAAGATTTTTCTCATTATCGTTATTAAATTTTATGAGGCTACCACATATATTCATAGAGATATAACGGTTTCTTTTTAAGAAAAAAAAAAGGGGGGGGGGAAATGAATAAGGATTTTCACTGTTTTAATTATAACACGTAAGGTGTTAGGCCCAGTGCAAAGCCATTTTTATGAAATTTGGCACATAAGATTACCCACAGCATACAGCAATCAGAATGCAGAAATGTTAACTATCTTACCAAATATGTGCACTTTTAACATATATTTTTTAATGACGCATGCACATTTTTATAAAAAATTTATTTTCATAAAGCCAATGTCATAGAGCAACTTATATGAAAACCCCAAACAAATATCATGTAAATTAAAAACGTTACGAGAGAGTTTATCAATATTTATATTCGGACAGCGAACACTGTTTCACCATTGGACATTGATTAAAGGAAAAATTAATTTTTAGTACCTAAAACTTCTTATAGTTTAGCTTTTATTTTGAAAGAACTGATATTATGTTCATTCTATCGCTCATAACTTTTTTAATTTACGCGATATTTATTTGAGGTGTTCATTTAAGTTGCTGAATACTTTTGGCTGTTAAATTGTGCAACTGATTTTTTTTTTTTTTTTTTTTTTTTAAGCTAGCACATGCGTAATTAAAAACTATTTAGTAAAAATGCTCATTTTTCGCAAAATATATAGTACTCTAATATAGTATTCTAATATAGTATGCTAAATTTCCTGAAAATGGCTTTGCACTGGGTCTTATACCCGACATGTTATAATTAAGAAAATGGAGATTTTCTTTTTGCAATTAAAATAACCGTTATATCACCATGCGTATATTTGATAGCCTCATTTAAATTTATACAGATAATAAGAAAAATCCTCATAACCACATGCTACAGCCATAAAGCGTTTAAAGCATTATTTTTTACGGGGTGATCCAAAATATTGTGATATTTTTTTATTTATTTTACTGGTCCCTTTTTCTTCTACAGGACACAATTTTTTCTTAAATGCATACAGCATGTTCTTTAAATTATGAAATTTTTAAGATGATTCCTAAAGAACTTTTTTAGATGTTTGGCAAATCTTCTAAATTCGAAAATGTCCAAATACTCATTGGAAGATAATGTATTTAATAGGTTCGTACAGAAATATTGACATGCATTGTGATAAAAAAAAAAGGCTTGAAGTATATTTTCAGCTATATTATAATGTTTTAATTTCTCTATGGCTGCATTACAATAAACTGAATTTATGTCATTTCTAAACAAAATACAAAGCAACAGAATATTTTTACTCGCTCTTTACAAGTAAAACTAATATAGATTGTTTATGTAAAATTGAAAATTCTTCTATAATAATTAAAAAATAAAATAATACATATATATATATTTAAGAGAGCCACAAAATATTCGAATACTTATGATCTATATTCCCTAAAAGAAATACTATATATTCTTTTTACCTGCATTGGGGGTTGCGGTAGCCCAGTCAGTAGGGCGCCGGTCTCGTAATTGAAAGATTGCAGGTTCGGTACACGGCCAAACAGTTCGTGTACACTAATGGTTGCTGGTGCACGTAAAATCTGTCGTGAATGCAATGTCCTCCATGTTCCCATCAAACATTGTACTATTGGAAGTAACCGAAGCGGGAGAGCCATCTTTTCCGTGAAGGATCAAAATTGTGATGGCATGTTTCCGGACTACCTGTAGAGGTGATTCCCAGACCGTCATTACGCAGCACTAGTGCGACGTAAAATCCATCCATCCATCTTATATGTACTGAAGCATATTTCTTCTCGTATACAGTCTTCGTTACTGTTTACAAATGGCATTTCACTTTAGTGCAATTTAAACTGCTCCTTTGCTTATTTAAAATATGCTTAATATTTTTGGTTTTTTTCTGTGGAAAAATCGGAAGTATAAAATTACCAATTAGTCTACGAGTCTATACAAGAGAACTCCGATAATCATCAGATTGACAGGAACTGTGTGCGTATAGTAATCGTTATATTTTACTAAAAAAAAGTGCATTTAGCATTTATCGATAAAATACTAA
Source organism: Salticus scenicus (assembly GCA_963930645.1). Classification (NCBI taxonomy): domain Eukaryota; kingdom Metazoa; phylum Arthropoda; class Arachnida; order Araneae; family Salticidae; genus Salticus; species Salticus scenicus. Next base: position 31,458,014 of record OZ005656.1, read on the forward strand.
AAAAACATGAATTCGGCAGAAAATAGAGGGCATAAATTTACGATTTATTGTACAAAGGTCGTTAAACAATTCTGATATGGTATGAATTGTGCATAAAATTAATTACCTAATTCGATATGCTGAATATTTAGAGAGGTTATACTTATTTTGGAATATATATATATACGTGCAGATATACCGATAGATAGATACATAGATGGTAGATTCAGAGAGATAGACACAAGGTGCACTGGCGTTGAGGGGGTTTCGTAGCACCTTCAGTATTACATTATAAAGTGAGTTAATTATGCATAAATATTCACTTACACACACGTATATATATGTATAGACATAGAACTATTTTAATTAATGCGTAATAAATAAAAAGGAACTGTTCGTACCGGGTAACGGAAATTTCGACATTTATTCTCCTAATATTTACATTCACTTGTTTAGAAAACAAAAATTTTATCGATGTCGGGGAAAAATGCAGGACTTTTAAAATATTTTTTAAGCACATGTGTTTTTCCATGTGTTTACTTTCTAATGTAGAATATCTTAATTTTTACTTAAAGCATATGTTAAATATATTTATTGCATATATTAAATTTTGAACTCTCTTTAGCTACGTTATTTATTATTAAAGTGTCCGAAAAACCTATATTTCTAGACACAGTGATTGTTTTTGCTCTTCTGTCTTCTGAAGACCTTATTTTATGATTTAACCTATTAGGCACCAAAGCTCCCACAGCGGGAACATTTGTCTCTGAAAGTAATTAAGATAAATATATTTTTTCCATTTTCCATTAAATATTAAAACGCCTACTTCGTTGGTATTTTTTTCAAAAAGTTCGTAATGTAACTTCTGTTTTTTTTTTTTTTTTTTTAATTATTTAAAGAAAGATGTTTTTTTTTTTTTTCTGCAAAACATCAGCAAAGAAAAAAATTAGCAAAAATATCTAATTCGATTGCAGGGGTTTAAAATAATGGATATGAAATAAAATAGTTTTTTTTTTTTTTTTTTTTTAATCAAACAGGGATGAAAAAATCTAATTTAAACGGGTTTTGCAATCTGTTCTACCCCACTTAGGTGTCAAGTCACCCATTTTGGAAACATATTATATCTCCTAACAAAATATTATTTTTTTAATTATTTAAATTACATATGATTAAAAGTACACATTGAAACCCAAAGTATACGGAAATGCATAAATTTTCAGTGGGATTTTCAGTGGGATAGCGGCGTTTAATGGGTTAATCCAATTTTTAATATGGTTTTTATTAAATATTGCTTTTATTTCAGAATGACTGTTTTTTATACACTTCGAAATCATGGAAAAAATGACACTAATTTCGCAACCTGGTTGTTCGCATTTCAACTATGATGAAAACGATGGTGGTAACAAATCTTCTGATGCTAGAATTTCTTTATCTTCTGAAAATATTGAAGACTTTGGAATGTCCACGTCGATAGAAAAGGGCACAGAAAATGAGACGTCATTAGCTGTTCCAGATTGCAAGGTATCAAAGAGAAAAAGAAAATGTTCTCATGCTCAAAGAACGAAAAAGATAGAATATAAGATGCAGGCATTACGGAGAAGTGAAATATACTCAAATAAAGAAAAAGTAAAAAACAAAGAGAGGAAAAGAAATATGGGAAAGATATAAAATATCAAGAAAAAGAAAGAAAAATTAATAAAGCGAGTAAAAAGAAACTTAGAAAAGATGATAATTATAGTAGAAAAGAAAAAATACGAAATAAGGAATGTATGCAGAAACTTAGAGAAGAGGAAGATTACTGTGAAAAAGAAAAAGTGAGAAATAAGGAGTGTATGAAGAAACTTAGAGAAGATGAAGATTACGGCGAAAGAGAAAAGGCGAAAAACAAAGAGAGTAAGAAGAAACGTAGGGAGGATGAAATTTACAGCGAAAAAGAAAAAATGAGAAATAAGGAGTGTATGAAGAAACTTAGAGAAGATGAAGATTACGGCGAAAGAGAAAAGGCGAAAAACAAAGAGAGTAAGAAGAAAATTAGGGAGGATGAAGTTTACAGCGAAAAAGAAAAAATGAGAAATAAGGAGTGTATGAAGAAACTTAGAGAAGATGAAGATTACAGCGAAAGAGAAAAGGCGAAAAACAAAGAGAGTAAGAAGAAATTTAGGGAGGATGAAGTTTACAGCGAAAAAGAAAGAATGAGAAATAAGGAGTGTATGAAGAAACTTAGAGAAGATGAAGATTACAGCGAAAGAGAAAAGGCGAAAAACAAAGAGAGTAAGAAGAAACTTAGGGAGGATGAAGTTTACAGCGAAAAAGAAAAAATGAGAAATAAGGAGTGTATGAAGAAACTTAGAGAAGATGAAGATTACTGTGAAAAAGAAAAAGTGAGAAATAAGGAGTGTATGAAGAAACTTAGAGAAGATGAAGATTACAGCGAAAGAGAAAAGGCGAAAAACAAAGGGAGTAAGAAGAAACTTAGGGAGGATGAAGTTTACAGCGAAAAAGAAAAAATGAGAAATAAGGAGTGTATGAAGAAACTTAGAGAAGATGAAGATTACAGCGAAAGAGAAAAAGCGAAAAACAAAGAGAGTAAGAAGAAATTTAGGGAGGATGAAGTTTACAGCGAAAAAGAAAGAATGAGAAATAAGGAGTGTATGAAGAAACTTAGAGAAGATGAAGATTACAGCGAAAGAGAAAAGGCCAAAAACGAAGAGAGTAAGAAGAAACTTAGAGAAGACGAAGATTACAAAACGAAGGAAAAAAGGAGAAATAAGGAGTGCATGAGGAAAATTAGAGAAGCTGAGGATTATAAAGAAAAAGAATGTATAATAGATCGAGCAGCTAAAGATGCACAAAGAAAAAATGAAATAATTCATTTTAGGCACAATATGTACAACGGCTTGTTAAAAGACGACTGTAGAATTTCTTTCCTAAAATTGACCTTTATTAAAGCTCGAAAAGACTTACCAGAATATGTTTGTTGCTGTTGCGAAGGTTTATTTTTCAAACATTCAGTGAATAAGCTTAATCTAGAATCAATCAAACTGAAAATGGAAGCAAGTAATTTCAATGAATTTTATAGACGTATTTATAATTATCCATCCACATTTGTGTGTAAGACATGTAAAAAGTATATTTCAAAAATGGAAGTTCCGAAGCTGGCGACAAGTAATGGACTTAAATTTTTGGATATACCAAAATGCATTACTTGTCGCCGTTAGAGGAGCGATTGTGTTGCCCTTATATACCTTTTATGCAACTGCGATCTTTAAAATCATATGCTGTTAATGCCCAGTTAGGTATGAAGGGTTCCGTCGTGAACATACCCATTGATGTTAACGAATGCCTAAGTATTTTACCTAGACGTTTCGAAGATTCTGCTACAGTGCAAGTGCAATTGAAACGACATTTGAGACATAAGTACTATTATATGTTCGAGACAATTAGGCCAGCAGTCATATGTGATGCACTAAAATACTTGAAAACAACACCATTGTACACTACACTCGGCATAAATATAGATAAAAAATTTTTTGATCAATATAATGAAAAGTACGCGGAGGAAATAGAGTTTGTTGTCGACGAAAAAGACAGGCAAGTTCCTCTGGATGAAATGTCGGAAACACGTGAATTTTTTGAATCTGACAGCGAAGAAGAAGATTGGGAAGAAGTTTTGCTTCTTGATAGAAATGATGTTATGAGAGATAACGTACAAATCATTGCTCCCGGGCAAAACCAGAAACCTGTTGCCTGGCATTCAATAAAACATTTTGATGAGATATGTTTCCCCAAAATATTCTGCGGTCATTCTTTAGATGTGCCAGATTCTTTGTCGTACAGTGACAGGGTAAAATCAGAGTGTAGGCGGGTTGATCGCAGATCTTGCATCCCCAGCCGCCTACTATTTATGGCTAAAGAAAAGCTAGAGAAGCAGTGTACGGCAAACATTAACATGTGTTTGCGAAAGACTAAAAAAACTTCTAACATCCAGGCTAAAAATTTATTAGATCAAGATTTTGTAAATAATTTAATAAAAATAGACACTGGTTACGAATTCACCAAAGAAATTAGATCCAGTCCAGCATATTGGGAGAGGAGAAAAAAAGATTTGTTGGCTATGATACGCCAGCTGGGTAAGCCAACTCTTTTTTTGACGCTCTCTGCGGCCGAGAATTGGTGGCCAGAACTCATTTCTGCTTTAGCTAAATTAAACTCAAACAAGAATATTTCATTGTTAGAAGCTATTGAAATGGATTATTACGAAAAAACCAACCTCATCAAAAACGACCCCGTCACTTGCGCAAGATATTTTAATCAAAAAATATCAAACATGATGAAATTAATAAAATCTGAAGACAGTATTTTCGAAGAACACACAGTTCAAGACACCTACCAAAGAGTTGAATTCCAAATGCGGGGATCGCCGCACGAGCATATGTTTCTTTGGCTGAAAGATGCCCCCAGTTATGATGCCTCTGATGCAACATCTCTTCAACGTGTCGTTTCTTTCATCGATAAATACATAACTTGTCAGAACGATGAAAACGATCCTTACATTTACTTGCAAAAACACAAGCACACGCACTCCTGTTACAAAGGAAAGAAGACGAACAAAAAAAGCAGATTGCACTTTCCCATTCCACACATGCCAAGAACAACAATTTTAACACCGTTGCCCGATGAAGAAAAGTCTTCTGTCGTGAAAAGAAATTTAGAGAGAATTATGAATTTAACGGAACACTTCTTTAGAAAAAAAGTCACAATGTCTTTTGATAACTTATTAAGAAAATTAGAAATCACCGAGGAAGATTACATGTTAGCAGTTAGAAGCTCCATCGAACAGACACGTGTTTTTCTGAAAAGATCTAGTTCAGAAGTGGGAATCAATTGTTACAACAGGGACATACTCCATCTGTTTGAGTCGAATATGGATATACAATTGGTTTTAGAAGAGTTCGGGCTTGCTTCGTATATAATTAATTACGTAAGTAAAGTGGAATCGGGGCTCTCCAAACTGCTCAGAAATGCGGCAAAAGATGCAGAGGCCGGCAACAAAAGTTTGAAAGACAAACTACGGAATATCGCCAACGTATTTTTAAATAGCAACCTCATGTCCGCTCAAGAGGCCGCATATTGCTTATTATCTTTACCTCTATCGAAGAGCAGTAGACAAGTAGTGTTCATTAACACAAGTCCTCGGCAAGAGCGAGTTACCATGTTAAAAAGCAAAGATCATCTTCAGCAACTCCCTCCAGACTCTGAGGACGTTTACATGGAGGACCTTATTCAAAAATACTGTAGACGGCCTAAATGCTTAGAAAATATATGTTTAGCGGAATTTGTCGCATGCCACTACAAAGCTTCCAAAATTTACGATCCTAACGACGATGACGATGGTGAAGAGTCAGTAAAAGGAGCATTCAAAACGAAAATTATTCGGTACAGGCGATACAAATTGGTCCAAGATGCATCTAATTTTTACAGAGAGCAAGTGTTGCTACTCCTTCCATTCAGAGATGAAGTTAAAGAAATAGAAAACAAAAATTGTCACGAACTGTACGTGAAAAATATTGAAAAAATAAAGTCGAACGGAGGAAAGTTTTCAATAAAAAACGATGAACAGCTTGAAGAGGCCTTAGAAGCCGTGCAATATAACAACTGCAGGGGTCGATCCAGGCAAAATTTGGGTCCCTTTTGCGGCCCCTTCACAAAATTCCACATAGTAAAAAGGGACCCTTCACAAAATTCAAATTCATAAAAAGGGACCCTTCACAAAAGTCAAATTCTTAAAAAGGGACCCTTCACAAAAGTCAAATCCATAAAAAGGGACCCTTCACAAAATTCAAATTTATAAAATCAGTCCCTTCACAAGATTTTGTTTTATAAAAATGTTCTTTTTATTAAATGTTTTCAGGTTTTCAGCATTATTTTTAATTCATGCCTTAATTTCGCTCAACGAAACTCTCTTAACTTGATATTAAACATTACATAAAGTGATTATAAAAACGGTAGATTTTACACAATATTTTACTTTTTCACAAAAATATTTTATCTTTCACAAAATAAATAAAAATTTCACAAAAATATTCTGTTTTTCACAAAAAAGGGACCCAAAAATTAAAACCTGGATCGACCCCTGAACTGGAAGGATGAAGAAGAGGGGCATAATGAAGACATGCATGACTTAGAATCAGCCGATTATAACATCGATATATTTCAACAAATTGGAATAGAGGATGGCTGCAAAAAAGTTTCGAACAGGATTTCTACCCCGAAAAGAGTCACATCGGAAAAATTGCTAGAAATACTTAATTCTTTAAACACAAGACAGAAAGAATTCGTCAAGCACGTACTAAACAGCTTTCAACATAACAAAGTTCCATTTCATGTATTCTTGAGTGGCTCAGCTGGCGTGGGCAAAAGCACGGTAGTAAATGCTATATATCAAGCTGTCACGCATCATTTCGACAACATGCCTGGACAAGAAAAGGAAAAAATTGTAGTGTTGCTGTGTGCACCATCAGGTAAAGCAGCTTTTCTCATAAACGGAGTGACTCTTCACACAGCTTTTGCTTTACCAGTCACCCAGTTTTCCGGAAATATGCCTGAACTGAGTTGCGACATTGCGAACACCATACGAGAGAAGTTGTTCCATTTAAAACTTCTCATAATAGATGAGATATCTATGGTAGGCAGCCGGTTACTTAACAGAGTAGACACTAGACTGCGACAGATAATGGGCAAAAGCACAGATCATTTATTATGAATGCTTAAAAGGCTTATTTATTAAAGATTCACTCTTAAACAACATTGCATAAATTAGTATTGTAAAAAAAAAAAAAAAAAAAATCTGGTTTGTAAAATATGTCTATAATTTACACAGCAATCTTGCTCATATTATTGTAAATAAAGTTATACATTTTATTGCAGATGAAATTAGATAATTTTTTCTCCAAATAATTTCATTGATTAAATTTCAAATATTTAATGTTATTTTATAATTAACTTTTATTTTTAAAATTTCTCATTTATTCATTGCATCTTCTTACATGTTTAAATTGTATATATTACTGCATATACAAAAATTGATAGAATAAAAAATATATATTCCAATTATTTTAATGCTGTAAATTGTAGTATGGTTCACATCTTTTCGAAGTATGTAAAAATTCATATTATTGAAATTCTCCTATCATAATTTTAAGCCTTTGACATTTGTAATATTTTGAAAGTTGTATGCCATTTATACATATTAATGTCTGCATATACTATTGCAGATTTTGCCCATTATAATATGTATTATAGTAGATTGAAGTGGATAGCTTAAAAAGTATTATTTTTTCCAATATTTTTAGTGTTAAAAAAGCAGCTCAATCAATTACTGTTTAAATGATAAATGCTTCAATTGTTGGAAATTTGCGAAAATTCATTTTAACCTTTTGACTTTTGTACAATTTTCAAAGGTGTATATTATTAAAAAATGTTTAATTTGTATGCATTACCGTCGATAAAAAGAGATTGTGTGTATATTTTCTTTTCTTAAATTGTTTTTATTGTAGTATTATCAATATCTTATTTAAATTTTGAAAACGTTCAAATTTCGTATGTACAGAGACTGTTTGCACATTTTTTAGACGATTTTATTTCGCAGTAAGAAAAAATCGTTTGCATGGAGAATTTTATTTTCACAACAGTTATATTTTTTGGAAGTTTTATTTATCTTCTAATATTTAGAATTTTTGTTTAGATGCAAAAATGCGCTTTAAAAATGGCAGTGGATGGAAAGATGCCTTTCCGCTCTTTCCAAAGTGAGTTTTTAGTGAAATCTTTATGAAAAGCATTTATCAGGAGAAAAATGGAAAAATGTCGCAACAATAGATGAATCTTGGGTCTATTTAAGTGGTTGCAATAAAAAAATATCAATTTATTATCACAAAACTGGAGAATTTTTTTTTCTACATGGTTCAAAGAATCAAAAGAAAGTTTTTCTAAAGGATTTATGATTGTCACTGGTTTTTCATACAAACGCAAGATAAAAGCAAAAGAAATGCGCCAAAAATGTCAAAATCAGCTCTAAATACTATCAAGAACATATTTTAATTCCAATTTTAAAAAATGAAAATCCAGATCTTTATCCACAATGCTATCAATCCGTTGAACTGTATCAAGGCAAAACAAGCAGCCACACATCGCAATCCGCAATTGCTTTTCTAGAAAAAAAATGGAACAAAAAACGGGAATTAAAACCATACCCTTCACTGATATTCCTGCTAAATCTCCTGATGTATCACTGTTGGATTTTTGTGTTTTTCGACTCTTAAAATCAGCATTATCCAAACACAGGCCTACAACGCTTTGTGGACTTTGGAAAGCCGTTCAAGAGGAGTAGAAAAATATACCTCTTCCGATATTATGAAAAGCATTATTATCATAGAAATTACAATGTAGAATGATAGTTAAGAACAAGGGCTATCAAACTGAACAAATAAAACACGAAATATGAGTGAAATTGTTTCAGTACACTCCATCAAAATCGTCTAAAAAATGCGCAAACAGCCTCTGTATTCATTTGAATATTTTGACTTTTGTATCATTTTGAAAGTTGTATGTTGTTAAAACATATATATTTTATAAGTAGTATTGAAGAATCTGCACATTATAATGTATATTATTCCAGATAAAAGTAGATAGTATGAAAGAAATCTGTTTCTATTCATTTTTTAAATTTATAAACGGTAGTTGTTGAAATTTTGAAAGCAGGAATAGTTGAAATTCGTTTGTTATTCATTTAAACTTTTCACTTCTGTACCGTTTTGAAAGATGTATGAGCATGTTTAACTTGTATATGTTATTCCATATTTTGCATGTATTATATTAGATATTGATAAAAATAGACATAATGAAGCATGTATATATGAAGCACAATATATATATATATATATATATATATCGAGAGAGAGATAGATAGACAGATAGATTTTCTTTTTTCAAATTTTTTTCTTTGTTTAACTTGTAGCACGGTTGGTATTTAATCGAAATACTGAAAACTTGTATTTTCAGAAGTATTAACTTTAATATTTTGTTTTCTGTACGGTCTTCAAAGCTGTGTTTTATTGAAATATATCTAAATTTTATATAGCATTGAATATTTTGTAAATAGTTTGTTTATATATTACTGCACATAGATCTAGATAGTGCGGTAATTTTATTATTATTATAAGTATTTCCATTGTTTTGATTACAGCACAATTAATAGGTTATTAAAATGTTGAGAACTTTGAAATTCATTTGAATCTTGTATGCCATATATTATATGCATATATCATTTTGTATGCATATATTTGAATCATTGTATGCCATTTTGAAAGTTATATGATCACGATAATTTGTAAATATTGTAGCATATGTTTTACACATTTCTGCACATAAATTTAGATATTGTATAAATTTTTTTATTATTATTATATGTATTTTCATTGTTTTGATTATAGCACAATTAATTGGTTATTCAAATGTTGCGAACTTTGAAATTCATTTGAATCTTTTAAATTGTATGCCATTTTGAAAGTTATATGATCTCGATAATTTGTAAATACTATAGCATATGTTTTATATATTACTTCAGATAAATTTAGATAGTGTGGAAATTTTATTATTATTATTATAAGTATTTTCATTGTTTTGATTATAGCACAATTAATATGTTATTCAAATGTTGAGAACTTTGAAATTCATTTGAATCTTTTAAATTGTATGTCATTTTGAAAGTTATATGATCTCGATAATTTGTAAATATTATAGCATATGTTTTATATATTACTGCACATAAATTTAGATAGTGTGGAAATTTTATTATTATTATTATATGTATTTTCATTGTTTTGATTATAACACAATTAATATGTTATTCGAATGTTGAGAACTTTGAAATTCATTTGAATCTTTTAAATTGTATGCCATTTTGAAAGTTATATGATCTCGATAATTTGTAAATATTACAGCGTATCTTGTATATATTATAATATGAATTGATGAAAATGGATAGAATGAAGCAAATGTATTCAAATTATTTTCTTTGTTTAACTTGTAGCACTGTTGATATTTTATTGAAATATTGAAAATTTGTATGGTTAAGATTCCGCATATATTTATTTTAATCTTTTTTATTTCTGTGTAGTTTAGGAAGTTGAGTGCTATTAATATATATTTCAATTTTATATGGCCTGGCATGCTTTGTATATATTAATATGTACATATATATATATATATATATATATATATATATACACTATTGCATATAAAAGCAGATAGGATGGAATTTATTATTATATTATTAATTTAATTATTTTGATTGTAGCACTATTATATTTTTGTTGAAATGTTGAAAACTGAAATTTCGTACATATTAGTTTGAATCTTTTGAATTTTATTCAAGTTTGAAACTTGTATGTTATTAATATATGTATAATTTATAACTAGTATTGCCTGTTTTACACACATTAGGATGTATATTATTGTACATAAAAGTTGGTATTATGATGGAAAAACACGATTTTTTTCGTTGTTTTAATTGTATAACTGCTAATTTTTTGTTACAATTTTGAAAGCGTATTTCGAAATTTACCATATCTACTTCTGTACAATTTTGAAACATGTACGTTATTAAACACGTAAAATTGTATATATAATTGCATGTTTAGGGCGCAAATAGAGAGAATAAAAAATATTTTTTTTTAACTTATTTTCTTTGTTTTAATTGCAGCCCGGTTGATATTTTGTAAAAATATTGAATTCTTGTATTGTTAAAATTTCAATGTATTCGTTTTTATCTTTTGATTTTTGTGTACCATTTGAAAACTAGTTGTGGCTGCAACATGTTTAGTTTTTATATCTTGTTGCATATTTTGCATTTATTATAATATATATTACTACAGTTAAAGTAGATTGTATACAAAATCCTTTTCGAGTATTTTATATTTATTAAAAATTTTAAGGTGAAAAAAATGCATCGTTGAAATGTTAAAAACTTGTATTCTTGAAATTCTACATGTATTTATATGAAACTTTTGATTTTTATATCATTTTAATAGTTGTATGTTTTGAAACATGTTTAATTTGTATACATTGTTCCATACCTTCCATGTTCTACAATAAATATTGCTACAGATAGAAGTGGAACGTAGACAAATTACTATTTTCCAATTAATTTCATTTTTTAAATTGTAAAAAGATAACTTTTAGATTTAAATTGTTAAAATTTGCTTGAATTCTTTTTAATTTAATGTATTTTTATGTATTTATTTATTTAATGTAGCAGTTTAAATGCTGTATTTAATAAAACATATCCTTTTTTATTAACGTGGATAAATATATAGAAGTAGTGTTTGTGCTTTATTTATTCTTATTACTGTAAGTGTACCCTGTAATTCTAATACAATTGATGGACAAAATTATATAAACTTTGTTGAACATTTCTTTAAAGGGCAGTTTAGGTGAAAATTTGTTAAATAATTGTAAGGAAGTTTCTTTTTTTTTTTTTTTCTTTTTTTTTTTTTTAATATAATAATTTTTTTTGTGTTTTTCAAATATAAGTTTAAATGCTGAGCGGGGGGTTGAGGGGGACGGCAGCCCCCCTCACACTCAAATTCATATAAAATAAACTCGTTTCTAAATTTATTTTCATATGCTGCTAAAAGTTTCACTAGAAGTGCCCTTTATGCTTTATTTTCAAATATAATAATCTAACTTTATAATAATTAAGGGTAAGAGAAAGTAGTGTGAGTGTACACACCAGATTATTTTTTTTGCATGTGTGTGTTAACTTAGGTAATAAAACAAAATAATAATAATTTTGTTTTAATGTCTATATTTCTTTCAAGTGAATCATCTTTCATGTGTGATGAAAAATATATTCAGGATAGTTTTACTTCAAATGCTTTCTCTGGAAGAAACAAATATTTTCATATTTTTTCAAGCATAAACAATGCAAACTTTAGAAAATCGCGTTTATAAAGGAATATATAGTGTTAAAGTGTTATTCATTTGCAACAGTTTATTTCAATATTGGAAATAAAGTTGAATAAATGATTTCTATTCACGTATATTCATTCCATTATTAACCTGCTTTTGTCTTACCAGAAAATAAAATTTATTTTTAAGAAGTTTTAATTGCTGAATAAAATTTTAATAGCGTGAAAGACCGCATTGGAAAATAGAAGTCCCCACCCCCCGCCATTGGAAGTTATTAAAAGCGTTTAATGTTATTCAGCAATATTACTATTATTCTTCATCATTTGTCTTCTTCATAGTTATTGTTATTAGCAGTAGTAGTATATTAGATAATGTGCAGTAAATTTTGGGAATACATTATGTAAATGTCTCTTATTAAAGAAAATTTTTCAGTTAACTAAAACAGTTGATTTTCAAATAATTTATGCAAAAATTAGTACTGATAAATATATAAGCTTGAATGAGTATGTATAAATAAATTACATTAAAATAAACTGAATATTTGAAAAGATGCATAAAAGAAAATTTTAAAATATTTAATAGTATTTAAAGGTTATAAAATTCTGTTGAAAAAATTACTTTTACAGTACTGACAATTTGCATTTATTATCAAAACAATTGTACTTTAATATTATAAAATATTCTTATTGACGTTAATTGACAAGTGATGCTTTAAATTTGTCGTAAAATGTAAATTTAGAAATGTGATTAAAAAAAAAATATATATATATATATATCATTGTTAATTATGAAAAATAATATCGTCTTAATTTAATCTTATGCTCAGTATAATCTGTAGGAGAACTAATGTAGAAGCATATTAAACACTGATTGTCAATTCTTTTGTTTTGTAATGTAAAATTATTTTAAAGAAAATTATAGAATTTGATAAATTACTTTATTCAATAAAAATAGCTTATGTAACTTTTCTTTTCTTTTTTTTTTTTTAATGATATACTAAAAAAAGAAAATTGCAAAGAACCTTAAAAAAAAAAAAAAAAAAAAAAAAAAAAAAAACGCATTGATTTTGAAATAATATTTGATTTTAATAATTTTGTTTAACATATTTATTATTACTCACCGTATACATGTAATTTAACAAAAGTATTGCTAGAAAGTTGTTTAAAAAACAAATGGAAGAAATATTTAATGATTTAATATCAATATTAATACAACGTTAAAAACGCCGATGTAAAAATTGTTAAGTAGCGTAAAGCGTACCGCCATCAGTGCAGAATGATGGAGTGGATTATTGCTCATATATAAGAGGGTGGGCCGAAAAATGGGTAATTTGATAAGTAATTTCTAATACCAAGAAAAAAAAAAGGTGCTCTTTGGAATCCTTAATTTGGGAAAAATAATCAAGAAAATAATTATTTATATTTTTAGTTGGCGCATGACCGACAAATTTCTAAAAAGTGGTAAAATAAGTTTAAATTTCAAAACTTTTTGTTGAAATACAAATATTATTACTTTTTGTTCTAATATCTTTCAAATGCTTCCTTTTTAACATTATTTCCATGTATCTTTAAAAATATATGTATTATTTTACAGTTTTCAGATCTCGCTTAAGCCGTAATGTTTTGAAAAATAAACCAAAATTCCACTTTTTTAATGTTTTTTAAAAAGCAAATGCAGCTTGCTAGAAAGCCTAATGAGTCGAATATTCCGTTGCAGATTTAGGCATTTTTTTCCTTTATAGTAGTTAATAAAAGTACGTGATTGTAACAAATAGTACCTAAATTTGGTTAGAAAATCATCAGACTCGATGACATCGTATCTGGCTTCATCCACCGAGCAACGCGAATTCTCTTTTCAATTTCATTCTCCATTCTCATTCTTATGTATCATTCTGATGTCAACAAGCAGTGTGACCTGGGTATCTATTCTCCGATCCGACTGCCATAGCGACCGTCCTTAAACAACGACAGTCGTCAAATCAAAAGTCGGAGTGTAACGCCACGTGATCAAAATAACGACTGCCACAGTCGGAATTGAGGTTGGAATTGAGTCTGGTCGGAGAATAGATGCCCAGATCATTATATTTTAGTTTTGTCCTATTCAAGTACGGTTTGCTTCAAATATTACGCTGAATTGTTCATTTACAGTAGTGCTTTGAAAACAGTTTGGTGTTCTAAATGTGTTATTTTACCCTTACCGTCATTCGCAGTGGCGATTTTTGGGTATTACTTTTTATTTATTTATTTATTTAGTTTTGGTAGATTCTTGTTATTAAATTAACAGATACGAACACTTTTTAAATATATGAGAATGTATTTTTATGTTGTTTCAATGAAAGGTAGAGATTGTCGTTATAATCTAAGAAATTGCATGTATTTTTTACATTTATCGATTAAGTTAGCTCTCAAATGCAGAATTCATATCGAAAAGCTTCGATACCAACTGTGTATCATACTAGAATAGTACAATTTACAAAACACTATCATGATCAATGTTTCAGATTAAGAAAAAGCTGAAACAAAGCCGACAAAGCTGTAAGTAGCTTAAAAGAAAAATAGTGAATGCTTCACAGTTTATGCTAAATCAAAGTTTTTTGGATGCTACAGCATGTAAATCTGCAGTCATCATTTATTGCTTTCGGGAGGAAAACCGGTGTTTCTGTGATTGTCCTGTAAACACCGATTATAAATGTGAAAAACAGAAAAAACATAACATATCGAACTAAAATTTTTGTATGACCAACGAAATACTAGAAACACTTACATTAGTATTCTAGACAATAAAGAAAACTAAAGACTGAGATAACAGTAACATAGAAAATTATTAAATCAGTATTGAAGAAATAGTTAAATTAGTTCTTCCGACGATTCAGTTGTAAATGTACATCTTAAGAAGCCATGTAAATAAATAATATAAGAAGGTGACGCATCTGTTGCTTCCACATTTGTAACTTAAATAAAAATTAAGTTATCTGATGCCACTGTAATGAAGGGCACGTTTAGAACATTTGACAGGGAAATAGCTGCTATTGCATTTGCTGTTCTAAAAGATGTTGGACTGATTAGTGAAGAAATGTCTTTTTTTTTTTTTTTTTTTTTTTTTGTTAACCCTGAGAACTTGTTATTGACCATAACAGTAGACGACAGACAACATACAAGCGAGTTAACCTACAGAAGAATACTCAAGGCAAGATATCAAACGTCAGGACACACATCTGTATTTATATGAAAATTTCTTCCACTAATATTAAATTTTGAAATTTCGAACTATGCAGTGTTAATCAGCTGGTTAACGTGTTCACTTTCCCTCCCTTCTCTATGCCTCCATCGAAGGAAAATGTGTCAAATAAGGATTTTTGTGTTTTATAAAAACAAAACAGTTGCCGAAGCTTAAAATCATAAAATTAACATATCACATTCAGGCTATTGAAAGTATTGTGAAAATGGCCAATGAATCTGCTGAAAAGGTATTTAGGGAAGACTCAAGATATGGATTTATAATAACAAATTTATACTCGCGATTATCAATGCCAAAATTGAATAATATATCCAAATTCCAACCTTAATCCAAAAATAGAAATTTGTTAAAATCATATTATAAATGTAAATGTAAATGCACTATAAATATGAACACATTGTAAATAACTGTCCATCATGGTTGGTTGGATAGTAAGGGCAGGTAAAACTCAAGTTATAACCAATCCACCATCGTCAGGTCTGGGCTGTTAATGTAATAAATTATAAATGCATAACAAACAAAGAGCTGCACAGTTAGCACTTATTCTGAAATGTGTAAAGCTAGACTACAAAAGACGAAATACTGCAATTTAAGAAAAAACCAAAAAACTGAAATTTCCATTAATTTCACATAATTTTACAGCTTATGCGCTATCTAAAAATTGTAAAATAAAATAAATATTTTTTATGATATATCAAAAGGGTGTTAAAAGTAAGCATTTGAATGGTATTAGAACTATAAATATTAATAATTGTATTTCAATAAAAATTTTCGAAATTTGACCTTTTATCATAATTTTTTCGATTTTTGAAGGTCGTGCGCGAACTAAATATATATATATATATATATATTTTCTTTCCAAAGTGAGGATGTAAAAATACAATTTTTTTTTATTATTATTAGAAATCGCTTTTCTAAAATATTAATTTTTCGGCTCACCCTAATATATAAGTAGAAAAGCGGATTATAAAATATAATTATAATTATTGTATAAATCTATTATAATTCTATAACACTATACATTCTATAACTCTGTAATCCGCTTTCCTACCTATATATATATATATATATGAGCAATAATCAACTTCATCATTCTACCCCGATGACGGTACGCTTTACGTTACCGAAACTGCAGTATGCACTTAACAATGTTTATATTGGAGTTTCTAGCGTTCTGTTAATATTGATATTTCTATTCGTCGTCAAATATAGTTATTTATTTAATGATTTATTTAAATATTTAAATCATCAAAAATTATATAAGTTTCGGTAACAAAATTTAGATATATAATTATATTATAATCAATATGTGATTCATTTTATTAAATATACAAATAGTATACATAAAATATAACATGTGACAAACATAATTTTAGTTTAAGAAAAGCATAATATTAATATTATGTTATTATTTAACCGCAAAGAAATTATAAGATTGTATATAATTTTTATCTAAATTTACAATTTTATCTAAATTTTCTTTCCGAATATTTCAAAAGCTCCTATAAATTGCTTTAATAAAATAAAAAAATCATTTTTAAACTCTTTTGATTGTTTTTGTTGAAACCTTAATATTTTCAACTTAAAATTTGCAAACATATTTTCAATTTTAACTAAATGCTTTTTCAAATGCATAAAGAAATTATTAATCTCATTTTACAGTGGCTTACATTGAAAAAGCCATAAAATGTATTTAACGCCGAAAGCTTATTTTTAGGTATTAAATAACTTGAATGTTGGCGAATTATGAAAGTTATAATATTTAGATACAACAGTTTTTCTTTCTTTTATAAAAGGATTTCTCGTAGGTTGTCTACGTCTTTTTGTTATTTTCGTTACATTCATAATATTTCCAACTCAAAATTAGACAAAATATATTCATTTTTAACAAAATGCTTTATGGAATGCATAAAGAAATTATTAAGCCCATTTTACAGTGAATAGCTTATTTTCAAAAAGCCATAAAATGTACATAACGCCGCAAGTTAATTTTGAGGTATTAAGTAATTTGAATTCTAGAGAATTGTGAAAGTTATAATATTTAAATACAGCAATTTTTATTTCTTTTATAAAAGGGATTTCTGGTGGTTTGTATTGTTTGTGCTTGAATTGAGGCGAAATATATATTTCTTCCGGAAGAAAATATCATTTGAAAAGCAAATCACATTTAAAGTTTGCTGTATACAATACATATAAAAGGTTATTTATGCTTCAAGAAATAATTTATTTAGATTTGTGTTCAATGAATAAAAATACTTTTAAAAATATTTATCATTCATTCTCAAGTTGTAAAAAGGCTTAAAATGTAATGTTTAGTATTATGGAGTTTGCATAATGCTTTTTCTCCTTATATTTAGAATTATTTTTTTCCGTTTCATCGAATTCAGAATAACCTGTAATAATAACTTGTGCTTAATGTTTTTAAATAATAATAAATTGTTTTGAATGTGTTCTTGTGAAATAACGTTTCATTAAACGCCTTAATTTTATAAATAATCCTATTAAACAGTGTTATATTTTCTATGTATAAATAGCTTTTGATGAATTACTTTTGTCATCCTGTGCACATATGTGATACAGTATACAAGTTTGATAATTATATAAATGTCGTTAAAAAAAATTTTTTTAATATAAGAAAAGGTTTTTCAAAAATTATATATATATATATATATTAATTTTATCCTATAAACTGTAGAGGAATTTCACAAAAATATATAAAAAGGAGTATACTAAAAAATAATTTTTAATATGGGTCATTCACATGCTAGTAAATTACGTCATTTACATATTCATATGAAGTATAAGATTTAGCAAAAATAACTGTAAAAGAGACATATTTTAAAAATAAAATCTAATATGAAACAACCACTTAATTTTAAATACTGTCAACTACACGTATTACAAACTCCTTTTGCGAATAAAGTTATCAGAACACACAAAATATTCAAAGTCAAATAGAATAGTAGAAAACCAATACTTATCTCGTAGTGAATTACAAGAGTTAACATAGCTATTAAAAAGTAACTACAGGTGTTATTATAAACACCATTTCTCGAAACATAAAACTATCATATCTAAGAAGTACAACTAATAATTACACTGTTCTGCAATAGAAAAACAAAGAGATCTAATAACATTCTTGCTGATTGTTACATAAAACTACCTCGTGAATCCGAATATGGCTCCCATTTTGCCCAGTCACTTACAGTTTTCTAGGTACACCCCCCCCCCCCTACCTATTTTTTTTTCCCTGTTCGATAATTTTATGACCATGAATTTAATTTAAAAACTGAAAAATAATTTATTTCACACCTAAAAACAATATATATATATATAAAGTTAAAATATAACATTAATAACAGATTAAAAAATATAAGATATGTAATGCATAACTTGAATGGCAAATCCCCCCAAATTTTTTTCCTTGCCGCAAATGTACATGTTTTAAAATTTTCCAACTCTGTAGCCCTCAGAAGATATTTCACGGTTAAAATACCCCCCCCCCCCCTTCATAAAAATCAAATTTATAGCCATAAAATTACTGAAAAACGATAAGAATAATCCCTTCCTAAGAAACGGTGGCTGATAGGGCAAAATGGGCGTCCTATGCGGATTCAGGATGTCAAATGTTTACCAGGAACTTGCAATTACATACGAAATTAATTTTTTAAAGGGTTAATATTACGAGTTTGAAAAAAATTCTTTGAGCCATTATTTATTAAACGCTTTTACGAAATCTAAAACTGACGTACTTATTTTGGACGCCTATCAGTTTTCCTGAAGTAACAATAAACGCCTAAGAATCGACATTTGAAGAGGGATTTTATATAGAAGTTTCAAAAGCATCGATAGAGCTGTTTTTAAGGGACGGACTTAAGGTCCCAATTTTGAACTTGAGTGCACAACTGCCATTTTCCAAAATATATATATATATATATATACTTTCATTACATACGGTAATCTGTAATAGAAATAAAAATATGTGTTATACAAATCATGACTAAAAATATATTTTATAATAAAGAATTAAAATAAAAATCTGGAGTGACTCCACTCGACTTTCCGAAAATTGAGTAATTACCAATTTTATAGATAAATTAAATAAAGAGGAGTTGTTAAATAAACAAAAGAGAGAAAACCATAATAGAGTGTTTGAGTATTTTTCTTTACATATTACACAATGTTTTATTTAACGCTACAGAACTTTGAGCCCATAGATCATAATGATAAAGAATTTTTCGTTGTGTCCCTGTAAAAACCTATAAATACTAGATTCACCAAAATGCTTATAGTTAGTTAAACAGTGATTTATAATATTCATATAAATTTTCAGCACAATTGAATAAGGATGATGCTATCGCACTTTTAAAAATTTGGTCCCATAGGCCATAATGATAAAGAATTTTTCGTTGTGTCCCTGTAAAAAAACTGTAAGTGCTAAATTCACCAAAATCTATACAGTTGGTGCAACTGTGGTTTATAACATGTGTACACATTCTTGCTCAGATTAATAAGGCGTTTAGACGCTATTACACTTTTAAAAATTTGGCCCCATAAGCCATAATGATAAAAACATTTTCTTTGTGCCCCTGTAAAATTAAATAAATAAAACTTTAATTGCTAAATTTGCCAAAATCTATACTGTTCGTGCAACTGTGACCAATAACATGTGTACAAATAAGTGCTAGATTCACAAAAATCAATAGCGTTCGTACTATGGTGACTTACAGTATACGTACCAACTTTCAGCTTATTACAACAAAGCGTTTAGACGCTATAACGTGTTCACGCACAGACATACACACACACACACGCATACACACATACATACACACATACAGACATACATCATCGTAAAAATAGTGAAAACGGACTCAAGAGACTTCGAAACGTATTGAAACATCAAAATCTCAAATTTGGATTTTTGGCATGATTACAATACTTTCCTCACTATAGTGTTCGGAAAGTAAAAATCAATCAGCATGTATAGTTACCCTCATCCGTGGCTGATTCTGTCACACTTTAGACTTAAGAGTAGGCCTAAGAGATTTTTTTGGACTCTGTCTCCTAATTTTCATACTTTAGTCAATTAAAAAAAAAATGTAATTGTCTATCGATAAGCTGTTTAAACAGACGTATTCAGAAAAATTGCGCCTTTCATTTGGTACATTATTTGTAACGAATATACACTCCTTCTCATATTTATAAGGACACTTTATATTTTAAAATAACTAATGTAAAAACAGTTGTGAACAAGATTATACTAAGTGCACTTAATATATCTAGTATTCTAAAAACCAAAACTGCTATAATTTTTTAATGTGAAACAAAATTAATACAAAATAATACAAAATATATTTTTTTTCACGTTTTTAGATGTTCATAATTATAGGGACAATCAAGATTTTTTCGTTTTATTTAACTTACTAGCGGATAAATTACAGTTGACATGCGAATTCGTTAACTACTGGGCTACATTAATTCATATATAATCCTTTAATTTTTCTTGGACGGACATTACTGATAATTCCTCGAAAAAAAAAAAAAAACGTTCTTGTCGTGAAGTATGATAAATGTGTTTTTTGAGTGGAAGGATAATTTCAATCCGCCGAATTTCTAATGAAATTTGAAAATCTAAAATAGCTGAAGGAAATGTGATCAAACGTTGAACTGCTGGTTTGATAGGAGAGAGATCTGATGCAAAAACAGAGTTGTTTTACAGAGATCGAAGACTCATAATTTCTCTTACTGTTCTACTCATAATGACTGTTGCTGAATTTTCTCGTAATTTTCAACAAAATGTTAGGGTCCACATTTATGCATGTTTAAAATAATTAATAATATGTTAAAATGAATAAAAAACCTGCAATAATCAATTAGCATTTAATGGGGGAAAGAACATCTGTGTTAAAGTTGAATAAAAACGATATTAAATGGTAAAATTTTGCATTTTCGGATGAAAAACATTTTATTATTGATTAACCAAATGGTTTTAACAGTTAATGGCACGATCTGAAGATAGCGAAAGACAGATAATATTTTTTAAGGCAGATATGAATCGGGCATTTTAAAGGTGGATCTATGGTGCTCTAGGGAGCTGCTTCTACTGAAGGCAGAATAAATTTAGTAATTTTTTTCTATTATTATGAGCATCAAGAGAATATCGGCAAATTTTAAACTTGAAATTATCAGTTTTTTGTTAGATTTTGGGGAGTAATAATATTTTTTTTAACAAGACTTACATTTTTGCTCTACTTTTAGAGCAATAGGGAATAGTTTGAAGAAATAATCTTCCGTATTATTGCCTTTCCCATGGCCTAAAAGTTGAAAAAAACCTTAAAGAATAACTGAAAAAAAAAAAGAATAACTGAAAAAAAAATTATTAATATTCGAGCTGTCCTTAGAATTGTGAACACCTGAAAAATCATCTTTTTACGATATTTAAAGTTTTTTAAGATATAAAAATGATCAAACTTTTAAAATATAGTCTATTCATGAAATTCAAATTAATAAAAAATATATTTGTTTAAATAATAGTGTTCAGTGTTTAGTTAATATAGGAAAACGGGTGTCCTTATAATTTTGAGAGGGAGTGTATAATTACATATTTTTTAATTAATTAAAATATGAAAATAAAAGATTAAAATACATTTTAAAATTTTAACTGTTGCCCCTTTTTTTTTTTTTTTTTTTTTTTTTTTTTTTCAGCATAAAAGAAAATATACTTTCCCGTAAAAAATAAAATTTAAAAAAAAATTAAAAAGAAAAATAAATTTGCTCTTGCATAGGAAAAAAATGACGTCTATAAAAAAATAATTTTAAAGGTAACGACGGGGTAAACAAAGTGAGAAAACTTCGCACGGGCTTGCTAGCAAATGAATTATTTAATGTGAGATTGAGAAATAAATAAAATAAAACAATTATTTTTCAACGGGCGCCTTAGTCACCCTATATAAACTAGTATATTTAGAATTTACAAAATGTAATTTTCAATTGATGTGATTATTTTTTTATTATTATTATTAATTTTTAATTTGATTATAAATTCTTTGTGTTATTTTTATTAATTTTATCTGTTTCATGTTACCCCAAAAAGTAATCATTTTACACAAATATATTTTAGAAGACATATATTTTCAACTTTTATTATGTATAAAATTAACGACATATCCATATGGAATGACACATATAAAAAATGTACTTAATTTCGAAATGTTTTTGAAAGATTTCATGTCCTTACATCTTAAAAATATATTTTTCTGACTTAAATTTTCAAAGAAAACTGCTTATGTTCATGAATATTCATGAAAACATCTTACAATGTCTTCATTGACTATAAAACTAACAAATGTTACAAATAAATAATTACATATTTGTATTGGTATTGGCATGTATCTATTAACTGCTAGAATTTTAATATTGAAATTTATTATGATATCTCTCATATATATATCTATACAGAAATTAAACATGAAAAAAAAAAAAAAAAAAAAAAAAAAAAAAAAAAAAAACAGAACATATCTATATTACAAAGGATCACTAACGTGTTCTTATTAAAACGCTGTTAACAAGTTGAGTGCCACATCAACTACCGATGGATGACAGTGTAAAATTTGTTATAAAACTAAAACATTTACATTGGTTTAAGTAATTACTGAAAATTTATTTAAAATTTGCTTAATTTTTATATTCGACAGGATTATATCTTTAAGACATTTTAATGGATTTTAATGGAACACGGTAAACGTAAAAACGCATTGCTATACCTCTTCGCATTGCAGCACCGCAATACCAATGAGTAGCCTAACGGGGATTTCCTTAAGAATTTGTGTATTGCTCAACGTGTTAACAAACAACATTAACGACATTTTTGAACGCAAAACTCATATAACTGAAATCACCCATATCTTCTGGTTATGTTGTCCTATAGTTTTAGGCCATGTTAATTCATAAATACTAAAATCCAATATCTCAGAAGGGACTATTTGATTCTACCACTATAAGTTATCAAAAAATATTTTCTTGTATGTATATTGAGAATATCTCATAAATACAAACTTTCAACTTTAATCAATAAAATCACTTGGAATCTGACTTCCAGTATTTTATAAATGCAAAAGCGAGAAACATAAATACAAAAATGTGTTAAATTTTAAGTGTTTTTTTTTTTTTTTTGAACGAGTAGACATAAGAAAGCATATTGATTCAAAAGTCATTTAGTGGTTGAGAGATATATTTTATGCTATTTCTACACTACTGTAAAATAACGTTCTATAATTAATTATAATATTTCGCTTATTATATTTATTTATAAATGTAGTTATAATTTAATGTTCTGCATAATACATGAGTATACAAAATTTTTAATTACTTAAAATTATCTATAGAGATTTCTTCAGTTTTGCCCAAAAATGAACTTTTTAAGAACGCCCACATTACACTAATTTATTATATTGAATGAATTTGTAAACTCTTAAGAATTATCAATTATTTTAAGTATTTTCGAGAAGAATGAAAATATAATGAAAAATAAATCAAACAATTGTACATATATGTATATATATATATATATATATATATATATATACATATGACGCGTATAATCAGTGATAAAAACGTTTTGTTAAACAACAACAAAAAAAAATGCTTATCCTCAATTAAAGTGAGCTAACTTATACGACTTAAATAATAACTACTTAAATATTACAATTTAAGTCGTTGTTACAAATAATACAAATTAAATCAATAAAAAACTTCTTATACGACTTAAATAATAACAATTATTTTTTTTAACTTAAAATATAACATGTAATTATAGTAACTGTAGTTTCAATAAAGAACAATATAAACATTGTGATTTTACTTACCATTAAAGTAATTACAATAATGTATACAAAATATTCTAAAGTTTACTTGCAAGAAATTATTAATCTTATTTTACAGTAAATATAGTATATTCAAAAAGACATAAAATATACTTCACGCCGAAAGTTTATTTTGAGGTATTAAATAATTTGAATGCCGGCGAATTGTAAACGTTATAATATTTAGATACAATAGTTTTCCTTCCTTATTTTCTGTTAGTTTGTATTGTTTGTGCTTGAACTGAGGTGAAATATATATTTCTTCCAGAATAAAATACCATTTGAAAAGCAAATCAAATTTTAAATTTTACTGTGTATGCAATACATATAAATGATTATTTATGCATAAAGAAATAATTTATTTAGATTTCTTTTGAACGAATGGATTTCCTTTTAGGAATATTTATCATTCATTCTCATGCTTTCAAAAAGCTCAAAATTTAATAATTTGTTATTATGCTGGTTGCATAATGCTATTCTTGCTCTTACAGTTAGTTCAATTTTTTTCCATTTTATCGAATTCAAGAGAAACCTGTAACAGTGACTTGTACTTAATATTTATGGATAATGAATGAATTTTTAATGTGTTCTTGTGAAATAATATTTTATAAAATAACTTAATTCAATAAAAAATCCAACTAAGCGGCATTATATTTTCTTGATATAAACATTCCTTAATGAATATTTACTGTCATCATATCTACAGATATTTTATAATGTACAAGGTTTGATAAGTATTTAAATGTTGCTATAAATGCGTTTTTTTTATTTTTAATTTTTAATTTTTTAATTCATGCTACAAAGAGTAGAGGAATTATGTAAAAATCATTAAAAAAGATTAATTTAAAAATCACTTTATGTGTGTCCTGCACATACTTGAAACATTAGGTCATTCACACTTTTTTATGAAGTATAAGATATAGCGAAAAGAAAAATGATTGTTATTAAAAATAATATCTGGTATTAAAAAACCACTCGATTTTTATTACTGACTGCTATATATAATACATATTGTAAACTCATTTTGGTGATAGAGTGATCAGAACACATAAAATTGGCCTAACCAGTCAGAAGCCTAACAATTTTACTCTAGTAGAAATCCAATACTTACCTTGTAATGACTTACGACAGAGAACTTATATAGCGATTAATATATATATATATCACAGATGTAATTAGAAATACCATTTTATGATATATAAAACTATCATATCAAAGCCGGACAACTAAAGATTATCTGTAGCAGCAAAGAGAAAAAAAAAATAAAAGTGATAATATATCTCAATATATTAAAAAAAAGTTACTGTCACTGGCGTCATTTTTTTTTCTCTGCGACAGCATCTTCTATCGGAAGGCAGGGTCCCTCGCGTCATGAGAGGTATCAAGGAGTTCCGAATACTCCAAAACAGGAATTTCAGCTGCTTAGAAATTTCTGTCATTTCAATTAAAGAAATTATTAACTAAAAACGACAAGTTTATGAAGGTACTCTATTTGGCATTTTGAAAAAAGTTTCTCCCAGTGATGTTGTTCTTCTGTCATGAAGTCATTTTATACGGGAAAATTGAAATATGATTCATGGTTGTGCGTTGGTAGGTAGGTAGGTTGGACTTAACGTCGCACCAGTACTGCGCTATGGATAATTGGCGACTGTCTGGGACACACCCCTAGAGATGTTCCGGAGATATGCCGACACAATTTTGATCCTTCACAGAGGGGATCCCCCCATCCCGCTTTGGTGACCCCCATAGGTACAGTGTGGATGGGAGCATGGAGGACTTTGCAGCCACGACAGATTTTATATGCATCAGCCACCATTAGTGTACTCGACGGTATTTGGCCAACGAAAGTATCGAATTGCCAATCTTCCAATTACGTGCTCGGCGCTTTACCGACTAGGGTACCGCGGCCCGAAATCATGGATGTAAAAAAAGAAAATAATTATCAACTTTTTTTCTCTACTTTTAAAAAATTAATTTTTTTACACGAGAAAATTAAAATATGATCCATGGTTGTAGGTAGGTTGATAATTAGGTAGGTTGTATTTGACGTCTCACTGTATTTGACGTCTCTTTCGGAGACAGGATCCCTCTACGGATGTTCCGGAGACAGGATCCCTCTACGGATGTTCCGGATGTTCCGAAGGAGATGGCTGCCCCGTTTCGGTGGCCCGCAGAGGTATAATTTTGATGGGAACACGGAGGATATTGCGGCTACGACATATTTTACATGCACCAGCCACCAGCAGTGTACACGGCGGTCTTTAACCGACTCGAGAACCGAACCTGCAATCTTCCAATTACGAGCTCGGCGCTCTACCGATTGGGGTAGCGCGGTCCGGATCTAAGGTTGTAAAAAAGAAAAAAAAAAGGTCATATACTAATGATGTAATGCAGAATGGTCTAGATATTGTTAATTTCTTTCTATAATTATATATATATATATATATATATATATATATATATATATATATTGTATATTTCAATTTGACATTGAATATGAGGATTTCTATAATAATTTTCTGCTTTTGTCTTGTAATACGCACTACTAATATTCCTTTTCAGTGAATGAAAGCAGCGAATAGGCGGGTAGAGCTCTGCATGTGTTAATAAGTAAAGTGAGTCGGATGGGAGGCGAAGCCTCCCTCGGGGGTTGGTGAGCGGAGCGAGCAGGGGGCAGAGCCCCCCCTGCTCCAGTTTAATAAAAAAAAAAAAAAGATTTTATGTAAAATATTCAAAGAAAAACGTTTGGGTAGCTTTCGAGAATCCTGTTTCGGTCTCACTGACGATTTTTACCGAAACGTTGCCAATATTTTACCAGGAATTTACATTTACGTACGAAAAGAAATTTTTAAAAGAGTTAATACGGGGAGTTAAAATAATAATAATAATAATAATTCTTAGAGATATTATTTATTGAACAAAATTACGAAATGTAAAACTGACGGACTTATTCGGGACACCTAGCATTTTTCCTGAAATAACAACAAATGCTTACGAAAGGACTTTTTAAATGGGATTTGTTATAGAAGTTCTAAAAACATTGATATAGCCGTTTTTGAGGGAAAGACATTGGGTCCCAATTCTGACCTTGTGTGTAAAGATTCTATTTTTCGAATTTTTACAATAAAATAAAATAAAATAAATAAAAATAAATTACAAAAAAATAATAATAATAGTAATAATCTGTACACGAAATATGTTTTTTTCATGAAATTTTGTGGTCGTAACTATTTTCGTTTTAAACTATGAAAGTCAGTAGATAGGTCCCCTCGAAAAGATATGGATATTAATCATTTAAAAACAAATTACATTTACATTGTTTAAAACTGGACACTAAAATTCTTTTGCAGGACGCAAACGTATACATTTACTTTCTTTACATACGGTAGTGGGATTAAAAATGTGTATTATACAAATCATGGCTAAATAAAACTTTAAATTAGCATCTATAAAATGTAATTTTTAATTTATTTGGGTTAATTTATTTATATTTTTAATTACATTATTATTTCTCTGTGTTATTTCTATTACACTGAGAAAAATACACACACATATATATACCGCCCTCATCTAGAATGAATAAGTGGTCTATTTTTAAATCCCTTAACTAGAAATATAGATTTCCGAAATATGCGCATAAGGCATGCCAATAAATTGAATAGACGAAATGATCGAGAATTTCTAGTCTACACATTTCTAGATGAAGAAACCATATTCTTAATATTCTGAATATTCTAAATATATTGTATTGCGAGAAATTATCGCTTGATATCCCAGAATTGGGTCATAAACCAAAATTATAGTTGCTGAATCCCGTCTCTTGTATTCGTATTTATTTTCAGAGATTTTTAAATAACTTTGCCCTCGAGAATATAGGCAAACTCTCAAGAATTCTAATGTTGGTTTCTAGAAATCTCATTCTAAGGGGACTAGAATTTATATGGAGGACATAGAACTATTTTTTCTAGAGCCACAATTTACATTCTAGATGTCAGTAACAGGATTTTTTCGCAGTGTAATTTTATCTGTTTCCTGTTATTCGATAAATTCATAAATATATTTTAGAAGCGATATTTTTCAGACTGACTAAAAACAAGATTCGACAAGGATTTATTTATCAAAACTGTATTAAGTGTACTTGTTTTACATAGGAATTTTTGCTAGTGCTCGAATACTTTTGATGCCGACTGTATATGAAGAACACACTGACTGACTGGGGGCAATTCCGTAAGATCAAAGAAGTTTTTGTTTTTTTTCAAATGTTTCCTCACACTGTCTTATGTTGCTAATTGAAGTATTGTTGTTAGGCATCTTCTAGTAACGTTAAGTTTGAAGAGTACAACTGTTTTAAGGACAAGATAATATAACGCCAGTGCATTACAATGTGTCCATGAGTGTAAAAATAAGTTGGATTCATGTGTTATGTGTGTGGTGAACATATATTAAAGACTCAACAATGTACAGTCGGTAACAAAAGTCTCCGAACACCAGCAAAAATGCCTATGTTAAAAAGTACACTTAATACAGTTTTGTTAAATAAATACTTGTCGATTCCCGTTTTTATACTGACTAACAACAGGATTCGACAAGTATTTATTTAACAAAACTCTATTAAGTGTACATTTTTTATATAAGAATTTTTGCTAGTGTTCGGAGACTTTTGTTACCGGCTGCAGCTTGTTACCATTAGTTAGAAAGACTTATGAACTGTACTTTGCATGTAGAGTTGAGGAGCAGTATAAGTACTGTGCTGCTATATATATGTCAGGAATCCGAGAGCATGGTTAAAAAATAAAACGCAATGCATCGAATTTTGAAGTATCTATGGTTTGGCGTGAACCGACCAATCATGGAATGAATTGTTAATTTACTTTGACATGTGTCCATAGGTTCTCTTAAAAATTCAAATATTGTATTCAGTATCCAAAGTCACACTCCGTTATGCAACTAGTTCTCAGGTCTGAAGATCTTTTTATACAGTTCGTCACAAACGGGTCCGAACACTAGCAAAAATTCATATTTAAAAAAAGTACTCTTCATACTGTTTTGTTAAATAAATCCTTGTCGAATCCTGTTCTTAGTCGGTCTAAGAACATGATTCGATAAGGATTTATTTAACAAAACCGTATGAAGTGTACTTCTTTTACATGAGGAGTTTTTGCTAACGTTTGGACACTTTTGTTACCGACTGTACCTACATATCCAGAGAAATGTACTGTTGATTCAGAGGAAGATACCGCAGATGTTTCAAACCCACTGCATCCTAACTTTCAACTATCTACATTTATAACGCCCATATCATGAAATCTCACAGGCAGAGCTTGACGATCTTGCATGGAAATTAAAACTCTATAAAACAAACTCAAAACTACTGAGTTCTAGGCTTCAAGGTTGGAATATATCATAAAAAGGTGCAAAAATAAGTTTCTTTAGAAGACGACAATGTAATTTTGTAGATTATTTTAAGAAGAAAGAAGGCATCGTAAATTGCTACTATGTGAAAGTCCTATTTGGACAAGCATTGG
Organism: Salticus scenicus; assembly: GCA_963930645.1. Classification (NCBI taxonomy): domain Eukaryota; kingdom Metazoa; phylum Arthropoda; class Arachnida; order Araneae; family Salticidae; genus Salticus; species Salticus scenicus. The sequence continues at coordinate 31,487,586 of OZ005656.1, forward strand.
GACATGTCTCTAAACCAGCAGAGTGGCGCCTGTTTATTATGTCGTCAGAACGTAGTCTCAAAGCAGTACTCCTTTATATAAGTGCTATCCGTCCGATACTGTAGAATATTCTACAAATACAAAACAAACTTATGAAGTTACGGGTGCTGTACTGAAATTAATTGAGTACGCTAAAATTAAACTGCTCATTTGGGAGTTTTGAAGGTCATAGGGGCATAAAACAGAAAGACACTAAATTTAACTGCTTTCTCTGCGAATATGATTGATTCCCATGGCAGACAAAATAAATACTACAACCATAAATACTACTCTCTAGAATAAAATTACATTTCTGACGCCAAAAACATATCACATGAACCATATGTGAATACACAATGTTTCTTTTTCCATAATTGTACATTTAACACGGTTTGATTAAAGTATTTGTAAACGCTCTTGACAGAGAAGGGGTGGCTATCTTGCATCTTAGGACCAAATTCAAAAATTTAAGTGAAGCAAAAGTAAAACAATAGTTTTTATTAGCCCACAAATTAAAGCATTCTTCCATGATGAAGTGTCTGAAAATAAACTACCAGAAGCTGAAGAAGCAGCTCCGCTGACATTCAGATCAGTGTGCTTATATTTCCTTGGAAATGAGAAAGCTGAAAACTATGAAGATCTGGTTGGAGACATGGTCAAATCCTTTCATGATATAGGTTGCAATATGTCATTAAAAAAAAACACATTGCGGAATCACTCTTGGACTTCTTTCCCCAAAAGCTTGGCGCAGTTAGTGATGATCATGCGGAATGTTTTCACCTGGATATCTGTGTGAAAAAGTGTTTCCGTGGATGGTGGAATGTACGTTTGCTAAATGAATATTCCTAGTGGTTATAAGTAATACACCAACAGATGCCTGCAAAATTCATTTCAGTGCTCTTGTATTTCATAATAATGCCTCTGTTATATTTCTCCATAGCCAATTTGTATACATATGAAATGTATATCTTCTACAAAAACGGAGGCCGGGGAAGCCAAGTTGATATAGCGCCGGGGACGTAATTGGAAGGTTGGGGATTCGGTACCCGAGCTGGCCAAAGGTCATCGTGTAGACTAATGGTCGCTGTTGCACGTACAGTCGGTAACAAAAGTGACCGAACATTAGCAAAAATTGCCTATGTAAAAAAAAAAAGTACACTTCATACGATTTTGTTAAATAAATCCGTGTCAAATCCTCATCTTAATTAGTGTAAGAACATTATTCGATAAGGATTTATTTAATAAAACCGTATGAAGTAAACTTTTTTTATATAGGAATTTTTACTAGTGTTCGGACACTTTTGTTACCGACTGTAAAATCTGTTGTGACCGCAATATCCTCCATTTTTCCTTCAAAAATTATACCTCTGGGGTTACCGAAGAGTGAGAGCCATTCCTTCCGTGGAGGATCAGAATTGTGATGGCATGTTTATGGGCCATACCTAAGGGTGAGTCCCAGATCATCGCCAATTGCCCATTGCGCAGCACTAGTGCGACATAAAGCCCATTTAACCATCCAACCAACCTACATAAACGGTACGTGATGAACTATGTTGTTTTATTTTGTATGAATCTTATGAATTTGTATGCCCTTTCTTTCAAATGTTGAAATACGATTTACAGTTTCATAAAACAGATTACAAAATATTGAAATGGAAAATGAACTGACGTAACAACTAACTAAAATTCTGGCAAATCTACAAACGGACATCACAATCCTCAAAACGTTTACCAATGCAAAAAACTAGTTTACATATTTTGATGAACACGAATGTTGTCAATACCTACAGTATTATTAAAAACTAGCAGTTTTTTCTCATAAATGATGCACTTTGCTGAATTTCATCAGTAACAGGAAGTTTATTTTACATTGTGTCTGACAGAAATATATTCAAACCAATACGAACATCCACAACAAATTTCATATACAGTAGCCGCCGCTTTATAAAATCACGCTTGATTTTATCAGAATGGTTTTATTAAGCGGCTGATTTTTATATCCGGCGAACATGCCCGAACTCAATAAAAGAGTATTCATTACCTAAATATGGAAAGAAATTGTTCTTCGCCCTTCCATCTATCAACTAGCTATCCGTAGAAATGGAGTGTTTGCTACTTATCATTCATGTAAAATTTTCAGCTTTTAAGGACAATATTACGTAAGAGATGGAAATTTTCTTTGACCTAGCATTCTTGTACCTATCTAGAAGTGCTGCGTTGAAGACTTCTGCTCTATTTATTCATTTTTGCTTGCGATTCACTCTTCAGTTTGGTACAATTTAGACACTAATATCATCTTTATTGCTATGTTTACATGAAGCAAACTGAGAAATTCAAGCTTCGATGTCGCCTTCCATTGACTATACATTTGAAGAAAACCATTATACTTTACCAAAATTTTACGCTTTACCTTCAAAATAAAAACTGCTTGCTTGCATATCTTTTGCAGCTAAGTTGCTTCAGAATAAAAACTAGAAACTCTTATTTGAATATTTTAAGACAGAAAAAAGTACTTATTGGCCAATGACATGAAGAATCCATTCCTTGAATTCGTAACTACAACATATGGTGGGGCATGTTTTTCTTTCCTTTTCTTTTATTTTTTCTTCTTTTTTTATTTATTATTATTATTATTATTTTTTTTTAATGCCTAAAATTTTTGACAAACAATAATAATGTCTGCTCTGCTATATGATGGTTGATACTATGTTTTGTTTATTTTTTTATTTTCAAAAATCTGGTGAGAAAATATAATTTGTTGTTTAGCTGACAAACGTGGCCATTTTTACTGTTGAAGAGATTTTCTTTTGAGTTTATTAACCGGCGATGGTGATTTTATTAAGCGGCGGTTTATATTGATTTGATTACGGACCCAGCAATTTGATCAGATTAGGCGGTTGATTTTATTAACCAGTGATTTTAGAAAGCGGCGGCTACTGTATAAGGTTCTTCTGAAGAATGATATAAGTATAATTCGAAAATTTGTCAACGTTGTATTTGGATATGTACTCATTTCGTTCATAACTTTTTTAAAATTGAAAATCTTTAATCAATTTTGTTCTTTAAAGGAAAAAAAAAACCCTTTACATTTAATTATTCTAAAAAAAAGTAAATAAGAAAAATATATCTGTATTTTACAATACAAATCATTATTGTTAAACTAATGGTAACATCTTGTTTTAAGTCATTAAAATTTCATTTGAAAAGAAATCTTTTATTGCTCTCTTTAAGCATTAATGAATTTTTAAACTTTGGAATAGATAAAACGATTTCTTTTTTGTTAAAAATATTGTAATCGATTTTTTAAAGAAAAACAGTGCAACATTACTAATACTAGTACACTTTAAATGTAATTAATATTTTTGGTTTAAAACAAAATGCATCATTTGCGGAAAAAAAAGATCAGTTTTTATATTTTTTTGTATATATGCATGTATAAATCTGTTTACAAAAAATAAAGTAAAATAATATAAAAAGATAAAAATATGTAAAATGTATATAAAATAATTATTTATTATTAATATGTTTTTTTTTTATTAAACATGTATTTATACTTTTAAAAAATAACGAATCACATATAATTAGAGTATGGCTTTTCAATAAATTTTCCTATTTAAACGTGTTAATCAGTTTTAGTTTTTTTTTTTTTTTTTTTTTTTTTCGAATTTTCTAAATGGAGTTTTTACAATATATATTGTTTATTTATTTATTTTTATTTATTTATTTATTTATTTAATGAAAATGTGAATTTACGCAGAGCATTTGTTTTTCTTTTATACAAAATTCAGTTACTGCATATCAACATATAGTTATCTTTTATCAAAAAAACTGGTCAAAACTAAATGTGAGAAAATTCTAAAAAACTTGAATCAGTATATTGTATTTAAAATTATAATAATGGCTATCAAGCAACTATCAAGTTAATATAATCACAATATAATTCAAATTTTAAAATTTTATGCAGAATTTAAAAGCACTAAGAAAATCCTTTTTTAATATTTTTATAGATGTGTAATCAAGAACGTTATTTTTTTTAGCAGATATGTATATACAACTAAATTTAAAGTTACATTTTATATATGTTCTTTAACACTAAATTTTTTATACAATTTAATTGTTTTTATTTTAATGCTATATTCTAAATGCTATATGACATTGGCTGTTGCCAAAATCTGTTTTAGTTTAGTTTAGATTTTGGATGCTTCGGCTGTGTTCGAAGATAGAATTATTCGATCTCTCGCTATGAGAGTTAATTAGATTCGGAACACATTCCTTTAAGTATTCTTTTTTGTAAAAAAATCTATTTACACTTTAAATACATTATTTACAAAATAGAATACTTAACCCTTTAACGTTCAGTTCTTAATTTATTTTAAAAATTACTAAACTAATTTTTAAAATGGCTTATAGACACATAGCTGATCATAAATATTTAAAAAATAGAAAATTAGCATTGTTCCTTTTCGTGAAATTTTCGGTTTGAAACATCTGTAAGTAAACATTATTAAATTCTAATAATATTTAAGTTAATAAAGAAATCAATTTATAAGTAAACATTATCGACAACAAAAACTCTTAAAAGTTGCATAGATCCCAACATTTCAATTTATTCCGGAGTATTTTAATCCTTTGCGGCGCAAGGTAATTCAGATCATTGAAATTACACTGCCACTGGAATTTACGAACATAATTAAAATAGAAGAAATTTTAAATTTTCACGTTAGAAAAAAGGTCCATTTCTGCTATGTTATAAATGTAAATTTTTGCTAAAGAATTTCCGGGATGAGTTTTTGCACTTGAGATATAAAATTAGGTGTTCCATCAGCGGGAACACTGCGACTGAAAGGGTTAAAGGAACGTAGTTCCGAATCTAATTAACTCTCATAGCGATAGATCGAATAATGCTATCTTCGAACACAGCCGAAGCATCCAAAATCTAAACTAAACTAAAACAGATATTGGCTGTTGCCAAAAAAAGGTTTTTAGTTTAGTTTAGATTTTGGATGCTTCGGCTGTGTTCGAAGATAGCATTATTCGATCTCTCGCTATGACAGTTAATTAGATTCGGAACTACGTTCCTTTAAGTACTCTTTTTTGTAAATAATGTATTTAAAGTGTAAATAGAATTTTTATTTTATTAGGATCATTAAACCTTCAGAAAAAGTATGCCTCGTTCTATTTTATTCATTCGCTTGTTTCAAAGCAATCCGGCATTTTAATCTTGATTCTTTATGTTCTTAAAATGTGAATACCACTGAACCGCGAATTATTTTTCAATATAACTGTTTTAAATTAACTTATGGATAACTATCATGTAAATGTTAAAGTTGAAATTTGAATTGCTACATTTGCCACTCTTTTATCTTCTACTAGCACGCTTTGCCCGCTTCGCTGGTCATTATATTGAAATGAAGTCTCAAAATACCATATCATTAATAATAATAATAATAATAATAATAATAATAATAAAAAAATCATTGAAATCAGTCAAAATCTAAGTTAAAGTTCTCGATACCTTCGATAGCAGTTTTCCCACTCGCCACACTTCACAAAATCCCTTTATAGTGCATGTTACATACACATACCTAACCCACATATTAAAAAATCGGGATTCTAAGATTATTTGAAGCAAAGTTATGTTTTAAAACGTGTTTTTTAGCCCCTCCCCCCCCGACCCGCTCTTAACTGAATACATGTCCCCCCCGCTAAGGGGAGGTAGGGTGGAGTTTCACAAAATCAATTTGTAGTGTGTGTTGAATACGCATAAGCAGTCCACGCATCAAAAATTGCCATTCTAAGATAATTTGGAACAGAGTTACTCACGAAAACATGTTTTAAATAACCCCCAACCCTCAAGGGGGTTGATAGCACGGAATTCCAAATAATCCCTTTGCAGTTTGTGTTGAGTACGCAAAACCAATCAACCTATCAAAAATTCGCTTTCCTCAGATAATTTGGAGCAGAGTTACTCTTTAAAACGCGTTTTTTGTCCCCCCCACCCCACCCCGCTTTTAAAGGTAGGAAAAGGAAAAGTTCACAAAAATCCCCTTATAGTGTGTGTTGGGAACGCATAACCAGCCCGCACATAAAAAATCATCAAGATAGTTTTGAGCAGAGTTACGCATGAAAACATGATTTTGCCCCACCCCACCCCCAAGGGGGATAAGGTGGACTTTTACAAAATCCCTTAGTAGTGTGTGTCTTGAGTACGCATAACCAATCGACATATCAAAAACTCGTTATTATGAGATAATTTGGAGCAGAGTTACTCTTAAAAGCGTTTTTTGCCTCTCTCCCCGCCTTTGAAGGGGGGAAGGGAGAAAATTTGTAAAGTCCCTTTACTGTGAGTGTTGGAAAAGCATAAACAACCCACATATACAAATTAATCTTACTGAGATAATTTGAAGTAAAGTTATACTTGAAAACGGGTTTATATTGCCCCCCCCCAAGGGAAAAAGGGGGAACTTTCGCAAAACCCCATTACAGTGGGTGTCAGACACACGTAAGTAAGCCACTCACTAAAATTTGTAACCTCGGGTCCTATAGATTTTCCCGGATGAATTTAGCGCTAAAAGAGGGGCTCGAATTTGCCACCCCGTAACTCCCCCCCCCCAAAAAAAAAAAAAAAATCGAATACCACAAAAAAACAAACATGATGTTTTGGAAATATCCTCAAGAAGACTCTTGGCGATTTTCTATATCTTTGTGCTGTTATTGGAACAATTTTACTCGAAAACCCGTATTTCGTTAAATTTGCCTTCGAAGATAGTTTTTACCCCCTCCCCCCCTCTTAAAAATCCAAAACTCAAATTACAGAAAATGCTTTTTTTCCACACAATTCTAGTCCATCTCTTTGCAATTTCTTCACCGTGAAGCTATTTGGAGCCGAATTATGCTTATAAGGAAGGTTTTGCCTTCTGCCCTCCCAGGGGGAGCAGGGGGATATTTCGCAAAATCCCACCTTAATGGGCGTCAGGGTCCTAAAACCAACGTGCTCACCAAAATTTGCGAGTCTATCTCCCATAGAATTGCCCCGGCTGTGTTGAATCTGTGAATCAGTGATTTTACTCTTTTATTCCCCACCACGCCCCCAAAGGGGTGAAGGGGGGGGCTTTCACAAAATCCCGTTACAATGGGTTTTGGACACACGTAAATAAGCCACACAGTAAAATTTGTGACCTCAGCTCCTATAGATTTCCACGGACGTATTTAGTTCTAAAAGGCGGGGTTCGAATTTACCCCTTCGTGACTCCCCCCCAAAATCGAAAATCGGAAAAAATCAATTTTTGCAATACCTTCAAGAAGACGTTTGGCTTTATATATATATATATCTTTGAGCTATTACTGCTAGAATTTTACTCGAAAATCCATGTATTGCTAAATTTCCCCCCGAAAATCCTTTTTACCCCCTCTCCCCCCTTAAAAATCCAAAATTCGAAAATCGCAGAAAGTAATTTTTTTGTACTTAAGTCTAGTCTCCCCATCTGCAATTTCTTCACTGTGAAGTAATTTGGTGCCGAGTTATACTTATAAATGTGATTTTGCCTTATGCGCCCCCGGAAATCTCATTTTTACCCCCTAACCCCTTAAAAATCCAAAATTCCAAAATCGCAGAAAATGATTTTTTTGTATTCAAGTCTAGTCTCTCCATCTGCAATTTCTTCACTGTGAAGCAATTTGGAGACGAGTTATGCTTATAAAGGTGGTTTTTGCCTTCTGCCCCCCCGGGGGGAAAGGGGGGGTATTTCGCAAAATCCCGTCTTAGTGAGCGTCAGGGTCCTAAAATCAACCTGATCACCAAAAATTGTGACTCTATCTCCCATAGGATCGCCACAACCGTGTTGAGTCAGTGAATCAGTCAGTGAATCAGTCAGTTTACTCTTTTATATATATAGATGAGTTGATGAAACATGAGGATATTTACAAAAGACCTTTAACTGTGAATTCAGAAGCGGTGACAAAATTGTATTTACTTAATATGTATAGATAAATGTAATTTATTACACTTGTTAAACTCCAGTGAAATACACAGAAAATTCAGATATATATGGCAGTTTATTTAAAATAAAATAAATCAGGATTTTACGAAAATTTATATTTTTAATCAATTGATTGTGATACAATGTACGTTAATTGAAGTAAACATTTACTGAAAATAATCAAATAAACTGAGATTTCAACTAATATTCAAAATTAATATGATTTTATTTATTTATTTTTATTTTTATTTATTTATTTGTTAATTTTAATATATAAAAAATCCAATAGTTATGATTTATGATTTGTTATTGATTATATTAATATCATTTAATTTAATAACCAGTTCAAAGCATAAAATAAAATAAAGCCATGTTTAATTATTTGAAGGCAAATTCCCTAACAACTGTGGTAAAGAAAATTCAAAATTTTAATACTTCTCAAGGCAATAGAGGGCTGTCGAAAAAAAATATATATATACAGACACGACATTATTTCATTATTTAATTTATTTCATTATTTTCATTATTTCATTATGACTTTTTTTATAGTGTTTGTTTCGATACTGATTATTATTAATTTTCTTTTTCTTTTCAAAAAGAAAAAAAGACTTTGAAGAAATGAAATTATAACATCGCTTTCAAAATTTTCGGTTATATTTTCGATAAATTTTAGATTTCGATAAATGTCCAACTATCCACAAATGACACCGCAAAAATCCCAGATTGAGACAAGAAGTCCTCAGTCCTAAAAAAAAAACCCCAGTGTAAGACAACCACACGACTTCAATTACCAGCTATTACATGTACTATAAGCATCTTTGGAGATAATGTTACACGAAGACATAGAATTAATCTAATGAAATAAACAACTAAACATTTTCCAGTAAGAGAAAGTTAATACACTTGTAAAACATACAACAGAATTTACACAGCGATTTTCTTTTTTTTTTTTTTTAATACCAGTTTCCGAGCTCTAAAACTTATCTATCTGATCAGAATGACTGTTAATTTTCCTGTAATAACAAAGCAAAGCATGAGAAAGGATATCTAAAATGGGTTTATGTAACATATTTCAAGAAACTCGATAGAGCCGTTTTTGAGATACCGACATTTACCAAAGCTTTGCATAATTAATAGTTGACCAGAAGACCACAATTAGATGTAAAAGGATATTTAAAAGACGGTTAATATGGCAAGTTTAAAATAAAATCATACACAAATTTTGAAAACAACACACTTGCATGACCTGAAATTCAGCTATTTATACAGAACGCCTATCAATTTTAGTGAACTAACCCATTATATCATTCGAAAGCACATCTAATAGAGTGTTTATACAGACATTTTGAAGAAAATCGTTAGAGCCGTTTTTGAGATACTCACTTACGGCCTACTTCCGGTTTTGCATAATTAATAGTTGACCAGAAGACCACAATTAGATGTAAAAGGATATTTAAAAGACGGTTAATATGGCAAGTTTAAAATAAAATCATACACAAATTTTGAAAACAACACACTTGCATGACCTGAAATTCAGCTATTTATACAGAACGCCTATCAATTTTAGTGAACTAACCCATTATATCATTCGAAAGCACATCTAATAGAGTGTTTATACAGACATTTTGAAGAAAATCGTTAGAGCCGTTTTTGAGATACTCACTTACGGCCTACTTCCGGTTTTGCAATTTTCATCAAAATTTGGAAAATCTATCTGCACAGCAGATATGTTTCAATTTTGAAGTTTAGTTGTTCAATCATTATTAGTTTCCGAGATATAATAGCCAGCAGATTCCCCACATACACACACACACAAACTCACCAGTTGCCAAAAACCACTTTTTTGGACTTAGGAAACCTTAAAACACGCAAATCAGGTGCAATCTCGATATTGAATTTTTGGACTAAATACAATACTGCCATTACCTACGGTAGTCGGGTAATGGAAGTAAAAATAAGACATTGAATATTTTTTTTTATTAATTCATAAATTTCAAAATGCCCTTTCTCTATATATTAAAAAAAAAGTTACTGTCACTGGCGTCAATTTTTGTTTTTGTCTGCGACAGCATCTTCTAACGGAGGGCAGGGTCCTTGGCGTCATGAGAGGCATCACTGGGTTCCGAATACTCCAAGGAAGACATTTCAGCTGATTTTAAATTTCTATCATTTCAATTAAAGAAGTTATTGACTAAAAACGACAAGTTTATGAAGGTTCTCTATTTCCCATTTTGAAGAAAGATTCTTCCAGTGACGTTGTTCTTCTGTCTTGAAGTCATTTTACACAGGAAAATTAAACTATGATCCATAGTTGTACGTAGGTAGGTAGGCAGGTTCGATTTAAAGTCGCATCAGTACTGCGCTATATGTAATTAGCGACGGTCTGGGGACGCACCCCTAGAGATGTTCCAGTCACATGCCATCACAAATTTGATCCTTCCCGGAAGGGATCCCCCCCCCGCTTTGGTGATCCCCAGAGGTATAGTGTGGGTAGGAACATATAGGACTTAGTGGTCACGACAGATTTTATGTGTACCAGACACGGTTAATGTACACGACGGTCTTTGGCGGGCTCAAGTATCGAATCGGCAGTCTTCCAATTACGTGCTCGGCGCTTTACAGACTAGGGTACCGCGGCCAGAAACCATGGATGTAAAAAAGAAAGAAAATAAATATCAACTTTTTTCTCTACTTTTAGAAAATTAATTTTCTTACACGGGAAAGTTAAAATATGATCCATGGTTGTAGGTTGTGTTTGACTTCGCACCATTTCTGAGCTATGGCTAATTGACGACGGTCTGGGACGCACCCCTACGGATGTTCCGGGGACGTCCTACACGAAGGGGATGGTCCCCCGCTTCAGTGGCCCCCTGAGGTATAATTTTGATGGAAACATGGAGGATATTGCGGCCACGACATATTTCACGTGCACATGCCACCATTAGTGTACACGACGGTCTTTGCCGGCTCGAGAACCAAACCTGCAATCTTCCAATTAGGAAGGGGTACCGCAGTCCGGATCTAACGTTGTAAAAAATAAATAAAAAGGGTCATATACAAAAGCTGTAATGCGAAATGGTCTAGATATTATGCATTTCTTCCTATTAAATATATATAAATATTATATATTTCAATTTCACACTGAATATGGGGATTTCCATAATATTTTTCGGCTTTTGTCTTGTAATACGCACTATTAATATTCTTTTTCAGTGAAATAAAACAACGAATAGGCGGGCGGCAGAGCTCTGCATGTGTTAATAAGTAAAGTGAGTCGGGGGGGAGGCGAAGCCTCCCTCGGGGGTTGGTGAGAGGAGCGAGCAGGGGGCAGAGCCCCCTAGTATTCATTAATTTTTAATTTAGATTTCCATTTTTTATATATTTATATAATTTTTATTTACCCTTTTTTGCACGTATCTTTCGATGATTAAGAATGGTTAGTTGATTATATATATATATATATTATTATTATTATTATTATTATTATTATTTATTTACAATCAAAAGAATTCGATTAATATATATATATATATATATATATATATATATATATATATATATATATATATATATTATTATTATTAAAAGTTTAGAGTTTCAAAAAAGATAAAGAGTGTCAAATTGTAAAAATATTTTGGTTTGAGATATATGAAAATCGCTTAAATAAAATTACATGAAAATTTAACAAAAACAAGACATATAGGAAGAAATTTTTATTTGAAGAAACAACGCAAGAATTAATTTTGAGAAATATTCATTTTACAGCATATTCGATATTTGTTTAGAACTATAAACTTTTGTACCTCAGCGTAGAAGGATGTAGACTGGGTAAAATCTACAACATTACGACTGTTGTAGATTCCCATTTTTAACAAAATGGAATATTGGATTTTCAGTACGATTTTGTCATTTTAAAAGTGGGCTTTTGCTTTAGTATTACTGAGCATTTTATATATGATTTTCTTTTAAGCTATAGTTTATTGATAATTGAATTATATTTATACATTTTGTTGGTAAACATAAAAATTAAATAAATGAAATTTTATTCAACATTTTTAAATAAATGTACACTTTTTTAATAAAACTTATTATTAATATTTTTAATGTAGTAAAACCCTCAAGTATTCAATAACCAACAAAACATATTTCGAATTAATCGATACAAAAAAAAAAAAAAAAAAAAAAAAAAAAGACAAAAATAAAGACAAAAATAAATAAAGTAAATAACAAAATTGACAATTTATTTTTATCCCAAAATATACTTTTTGTAATTTTCCTTCATGAGTCTGGTTTATATTTTTATTGAACATTTTTATTGTAATTACATCGTTGTCTGTTTTTTTTTTTTAAATGTATATTAATGTTTACATATGTATCAATGTCAATCTTTTGCTTGTTAAAAAGCATAAATATAGGAATATATTTATATCTGTCTGTGTATGTGTGTGTGTTAGGTCTTACTAGATCATTCTTTTTCTCAGAAGCAGTCGTGTTTGTATTTAAAATAGACTCACTAATTTATTAACTCAATTAACCAGTCATATTTATTTTAATAATACCCCAGCACATGGAAACCCAGCATTAGTTAGCATTAATTTATAATATAATGCAGGTATTAAGTCTAGAAGGGAATATTTCTGTCTGAAAAGAAAAAGACAATTTAAGAGAAATACCATAAAATAATAATAATAGTATTAATTTTGCTGTCGATTTATTTTTTAAGAAATCGGAAATGGTAGTTTAAATTTAAAAAGAACGTATTGGATTTATTTTTAAAGAAAATATTAATGAAATTATAACTTAATATTAAAAGACCTAATTGGGCGGGGGGGGGGGGGGGGTTATATGCCATATATATGTATTTATATGTGTGTGTGTGTGTTATATGTAAACATTCAATATTATCTAAATTAACAGAGAAATAATTCGAAATAATTCGAAAAAATTGTTTTGCAGTAATTCGAGTCTCTAGAATTTTCATTTTTTTTTTAATTGATTTATTTGTTCTTCTATTTTATTTCATATCCTGAAGGAAAAGTGTAAAACAATAAATTTTTGGACTTCCACGCTAACACACGCGCATTTCACTTATTATTATAAATAAATAAATAAATAAGGTCATTTGTATAAATACATTTAAATAATATTTTAATAGTAATAAAACTAATAAAAAAAAATAAATAAAATAAAACATTTAAACTTTATATATCTCTCTATATATACATACATACAACATACATGCAGTCTATTTCAAAATATACAGAAGTTGTTTTATTGGGTTTTACGTCGCACTAGTGCTGCGCAGATGGACAATTAGCGACGGTCTGGGAAACACCCCTGAGGTGGTCCGGAGACATGCCATCACAATTTTGATCTTCCACGGAAGGGATGCCTCTCCCGGTTCGTTGACCCCCAGAGGTATAAATTTTGATGGGAACATGGAGGACATTGCGGCCACGACAGATTTTACGTGCACCATCCACCATTAGTGTTCACGACGGTCTTTCGCCGGCTCGAGTACCGAACCCGCAATCTTCTACTTACGAGGCCGACGCTCTACCGACTGGGCTACCGCGGCCACGAAAACTACAGAGTCTTCAAGCAGTGAAAAGACAAATAATGAAATTACGTTACGTCGCATCTCGTAACACACACTTTTGCTACCAAACTGGGTTTGTGGAGTAAAATTCGAATATTTCTCAGTCGAATATCAACAACATAAAATTTACAGATATCATTGTTTTCTCGCTATAACCCTTTATTTTAGCTATAGTTTCGAGAACGGTGCTTTAAAGCCATTCAAAACGCTTTTAAATGTGAATTTGTGGCAAAAGAATTTTCAAGCCAATGAAAAGGTGACTCGTTTTTTTCACCTGTCTGCTTGTAGGCTCTGTGACGACCATAATATGTTTTGCTATTTAGGTAATAAAAGACATATTTCAATGAAAATTGAAAACGTTATTTTTCGGTACATCATGTTTTTAGTAAAATGTAGTAATTAATATAAATGGAATTAATTCCGATAAAGAAAAACATTAATAAAAAATTATGAATAATTGTTAGAAAATTATAAGGTCATATGTAAAAAATTACAGATTTTGGAAATTTAGTAAGATGTTGCCCCACCATTTCCTTGAATAACTTGAAATACATGATTTCGAATTCGCGATCTTTCAAAGAAAGATTAGTGAATAATGTTTCATTTCCCAATAATGTCCACTTCTATTTCATGTGTTGAATGATAGTGTCTGTTATTTTAATATATTTGGCTAGGTAAATAATCTCACAGGTTTGTATGGTATTTAGGTCAGAGATTTGACTTAGCCAAGTTGTAGTATTTATCATTTCTCTGTTAAGCTACTCTTTTGTGGATTAGCTGCATAAATGGAAGCATTAACTTGTTGATAATTTCATTTTGTACCCTCTAAGAGTTATTCGAAGGGTATCAAATTTCAAAATAGCATCCATTAATTACTGTACGAGATAATTTTTTTTCTAGAACTCTTTGGATATCGTACTTTCCTGCATATGCCTTAAATCATGCCAGTAGTAGTTATTGCCATATTGACCATTTTAAAAATTTTCTCATATTAAAATCATATATTTATTCATGAAGACTTCAGGACATAATTTAAGGGAAAATAATCGCGAATTGTACAGTAGGCATGTGGAATGCAATTCCGTTATGCTGTGGAGCTTAACCCTCATGCAGTAAATTACAATCTCCAAAATGTCCAAGGAAATAGGACTTACCAAAATATGGTATTTCGAACCTTTTGGAGCAGTTTTAAGAGCTGTAAAATAGAATTTTCAACAATTCTTCCAGCCATGCATCTAAATTAACAAAATATTGGCTTAAAACATTATATATGGATATTAATTAAAAGTACCATAATAAAAAAAAAAGCGCATGAAATCGAATTTATGAAATAAATATCAAAAGTATTAATGAACGTGGACCGTGTATAGTAAATTTTAATCTCAATTCAAAGCCTCAGACACTAAAGGAAGCCGTTTTTGTTACATAAAGGATTTTATGTAGTACTATTGCAGTTTTTGCTTGGCATTTTTCACGATTTTTAACTGAGTTACAATTAATTCCTATATTACATCAAGAAAATACTGAAAATCTTAGAAAAACAAAATGTAAATAACATTTTATATTTTTTAAGGTCCTAAGCTCGACCCGTATGCACTAATAGTACACTAAAGTATGACCTCACTAAAACACCATTTATTACAATGATTCCGTGACATACATAATTTTTATTGTATATATCTTTAAAAAATACACTTAAATAACTAAAAAAAAAAAAAAAAAAAATTTGCAAGACATACTTTTATCTCTTCCATAATTTAATAGATGAAGGGTTAAAAGAGAAATAAAGTATACTATACTTTTTTTCAAATCATAGCTCTGATCTAAATACCATAGAAAGCATTTGAGGTTATTATGGGCCAACCATATATATATATATACATATCTGTAACGACATAAACATCCAACATATGTATTAGAAGAATGTATATACACACACACACATATATATATATATATATATATATATATATATACATAACTATAACGACATAAACATCCAACATATGTATTAGAAGTAACAATTATGGAGAAATAGAACAACATTCTCGAAACCCTCCTTTAAAAAATAATTACCTCCACTCCAAATTGCGCAACAACTTAAAAAATTTGATTTTTTTTTTCATATTCTTTTCTAGATAGCCTTTATAGATAACTTTTATACGACATTAAAAGTGTCTATAGGCATGACTAAAGCAAGTAAATTAAGACATTCAATCTTGTTTTTTAACTGAAAATACAATAAATTGAGTGAAGTTAAAATAAATAATCGTTTGTAACTTGCAAAAATAATGCAAACGGTTAAATTTGATTAAACTTAAAAATCAAAATAAAAATTTAAAGGATTTTACACTTAAGTATGTTAAAGCGTTCAACAAACAGCTGTCAAAAATATTGACAAATGATACTTAAACTGATTAAAGGCATTCATTTTTCTTAATGTTTGCAGTTCAATGTCAGGGTTGCTAAAATTTGCTTTTAAATTAGTTAACGAAAATTTTAAAGACCAAATTCTTAATAATAATAATAATAATAATAATAATAAAAAAAAAAAAAAAAAAAACTTTAAATGAAGTAGATTTTATTTGATTTTGCATTACATTCAAAAATTAATGAAATCATGCATAAGGATTTTTTTATTAGTTTAATTATTCAGAGAATGATGGATTTTCAAATTCAGTATGAAAGCTCGCCAAACTGTCTCCAAAAATTGGCGCTCAGTATGCGATATATTTTTTTATAATTTCACAATATTCAGTAATTTTGGGTAGCGATTTTTTTTTTCTTACCTTTCCATTACTTCTGGATATGCAGATTTTTGGAATTTTTTTATGATGACGAATACCAGGCGCCGTGGAAGTATACCTACCTTATAAGACAATGGTTATTTTAGTTTGAAGATAAAAATGCAACTATGCATTTAAATATACCCTACGTGACAACTAAATGACCACCACACTTACAAAAGTTTTTAGGAATTTGAAATCGGGGATTCTTATAATATATGCGTATTAGGGAAAATAAACTGCTCGGAAAACCTAAATAAACCTATCCGTTACTCGTAAGAATAAGTAGATCGAGTATTCCATTGTAAAATTAGAACAAGTATAATTTTAATTATTCTTAAATTCGAGTACAATAAATACAAAACATATATATATATATATATATATATATATATATATATATATATATTTATTTATTTATTTTTTTTACTTTGAATTGGCATGTTTAGTTCCTGATAAATTAGAATAATGTTAGTGGATATTAAAGTTATTAGATTTTATTTTATCATCAAATATTGAAACAAAAATTTATTCAAATAATGTTATAAATATTAATGGATGTTTGCCGATTAAAAACACGAAGTATTAAAAATTTAAATAAAAATGATGTCATGTATCTATTTTTGAGAAATAAATAAATAAATATGTTTCAGAATATTCTAAATTTATTAACAATTTCTAAACTAAACAAAAAATCAATTTTCAAAGTTTACGCTAATAACAGTTTTATGGCCTCTAATTTCTATCAAAATGTTTTCTAATAAAGATATACAATGAATAATTTATAAGACCCGTTAAATTATTTTGCATAGAAGAAAGTATTTATGGCTAAATATTTCTACAATAATTTATATTATGGAGTTGCTTAAAAATTTATTTTTACCGTTAGCATTCTGAATCATAATTTTACATTGAAAAAAAAAAAAAAAAAAAAAAAAAAAAAAAAAAATACATCCAATAAACAGTTAGGTAAATATTATAAAAATTCCATAATAATTTAATAAATATATGTAAATTTATTTTAAATTATTTATTGATTATAAAATCATGTATTCTTTATTGCAATGGCATTTTGGACATTGCTAAGAAAAAGTGATTTTTCACATTAAATTTCGGTTTTATATTAAAACATATAATACAATTCTTTGTTAAAAAATAAAAAGAGACTTTAATAATACGTAATTCTTTTACAATTCTTTTTAAGGTAGAAAATATAATTAATTTTGAGTATTTTAAAATTATATCATAATATTAGCGTTTATAAAAATATTACTACATTCCGGTATGTACGTGCTTTTAAGATAATCGAACTAGTTAGATTTTTTTCCCCTTTTTAAAATGCTTATTTTATTTTTATTTTTATTTTATTTTTAATTTTTTTTTTATTATTATTTTTTTTTCAGTGCATTAATTTTACTAAAAATAACTTTTTTGTAAAAATTTCAAAGCAAATATTAATAATAATAATAATAAATAATAAATAAAATAGCAAAATAATAAAATAATAAAATAATAGTAATAATAATAATTATTATTATTATATTATACAGAAATTAGTAAAAATAAAGAAGAGATTAAAAATGCAGGTGATGCGAAATTAGGAGAAAAATGTCAATGCATAAACAATAAAAATGCAACAGATAAAAATCTAAAAATGTAAATAAAATATGTTGATTTTTTCCAAAACATACATTTACAATAAAATTTCTAAATCCATTACCAAACAAATCTTCTGTGGTTAAAAAAAAAAAAAAAAAAAAAAAAAAAATATCACGTTATTGCTTACATTATTTTTAAATTTATTCTGAAGTGGGTTTTTACAATAGATTACAAACAATATGTTACTAATAGCTTAATAAGTAAATTCCCCACACTTAATGTCAATCTATCATGCACATTTTAAACCATTTTAATTTTTTGCAATCGTTATCATATATGATAACCTTTTAATTATTTCAAATATGCTTATTTAATAACTTTACCTCTTTTTATGAACATAATGTGAAAGCAGTGAGCGTTTTTGGACAACACAAACTCTAACCACTTCAATTTGTAAAATCTTTTAAAATAAATAATTATTTTTTTAAACTAGGTTTTATCCCAAAGGGATCAGCCTCAGCGATTTTGCTGAAAACGAAAGTTTACAAGGAATTCTTGCTAAGTGAAATAAATAAAATGTTACATTTATTTAATTAAAGTTAGGAATTCAAATAAAAAAAGAGAGGAAAAAATATAACGTTAAGTAGTATCATATGTACATTCGTATATTTTTAGCTCTTAAGAAAGTTTCTTTTTTTCTTAACATTATAATTTAAATATAATAAATTATTGGTAACTTCTAGAACAGAATGTCACCATGTGTGTTGTGAACTCAAAAATTCTTGCATCAGTCCTTTTACATTCTTTTCGATGAAGATTCACGATCGTGCCTACAAAAGATTATTTATTTGATTAGTTATTCGCTTATGGGTCGAATATCTGGCTATTTATGTCAATTCTTACAATTCATTTTAATGAACTTCTTACAAACCGATTTTACTAAATTTTAAATGAGAGACAATTGTGGATGACAATATAAATCATAGGCGACAAGACTTTTTGTCACATCGTGTATAGGGACATCTAAGAAAAAGCAATTGCATAATGTTTATAGGTGAAATTTGGTTATATGTGCAGTTTAACGTCTTTAGACTGATTTAAACAATATGAAATGATCATATATATTTTTTTTATATTTCTAGAAGCATGATTCGATTGGGATATGGTATGATATTTATCATTATCATACATGGTATGATATGGTATGATCATTACGTTTATATAACAAACAAAAGGGGAAAAATGTCCATGGAAAAATTTCAGACATTTTATGTCTATGCATGGAAAATGCTAGAAGTGCCGTTCAAAATGTATTATGTATTTTTCATATCATACTGAAGTTTAATTCACTATTTGGTGTGCGTATAATTTTTAGACACTATTTAGGGTTACCTAAAATTCCGCGAATAATTACACTCTATTGAAAGTAATTCATGAAATTATTTCATTAATCCTTACCAAGTTCAGGAGAATAAATTAGGAATAATATTTACATTCTTATACCCTTACAGAAGACAAAGTATTAATTTGAGTTTATGTTTTTACCGTTGATTTTGTTTTATAACTACACGTTTTTAGGTTCTGAACACGAAAAAAAAAACGATTTTTTTCGTCAATTAATTAATATTTATGCCTGTTATCAAAATAAAGTCAAAACACATAATTTCTGAATAAACCGTTTCTTATAATCAATCTTGATAACATTAAACAGCCGTTTACATTAAAATACTTTATCGCGATTGGAGAATAAATCGGTTTTTATGTATTACTAGCTGACCCGTCCGGCTTCGCACTGATGAACAAATTTTAGTTAAAGATGGATTGATATGTAAAAAATCAAGAAATATATCAGTTTATATGTTATAGTCAGGCAATATTATTAACTGGAAAGTCAAAATATAATTTTACAATTATTTTTTTTAATTAGTTGTTAAATGTTGGCAATTTTTACTTAATGCTATTTATTTATTTATTTATTTATTTATTTATTTCATAAAAAGAAACATTTCTTTACTCATGAATAAAAAATAATGAAAAATAAACCTATGACATGAAAATGTTTTTGATAAAATTGACGTCATAATAGCTTTAATTATTATTTATTTGTTCATTTCGCAAATATATTTAATTATTTCCATAATTGATTATTATTTTAATAATGTATAGTAAAGGAGAAATCAATAATATGAAACAATATTCGTACAATATATACTATTACAGAATCTGGTGTGAAACAACCACACGACTTCCATTACCCACTATTACACGTAATATATACAATTTTTTGGAGATATTACTTGCATTTTTTGAGATTTTCGAGTAAGAGAAACTTGATACACGTATAAAGACACATACAACAGAGTTTGCATAGCGAGTTAAAAAATAAGGGGAAAAAAATAGATAGTTATTTTTTTAAACACGAATTTCCGAGATCTAAAACTGAACTACCTAATCAGGATGACCGTTAATATTCCTGTAATAAGCAAGTAATACTTGAGGAAGGTTATCTAAATTGGATTAAAGAAAAAATTTTCAAGAATACGTTAGAGCCGTTTTTGAGATACCAACTTTTACCAAAACTTAGCATACTCAATTATTGACCTAAAAACAATAATTACATACAAAAGGATATTTAATAGGAAGTTAACATGGCGAGTTTGAAAAAAATCCGTACAGGCGTTTTTAAAGGAACGCACTTGCGAAGTCTGAAATTGAGCTGTTTATAGAGGACGCCTATCAATTTTCCTGAACTAAGCAACTTTTCAATCGAAAGGGCACCTAATATATTATTTATACAGCAACTTTGAAGAAAATCATTAGAGGTGTTTTTGAATATGGGCTTACGGTCCCATTTCTGGTTTTCTATGACCCAATTCCGTTTTTTCAATTTCCACGAAAATTTGGAAAATTTATCTGTACACCAGACCTGAATCACTTGTGAAGTTTAGTAGTTATATTTTTATTAGTTTTGGAGATATGACAGCCAGAAGATTACACACACACGTGCACATATACACACACACTGACCAATTGCCAAAACCTATACAATACTTCCACTACCTACGGTAGTAGGGTAATTGAAGTAAACACATACATCTCGTATTTACTACGATAATATACAGATTTTCGTATTACGTTTTCGATCGCCAAATACAAAAATCGCGAATGACGATAGATATCAAATCTATGCTTTGTTTTCAATTAAAATATTGAAACTTTTAATTAAAATTTATTTTACCAAAATTTATTATAGCTTCTAGCACTTAGAGAGAGACAGTGTAACTTTTGATTATTGAAAGAAAAAAAAAAAAAAAAAAAAAAAAGCAATCGGCTTTTTAGTTCTAGCGATCGTTCTCTACATATGCATATAAACCTTTCTTCTTTTTATATTAGTATAGCTATAGAGCATAGGTATATTAAATAGGTTTCCAATCAACATAATGTAACTCAAATAATTAAATGCTATTTACATTTCAGTAATGGCTGTATGCGCTATGTATATTGAGCTACTTGCCATAACTGTTAGATGCTAAAAATAGTCGCCAAATAAATTTAAACATCTCAATACGCAAGCGAAGTGTGACATCACTGACCGCCCATGGATGCAAGAAAAAGATTTTCCATGTTAATCGCTCATTGGATTTTTTTTTTTTTTTTTTTTAATTAAAATTCTAGAAGAATTATTTCCCGATTTTAATCCTCATATTTCGGTATAGATATGTATTAATTATTGTATGCATGCGTTAGATTGAGTTATTTTGCTGTCAAATTGACAAAATTTTAATTTTGAATTTCAAAACTGTCACCCTTGGCGTTTTTTGTATTTGGCGATCAGAAAGTAATACGAAAATATACATGCCAGATGTATATTTTCGTAATATGTATTGTACGAAATATTGTTTCATATTATTCGTTACACTCTTAATGTAAGTTTTTAAAATAACCATGATTTTTGAAAGGAATTAAATTATATTCGCCAGATAATTTGGCGATATTTTTTTTTCTGCCAAGGATGACGGATATCAAATCTATTCCGCTGCAACATATTAGTATATTATATCAGATACTTTATTTAGACATTTGAAAACAAATTTGACTTCAAATTATGATAGAATATTTATCCTTTCCCTTTTAATTAGTTTATTAGTTGGATGTTTATTGTGTAAATATCATCCTTTGAAATGAAATGTTTATGTTTTCAATCGAATATGGAAATTTGCCATTTTTTTTTCTAGAGTTTTGAAATTTAAAATTCCAATTTTATCAATTTTACAACAAAAACAATTTAATCTAACGGATGCACATGATAGCTAATACATATCTATATCCAAATATGGGGATTAAAATGGGAAATAATTTTCCTCGATCTTTATTATTTTTTTACAAAAAATCCAGTTCACTTTTTATATTATTGTTCGCGTGAAAATATATTTTATTATATGTCTAAAAATAAATTAATTCGTAAATCTTTTTGGCAACAATTATAAATTAAAATAAATAATATTATAAAATAGAATTTCTTATTTTATTTTATTTTATTTTATTTATTTATTTATTTTTAAATTCCAATTTCGTTTACACACATCAGTTTAAACCACGGAGTAATAAAGACTCCGTGGTTTAAACATTGATGCTTAGATCATTATATTATATCATATCATATTAAATTAAATTATTAGAAAAATAAACACTTTTAATTCTATAATGACGTCAGATTTAATGTGTAAGTTTAACAATTAAAAAAGCTTTATATGAATTTCAATTTAATGCACGTGCAAATATATTTCTTTTCTTTTCACGTCAAGATATTTTAAAAACGAAATGAATATGTAAATGTTTCTTTTAAGTTGGCAGCAGCTAATTTTTTTAATATTTCATTATTTCCATTTCTATTACGGCTTCCATGGGGATTTTAATTAAAATGCTCAGATTTTAAACTAAAATTCATTTTATCAAAATTAAATATAGCCTATAACAATATGGCATACTGTAGCTTTCGGTCAGTGAAAGAAGTTTTTAAATCGGTTCAGTAGTTTCAGAGATTACCCTCCACAAACAAACAATTTTTTGCGCTTTATATAATGATATAGATATGTTTTCTCTTGGCATATTGACGGATACAATAACTATCGTCAGATGTAAACAACGTAAAGTGAACTTCTGTTTTCAGATTATGTTAATCTATTTTATTAGGACCAAAGACCTATATCTTTCAAAGATTAAAAAAAAAATCATCTCCACAATTTAAGATAGACTACTTAAAAATTTCCATAAGAAAAATTCTTCAATTAGGTACATCTTTACAATAAGACCCCCCCACCTATCGTCAGATGTAAACAACGTAAAGTGAACTTCTGTTTTCAGATTATGTTAATCTATTTTATTAGGACCAAAGACCTATATCTTTCAAAGATTAAAAAAATATCATCTCCACAATTTAAGATAGAGTACTTAAAAATTTGCTTAAGAAAAATTCTTCAATTAGGTACATGTTTACAATAAGACATCCCCCCCCCCGCCCTTGGATATTTTAAAAATTTTGTCTGATTTCGATGATGAATTAAAATATTAATATAGTAGTTGCGTAAGTAAAGATCTTGGCGACAAATATGCGATTTAATTTGATGTCAAATTTAATCTTGGGAATCCTATACTAAAGTTGATAAATTTGAATAGAAACTCACGGGAAAATATATTTTCCTTAATAAAAATAATGTTGTATTACAAAGGTATTACATTATTTTTTTCAACTACAAACAGAAACAAAACAATTGAATTAAATTTAGTATATATTATTTATTTTTATTTTTATATTTTTTTATGTGACAGTAATAAAATGCGAAAAATAAAAAAAGTAAGAACAGGCTAAAACTAAATGGTTTTTAATCCGATCGCCTAGAAAAGGCCCAAAAAGCTTCGGATAATGAAAACGATCTCAGAAGTGAATTTCTAGACAAACGTAAGTGAAAAAAAAAATGGCAAAATTCGAACATTTGATTAAGGTTTTAAAGTCTAATTTCTGAACGGAGGGAAATCCCTCCCACACACCTCGAAAATAATGCTATTTTATTGTTACAGAAAAATATACCTCCTGTGAAAGTTTCAACGATATTTATCAAACATTTTCTGAGTTATCCTGGACAAAAGAGTATTATTTATCCTAGCTATAGATGAGATCAAGATATAAACGGTATGTGTTAGTCTTTCGCTCTCGGTCAGACAAATAACATTAAATTAATTTGTTAATTTTGAAGGTGATTCAAATTAATATAACTGATCCTTGTTCAGTCTGGTGTATAACACTGTAAGATGTTATATTATTGTAAATATAATTATAAAGTAGAAAGAAATGAAATATAATGCAAAAAGTAATTTCGATATAAAACATTAAATGAATATATTTAATGGTATTTGCTTTTTAATTATTGTTAGTTTACAGTTATGTTACAATTTACTTTAAACAACAAAGAACATTTTTTTTTGTATTAATTAGCAATATAAGGCAATTTTAAAACAAATATACCTAAATAAACGAGTTAAAATGTTCATTTTTTTTCTTCTAAAACCGTTTAATTTAATCCATGTTTTTAGGGAGCGGATTTGTTCTCTTATGTATCATTTACAGTACAAAATGTTTCAGAATTGAGAAAGATATGTTTTCCCAGCGTTATCCGTCTGTTCTCTCCCACGCTAATAAAATTATATATATTTTTATTTCAAAGTTTTGTGGTTGTCATAGAAAATTTATTTTTTGTTTCGTAAATGAGAAATTTAGGTATACTGTGTTACATTTTTAATAGTTTGAAACCGTGTGACTTTAAAAAAGCTATATCTAAAATTAATTTTAACCCTTTTATTGCATTTATTTATATCATTAATAAATCGCTAAACATAATAATTGTTAAAGACTAAAAATGTTAAATGTTTGCTGTATAAACAGCGAACAATATGAAAATATACAGAGTTTATATACTCAAGCTTCGTTCTTTATTACACATATATAATTTTAAAATGATCCTTATTAAAAATCGCATTTATGTGAATTACATTTAAAGCATGTTTATATAACTAGTTTTCTTCATTTTTTCTCAAAACTATTTTGTTTATTTTTTAGTTAAAAAAATATTTTTTGAAGCATTTGTACAAAGAAGCACAAAAATTATGCGGGTTTTAGTTAACAAAATATTGTATAGTATACATGACTTTGAATAAGAATGCTTTTATAACTTTTGATACGTTTGAACCATTTTAAAAAAGTAAACTTCGATATTGTGAGTTATTTTTATATAAAAATTTCCTATCATAAAAGAATTTAGCTGTACACATTTTTTTTTCTTTTTTGTGGAAATATGAATGCATTTAATGTTTATGAAAATTTTTAAAAATAATCCCAACTTGCAAAATAAACTGCACATCTCGCATAGTTCAAAAACGAATAATTGTAGATTGCTGTAAATTAAATCTTAGACTCTTGTGACGTCTAGTTATACAGTTCTAAATTAGGTCTTGACACAAGTTTCTGTTTTAGAGTTATTTACGATTTTGCACGATTTTTCGTGAAGTCTATATCTACATATATGTGTGCGTGCATATGAGTGAAGCTAGCATAACTCAAAAAACAGTTGGAAGTAAGACGTTTCAAATTGGTATACAGGTTTTTCATAACGTCTAGTTGTGCAGCGAGCGTTTTGGACTTCCTGTGTCATTCCGTTTTGGAGTTATTTACATAAATTATATTCATAATACAAAATATACAAAGGTGTTGGCCATTATTTACGATCTACCGTCATAGAGATTTCAAAAGAAGCTAATAAAATAGCCCATAATGATGTTGTTATGAAAATTTGCGTATAACAATCAATTTTTAAAGGTATAAATGGGTTCTAGTCGACGAATGCACTTTTTTTAATGATTATTTAGCCCGTAAATAGAGCCTGTAATTATATTGTTATGAAAGTAGTCGTCATTTTTGCGTATAAAAAGTAATTTGTAAAGATATAAGCAGGTTCTTGTCGGCGCGGCGAATGCACTGTATTTAATGAACAGTCTAGAACAGTTGAATAAAATATTATTATACTTATTTATTGGAAGTAGGACGTTTCAAATTGGTATACAGGTTTGTTATAACGTCTAGTTGTGCAGCGCGCGTTTCCTGTGTCATTCCATTTTGGAGTTATTTACATAAATTATATTCATACTTCCTACTTCTTACACTTATTTATTTTATATCAAGAAAATTTATTTTTCCAACAGAGTGAAAATAATGCCCAGACCGAGAGACAAACTCCGGATCTTTGACTTACAAGGTCAACGCTCTACCAATTGAGCTATCCAGGCCGACAACTGGTGGGCATTACTTACTTAAACAACATTTAGGCTAAACAACACCGGTTGTGGGCCTGGATAGCTCACGTGGTAGAGTATTGACCTTGTAATTCGAAGATCCAGAGATCGACTCCCGATAAACCTGTACCGAACACAGCGGGAACTTTAACTTAGAATATTAGTAATGATATGTGATTTTGACAACTAATTTAAGTATAGTGTCCAGCAAAGCGGGCAAAGCCAGCTAGTAATATATATATATATATATATATATATATATGTGTGTGTGTGTGTATAATTATAGATAGATAGATAGGTATACACTTTATTATTAATAACTGAATTTCAAAGATGATTATGCTTAAAGATAAAAAGAAACATATATATATAATATTTTTTTATTTAGTAGAACTATTTTAAAATACATACATTAAACTAGCTACAATTATCATAATACTATTTTAGATTTCAGTTGTGGATAAAACTTACTCTATTACCTATTTTATATTCTTCTTCAAAGAAATACACTTTCTTATGAGATCAAGTACTCTTTTAATAATCGTCTGGTGTATAAAAAGCCACTTTAGGAATTCCGAATCAATATTTAATTCCTAGAATAAAACTCACGAAGATAATTATGAGAAAATAAAATGATGAATCTTTGTTATGATAGTGAAAAAAAGGAATTTAATTTTACACAGTGTAGAAAATCTTACAAGAAAAATTAATAGGTAATAAACGGTAAATTCCTTCTACACCAGTCTTCAAAGTTTAAAAGTATATATATATATATATATATATATATATATATATATATATATATCAAAAAATTTAATATATGCGCATAGCTCAATACGGCTCATTTTAAAATTACATTTTCTAAAAAATATTAATAACAATAATAAAAATAGCAATATAGATGTATTGCATAAGCTTTTTTTTTTTTTTTTTTTTTTTTTTTACGCAGAATGTTTAAGAAATATATGATATACTAATGTAAAGTTTTTATGACATAATTGGTAGCAAATAATTACCTAAATTTCATTATACGACAGGACTCACTATTTCTTTCTGATAACTGGAAATGAGAATTTGAACATGAAATGCTGAAAAATAGAAGGACCCAACTTTCAGGGAACATGCACTTCTACGAGCAGAGACATCGCAACATTTTGTAAAAATGTACAGCTATTTCAAGCCAAAAATACAGTTCATGTTCCTATCTTGCGACAAAAACCAAATTAAAAAAGCAATGAATTAAATGTCAACAACTCATAACACAACCCAACAATGTGTATATGAAAAAGAAAAAATCTAATTTTTAACCACATCACAATAGCCCACCAAACACAGAGAGTATGTAACACATAACGAGTTGCCAACAGAATTATTCTAATAAGAAAAACAATATCAAGATCATACCCGGTTAAACGGGAACTATAAATGCGGAAATTCATAGAATATTAGATTCACTGTTTTACTCTAATTTTGTTTTAATAGTTATTAAACCTTTAAAACATCCAAGAATTGGAGTTAAATAACAACATTCATTTACACGTTCATTTTTTTTTTTCTTTCATCGTATTAGATGTATGCTGGGGTCATCTGGCGTAAAATAGATAATCATTACAATTCAAATGAAGAAAGTTTTGATAAAATACGTTTATTTTATTTTATTTTTATATTTATTTATTTGCTTTGAGATTTTTTTTTTTTTTTTTTTTTTTTTTTTTTTTTTTGTATTAAAATAATTTAATTTAATCCTGAGATGATAAGTTATAATTATTTTTATTAATTGCAGTAAATTATAGGATTTTATTAATTAGTCTAGAGATAATCATAAAATTCTGATTAATTAATTTATTATTGTTTTTATTATTAATATTTTTAATTTATTTATAAAAATATAGAAATAAATAATTTGTACAAATTAAACTTAGAAAACCGCCAATAACTTTATGCATAAAATTAAACCTAACGTTATATATATATATATATATATATGAAGAGCCAATGCAACAATTTAATATTATTTGCTAATGTATTATTAAAATTCAGGTAAAGTAGGATTCAGAAAGTTAATATTTTTGTACTAAGAGGCTTAATGTTGCTTTATTTCTTATTGTATTTACTTTAAAATTTAAGCAGCAAATTTCCAATTCTATAAATCTTTCACGAAGTCATGTAAGTTTTAAGAAAGTTTTTATTTTCGTATAAATATTCTTATAAACTACTAAAACATATTATAAGGAATAATTTTAAATATTTCATTTCTTCTTACTAAAACCATAAATGCAATTGTCGATTACTTTAAAAAATGTTTGGATATTAGTCATAAAATTTTAAATATGTTCTAGAAACTGTCTTTATACTCAAACATTTATCAATATTTTTTTCATTCCTTTTCTAAAAACATATTCATATAATTAATGGTGTGCTCAATAAAACTGTCAAACTTATACATCTCAAAAATTCGCAGGTGAAATCTTCAAAAGTAGTTATAAATAATTCTAAAACAGAATTTTAAAGTAACGCATGGTAATTTATTATTATGCTAATTAAATTGCAGTTGTTCAAAAATGTAATATATGTATTTTTAAAAATATATTAATTAGTAAAAAAATTAAAGTGCAAATATAAATTAGTTTCTTTTTACTCTTGTAGTAGTTTTGTTTAATAATTCATAAAATGAAAGGAGTAATAAAAATAAGAATAAAAATAAGGAGATAGGAATAAAAAAAAAAAAAAAAAAAGAAGAAGTGAAGTGGGAATAAAAAATAATAATTTTTGAAATCTATGGAATTCAGTAATCTTATTTCTCTCAGGGAAAAAAAAAAAAAAAAAAAAAAAAAAAACATTTTTTTTTTAATATTAGTCATATTAGCCTTAGTTTGAACTGTTACGTGACGGAAAACGTCGCTTGGAATGGTTAAAGGGTTAAAGTTTTGCTTACAGAAATATTCTTTCAATAATAAAAATAAAATATAATTCTGGTATGAAACTCTCGAAGTTTAAGGGAATTAAAACTGTCTATTTTTTTTTTTTTTTTTTTTTTTTTTTTTATGTTCGAATATGAGAAATTCAAGAATCATTTCAAATTCACAAGGTGAAAAATTTATGTATTTTACAAAATATGAGTATACAATTCTAATAATATATTTATTTTAAAATGAAAGTATGTTTGATTTTAACGATCGTGTTACAATTTTATAAATATGTAGGCAGTAAAATCCAGTGTTGGGCATAATTGATTAAAAAGTAATTGAATTACAATTAAATTACAATTATAATTATTTTCCTACCAATAAATTAATAAATAATTGATTACAAATAAATTGAATTCTTTATTCAATTTATTTGTAATAATTCAATTTATTTGTAATCAATTACTTGTTAATCGATGGACAATATATAGGGGAGACCCGTGTACATAGGGCCGCTTTTTTTCAGAGCCCAAAAACAGAGCCCTTGACCTGTTTAAAATTATCGAATTGATATGTACGTATCTTTAGGACTAATTACTCCTAATTGGGATTAATATAAATACCTAAAATAATAAATTCCGACAAATTGAAGGTTTTAAAAAAACTTCACTCGTGTCCCTAGGTACAACACCCTCATTGTACCTGGGGCCAGACCTCAGTGTATCTAGGGCCATTCTCTGAAATCTAGATTTCACTTTGTAATGAATAGAAAATAAGCATATGAACATGCATTTTATAAAAGAAACAATATCAAGAAATATATTTATTTATCCTATAATAATTATCATGTTGTTGCCTTAATTTGAAACACGAAATTTTGCACTTTTGTTTTCTTTCTTTGGGATATTCTAACAGAATGTTTTTTTTTCTTGAATTTCTTTTTTTCTGGAGTGTCTCTGGGATTTCTAAATCTCTCTGGTTTTCGGTCACATCTTTTCTTTGATGTAGGAGGTATTGCTTTAGGTAAAGGTTTTACTTAGATTCGTACCTGTTAACGAAAATATGTTAGATGTGGAAAGTTCCGAATTTAAACAGAACATGAAATAGAGACATCCAGTTCTATCATTGTTAATTTACTTTCTTCCTGAAAAATCATTTTTTCCTTTTATTTTATTTTATTTTATTTTATTTTAATTTTTGGAGGAATCTTGTCTTTCAGTCACATTTGAACTTAAATAATCATCCTCAGTGAATGTGTTTTAATTCATTATCATTGGCCATATGCCGGATACATGAAAGCCTG
This sequence comes from Salticus scenicus, assembly GCA_963930645.1. Classification (NCBI taxonomy): domain Eukaryota; kingdom Metazoa; phylum Arthropoda; class Arachnida; order Araneae; family Salticidae; genus Salticus; species Salticus scenicus. The sequence goes on from OZ005656.1 coordinate 31,518,119, forward strand.
ATAGAATGTTTACAGGAGTAAAGGCCGACGGATAGGACTTGCCAACATTTTCAGCAACGTCATATATAGGGATTGGTTTACCAGCATCCGATTACTATAGTCTGTACTGTGTTTCATAAAACTTTCGCTACCGCTGACACAGATTCACGTCATTTGAAAATATGAAACTCCACAGGTGGGCGTTTTTTTTTTTTTTTTTTTTTCTTTTGCAATTTGTATGTTATTTGTTTCTAAAAAAATATACACAATATTCTTATATGTACAATCAGTATACTATGAATGCAAATACTTTGATTTGAGAGAGTATGATTATACTGCATATCTATTTGTAATATAAATGCGAATACGGAAAATTTTGTTTAAAAAAAATTGTAACTTACGAGAAAAACGCCCACAGGCGGACCTTACTGCCAAAAAGACAAAAGCATGTGGTCGCGAAAGTGTTAAAACGTCCAAACACACTGGTCCTAGGTACAAGGCAGCTATGTGGCCCTAGGTACAAGTTTTGGTACGTTCATTCAAAATGCCTTCCCCTAAAAATTACACTTCCAGAGAGGACTAATTAAATATCTCATTTATTACTCAATAAAACAAGCAAATTTATACACTAGAAATGAAAGAAAAATATTTGACTTGCCTTTGTAAAATAGCAAAAGAGATGAGCTGCAAAATTTTACTTCGAACCATGTAAATTCGTTTTCTACATGTAACTTGTCAAAACCTTCTCCTCAAAAGTTCCAAAGTAGTTGTAAAAGTAGCAATTGTTGTTGTTACTCGCCCAATTGAGTATTAAAACATAAAATTAAATATTATTCAAATAAAGTGGGGTGGCCCTAGGTACATGATGGCCCTAGATACAAGGGTCTCCCCTATATATATATATATATATATATATATATATATATATAATTATAATTTAATAGTAATTCAATTACTTTTTAATCAATTATGCCCGACACTGGTAGAATCATTACCATCTAAACAATCTGTTTTGACGCAAATATTGAATCATGCGAATAATCTTAAACATTCATGTATATAATATCTCAAATAAAGATATAATATTTTCTATATGTTTCATTTGAATAATTGTAATTTGTTTTGTTGATATTTGGCAGTGGTTTCACGAACTAGATTCAATCACATATCATAGTTCACTAGGTTTTGAGAAATAATATTGCATGTTCTCCAATATAATTAAACCGCCATTCAAAATACATATATATATATAAAGAGAGAGAAAGAGAGAGAGAGAGAGGGAGTGTCTTTTTAAGATATTTTTAAAATTTAGATAGATTGAAAGATCTCGTAGAAATGGATGCAGTTTGCGAAAAATATATTCTCATGAAGGTTTTTTATTGATAATAATATTAAAAATTTAAAATAATAATATTAAAATTTTTCGTCGATAGAGTGCACTGTATATGAGGAAGGCAGATATTTCTGTAAAAAGCTATGTTTATTTGGATGCAAAATTTTACTGGCATATAAATTTTATTCTTTGTGTCCACCATCACCACCACCAACAAATAACAGTTTACAAACGAGGTACTTCACCGCTAACTGCAGATTCAGTAGGCGGCTCTTACCTGAGTTAAATCATCTTCATCAGTAAAGTTTTATTCACCAAATCAGCATCGCAATTAAAATTTCATTTATATTCGTGCGCAAGTAGCAGACAAAATAAGAAGTAAGTTGTGGATATTGTAAAACATTGCAATTTAGGACTTTCATTTCAATAATTCGCGTTAAGCATCCTTACAGCGCCCTCTCTTGACAAAAAAATTACAAAGGTATATATATGTAAATTACGAGAATAACGTTTTGGAAAACACGTTACATTCTACAAATGCCTTCAATTTTCATATATTTTTTTTAATTTCGACAGATTTATGGGACACCCGCTGAAGATATCATTTCATAATATTTTTCCATACGTACATTAACGGAATATGTTGTATGGGATTAGTTTGTTTTGAGGAATCTCTGTCCCAGTTTTTATTTCTTTTGCGGTGACAACACTCGTCTCGTCATAGAAATCGTTAGTCAGTCTGTCGCACTTACACTTATTCAAGGAGTACTGTAATTCTTGTAATTTAATTTACTTTGTTTAGTTCCAGTACTTTTGGTATTTCACTTTTAGTAACTTTTACTTCTGAATGGTTCTTTCAGAGACGAAATTTTAAATTTAAATTGTTTGGCTTTCTAAAAATGTATCTTTGCGTCTTTTCTACCTTTATATAAAGATTGAGGCAATGGCGGAGATCATTGAAAGTATACTGATGTTGACGTTGATTATGTCTTGTATGTTCTTACGTTTTGAGTCAATCCATAGAGATTCATGGAGTGGTTGTGTTCGACTATTTGATGTTCGACTATTTTGTTTCTTTTGATACTTATGTTGCTTATAGCCACATACAAAATATGTTTAAACCAAGTTCCGTTCTTTCTCTATTATTAACCTTGGATTTCACAGAGGTCACTCAACGTCGTTCTGATGTTTAAAAATGGGATTATAAAACTTTTATATTTTGGCCATCATCTTCTTGACAAACTTTACGAGTGCTAAATTCAAATATTAACGTTAAAGTATATACCGTTATGATGTCACTTGTTTAATTCCACAGCTGTAACTAAAAAGAATGCAATCAGTCAAAGTTCAAGTTCAAACATAATATTTTTGTTGAATTCTATAATGAATAACTCTTCCATAGAACGAAACCGCAAAATAAAATATTACAAAAAAAAATAATCTCTGAGAAAATTTAACTGTAATTGAATGGTTTTCAACCCTTTACAGTTCCCCAAAAAGATAGAAAATTGATAAAATAAGTATTCTAGATACTCATAAAACAAAAGGATTTGAAATAAAATTTAAATAAACTGGTGTGTCACTCACACGACTTTCTCTTACCCTGAAATTTAATACTATAAATACAAGTTGCAGATTAATAGGTAAGATAACGAGTACTACTATGAAAACCTATGTTAAACAATTCATATTAGGCTTCTGAAGAGTTCTATATGATAATTAGTTCTGTAAGTAGGGGGCTACCGCCCCTCAACCCCCCGTTTCATTAATGCACCTACATTTATATAGAATTTAATTCGGTTATTAAAAAATATTTCTCTTAAAAAAAATAAAATATATTAAAATTATTATTTAAAAAAAAATATTTTTTATGATAAGGCAGACGATTTCCTATTAGAGAAGCAGTATTACACCAAATATCCAAAAAACGTCCATTTTATTCTCAAAAAAAAAAAAAAAAAGAAAGAAAAAAAAGAAAAAAAAAAAAAGTACGATTTTTTTTTTTTTAAGTTTTTTTTTTTTTTTTCTTAGAAGTAAAAAAAAAAAAAAATCGATAACTTTGTTTTAAATTATTGCAGATCGATGGTTCAACCATTCGTTTTAAAGGTATTGGCGAGCTCTTTTGAATGATACCCATCATGAAAATTTACTCTCTTCGAGGGGGGACTCCCCCCCCTCAGGGGGGAGGCGAAGCTCCTACATACACAATTTTTTTTCCCAGTTAACTGTCTCTATTAGAAAAAATATATATTTGTTTCATTTGGTTTAGTGCAGTCTATAGACGTTATACTCTATTTTCCTGCAAATTCCCCCGTAGACGTAATGTATTAGAATTATCTTGATTGTCCCTGTACACGCACCATTTGCTTGATCTTAACGAAAAGCTTACTGTAGCATCCCTATATGATACACATTTAGAATACCAAGTTTGAACTTTCTGCCATAATTTGTTTTTGAGATATGCTGATAACAGACAGACACACAGACACACACACAGACCATTTGCTAAAAACATGATTTTCGTATTCAGGGGACCTCAAAACGTGTAAATATAACAAAATCTCGCGTTCGAAAATTTGACCCAAAAACAATACATTCTCTACCTTATGGGTAAGAGAAAGTAAAAATGCCAATATAATGATACTTTCTATTTAAATAGGATTACTAATATCATTAACATAGAGTACCGAATTATTTAAATGCTGGTTGTAGCCATTTTTTTTTCTAATTTGCCCTTTTTTTTTTCTTTTCTTTTTAAGATGAAACATTAAATTATGATTTTTAAAAGTCTACTGTTGCACTTGATTTCTTGACAGTGGTTATACTATCAATATTACTTATCACTTACTAATTATTACTTTTTTACTTTTCAAATAACACTTCCAAAAAGTGAAACAACAACAACAACAACAATAAATAAATAAATAAGTGATTGTTGCAGCTAAATGTTTCTATTTTGCACATTTTTTTAGGGTTACATTGTATTATTTTTTTTAACAGTGTGCTTTTGCTTTTGATTTGTTGGCTGTAGTTATATTTTCATTTTGTTTTTATCGTATTTTGGTAAAGCATTGAAATTAAAAGGAATGATAACACAACTATGAAATCATGGAACAATATTCGGGATTTTTGTTTTTGTTTTTTTGGAAGAGATACGTTGCAGCTTTTAGAATTCAAATTTTCAGATTTAACACAATTGTTATTTCGAATACGACTGATACATCGTTGTCCGAGAAAGACTTCAATGAAATAAACCATAACAACATAATATTACGAGAAAAATATTGGATATGACTAATTGAAATAATACAAAAACCAGACAGATCTTCGTATTTGAAATTTTTAAGTTGTCCTCTCTAGCGGCGCCCCTAGCCCTCCCTATCCAGGTTAAAACTATTTTTAGAAAAGAGGTCCCCTCGATTTCAATGAACATAGCATGTTTACCATTTTGAACTCTAGAAGAATTTTCCAGATAGGAGAGGGTTGTGCCATTTTTGATGTAGCCAAACTAACAATTTAAAATTATTTATTAATATTTTAGTAAAACTCAGGTAAAGCATGATACAGAAAGATTAAATATCTGTACTAAGAAGTTTCATGTTGCTTTTTTTATTATTTTTATATTTGCATTAAGATTTACGTAGCGAATTTCTAATTCTTTAAATCTATAACGAAGACATGTAAACCTTAAGAAAAATATTATCTTCGTGTAAACACTCATATAAAACTACTAAACAATATTTTTAGTAATATTTTGAATATTTTATTTCTTCTTATTAAAACCATAAATGTAATTATCTATTACTTTAAAAAAAATATTTGGATAATTGTTATAAATTTTTAAATATATTCTAGAAACTGTCTTTATACTCAGACATGTATCAATACTGTTTTTATTTCTATTCTAAAAACATTCATTCAGATATAATTCATGGTGTGCTCAATAAAACTGCCAAATATATATCTCTCAAAAAAATCGCAGGTTCAGCCTTTAAAAGAAGTTATGAATAATTCTAAAACTAATTTTTAAAGTAGTGTATGATAATTTATTAATACGTTAATTAATTTTAATTTGCTCAAAAATGTTGATAAATGGTAGCATTTGTATCTTTAAAAATAATTAGTATATATATATATATATATATATATATATATATATATATATATATATATATATATATATATATGTGTGTGTAAATAAATAAATAGCATGAATAAATGAGTTTAAAAAAAAATAGCTAATAGAAAACTTTCTTTTAATAATAAAGATTAGAAACATTCTCGTGCGAAAGTTTCGACGTTTAAGAAAAGAACTGGAAAGGGAGTTAAAATTCTCTAATATTCAGAAAACATTTGAATATGAGAAATCTAAGAATAATTTTACATCCATCAATTGAATAATTGATGTATTTTACAAAATATGAGAATACAATTCTAATAATATATTAATTTGAAAATGAAAGAATGATTGATTTTAAAGATCGTGTTACAATTTTATAAATAAGTAGACAGTAGAATAATTACCTGCTGAACAATCTGTTTTACTGCATATGGTTTACGTTTTTTTTTTTTTTTTTTTTTTTTTTTTTTTTTAATACAAATTAAAGAAGATTAAAAGAAAAAAAACCACAAGTATTGTAACATGCGGGAAATCTTACATATTCACAAACATAATGTCTCAAATAAAGATATAATATTATTTTATATGTTCCATTTAAACAATTGTAAGATGTATTGTTGATATACGACAGTGATTTTAAGCGCTAGATACAAATGCATATGATATTAAGTGGTTTATAGCTACTAAAATTAAACAGTCATTATATATATATATATATATATATATATATATATATATATATATATTCTTAATATTCAATACATGTATTGAAAAAATAAATGTCACTCTATAGTACCAAAAATGAGTAGAACATGGCATCAAAAATATCTTGTCTTCAACTTACTTTGTTTTGGGGAATCACTTTTACAGCTTTTAATTTCTTTCTTGACGAAAAGAGCCGTCTTGTGATTGAACTTTTCAGCCAATCTCTCAAGTTCATTCAAGGAGAAATGTAATTGTTTTGGTTTACTTTATATTCTTTTATTTTATTCCAGTACTTTTGGTGATTCACTATTAATGACTTTTAATTTACTTTTCATGGGTTCTTTTCAGAGACGAAATTTTAAATTTAATTTATTTGAATATTTTTTTTTTCTAAAATTGTGTATTTTTGTCTTTTATATTTTACACGGAGATTGAGACAATGACTATATTCTGTGAAATTATACCGTTGCACTCACGTTAACATTGAATATATCTTGTAAGGTATTATAATTCTTTTGGTTTTTGGTCAATTCATACAGACAAATATTTTTCAAACAAATTTCATTTTATTTCAGCTATTGGCCTTGAATTTTATGCAGGTCATCAAATGTCGTTCTGATGCTTTATAAAATTATAATTTTAAAAAATATAAGAACACGCTTTTATTGAAATATGAACTAAAAAGCACAAAATATCTAACTTTATAAAATTAAATTGCAGGGTAAGAGAGAATCGTGTGAGTAACACACCATAATATTTACATTTTTTAAAATTTTTAATAAATAAATAATTGAGAATTAAAGAAAAAACATTTTTTTTAATCTCCCATGACTGGGCTCTAACGTTAGACTTTTAGTTTCGTAACCCGGAGCTTTATCTCACAGCCACAGCGTTCACGTATGGAAAGTCTTTTTTTTTTTTTTTTTACAATATAGATTTTTTAATTTCTCCCAGAGCGGTTACAAACATACACACAAGTGAAGCTAATAAAAGCGTGTTAAAAATGAGATAATAAGACTTTTATATTTTGGCCAAAATCTTCTTCAATTTACTTTAAGAGAAAAAATTTTGAATAATAGTATTAAAGTATATAAGTTAAAGGTGTCACATGCTTAATTACGCGTCAAACATAAAGATTTTACAAACTTTTATAGAAAATAACTATTCTATGGAACAAAATCACAAAAACAATCTCTGAAATCACACAAATAAGAAAATGTAATTGTAATTAATGATTCTTAACTCTTTACATAATATAGTTTACCGAATTTTCAGAAAGTTTATGCCATAAACCAAAGGAGTAAGAAATAAACAAAGTAAACAAATATTTGCCAAATTAATGGTGCTTACTTTTCAAAGAGTGCTATTAAAATGATGAAACATAGAGTAAAGAAAATAAAAATATATAAATCCATAAATACTTCATTTTAGGTAATTGCACATTAATCATAAATACAATTAAATTCATAAAAAAAAAAAAAAAAAAAAAAAAAACTATTTTGCATTATTATTATTATTTTGAAAATTAATATGCCTTTTAAACTTCATAACATTATCTTTAATGAAATTAAAAGTTATTTATAATGTAATATTTTTTTCGAATTATATTAAATGCTACTTAAATCCTTTTAAAATTTTATTCACTTAAACTCAATATTTTTAGGATATAAATTTGCTTTAAATATGAATTAAATGTAAACCCACGAAAAGCTTATTAAAAATTATTTTTCTCCTAAATAGTTTTAAAAATATATTTTTCATAAAAAGAAATAAATGTTATGCTGTGAGCTATTGGGGTGTAGGAGTAAAGTTCGATGGACAGCACTTTTTACCAAGACCTGGATGAAATGCTTTTCTTGGTGTCTTTCTAATTCGTATTTTCGCAAGAATCCTATAAGTTTTATGAAGAATATATTAATGATATTTTATTAGTTTTAAAAGAAAAGTTATACTATATTCTAAATCAGTTTAAATTCCACCATGTAATCAGAAATTAAAAAGATTTAATGCTACGAAATATCATAAAAATGCCACGCCGCCTATTTTTACCACTGTTCTGTAATTTAACAACAATAAATTTGATTTGGAGGAAGATGAACACTTATTGTAACTGTTAACAATCTTCTGAGGCGCTACAGAGTTGAAAAATTCTAAATCATGAACATCTGTAGGAAGGGGAATTTTTAAGGGGAGATTAGACACGGAAATTATAAATTACATTTATTATATTTTATTAATCTATTATTATTATTGTTCATGATAAGTTATATATTTGTCTTTAAACGTTAAATAATTCTTTTCTAACCTCCAAATCAAATTCATGGCAATAAAATTACCGAAATGTAAATAAAATTTTTGTGAAGGGTGACGTTACGCGAAACGAGGTGTTCTTGGGCAAAATGGGGGGAATTTTCGGATTCAGGAAATCATTTTACACGAGAATCAGCAAGAATGGTTTCAGGACACGATTTTTATTTTTTCAACGCAGTAAAATTAATCAGTTATAGTTCTTAAACAGAATGTAAGAAAATTCGTGTACTCAGACACGTTCACTGCACCACTTTTCCGATTCGAAGAACGTATTTTTCACAAATGTTAGATTATTTTATCACTGGATTTTTGATAACGGAAGAGCAGAACATATGAAAATCTTTTTATAAAGCGAACCTGCACTTATATGGTAAATTTCAGACCACCATTCATGCCTAGTGCAGGAGAACACTTTTATTAGAAGTTATTAGAGCCCCTCTTTTTCTCGCGTCTTTAATAGAAAGAAGAAATTGTTTTACTTGAAAAAAGACGACGCACACATAGAATAGGATATATGCCTGAAAACATTTGCATACGAATAAGTACAGTTTATCACGAAAATGTGTGATCTGGTCATGCACAGTGCTCTCTATAATAATAGAGAACTAGGCAAATAACTTAATTATTATTTTTTTCTTTACAAAAAAAAAAAAAAAAAAAAAAAAAAAAAAAATCTTCTTCACGAGAATGATTTTTCGGTAAACCGCGTTCTATTCTATCAATTCATTCAATAGTTATGATTTTATGGAACACCCTATATATATATATATATATATATATATATATATATATATATATATATATATATATATGTGTGTGTGTGTGTGTGTGTGTATAGCTCTATAAACATATATATGATCCTAATATCTATAATATTCCAATACCTATATTATATATATAAACTTGTACACACGTAATAAAATTCTCGCAATATGCTTAAAAGATGCATTACTACGGGGCATAATACAAGAAAAATATTTTTATAGGAAGATAAATGATTTTCATAAAAATTATAGCTGCGAATTTTTTAGTAACACTTCGATGTATATAATTATTATTATTTTTATTGATTTTTTTTTTTTTTTTTTTTCAGAAAGATTGTATTTTACCAGAAACTCGCATTCCTCTGACGGGAAATGTGTCAGAAATTTGGGTTTATTGAAATTTTTATTATTAAATTTATAAATAAAAAATCTGGTGTGAAACAACCACACGACTTCCATTACCCACTCGTACACGTATTATATGCATTTTTTGATATTTTCCAGTGAGAGAAAATTCATACATGTGTAAAGACATATGAAACAGAGTTTACATAGCGAGTTAAAAAATAAGAAAAACAGGATGACTATTAATTTTCCGTGATAACCAAGTAAAGCATGGGAAGGATATCTCAAATGGGTTTATGTAACTATTTTCAAGAAAATCGTTAGAGCCGTTTTTGAGATACCGACTTTTACCAAAGCTTGGCATAATTAATTATTGACCGTAAAAGAACAATTACATGAAAAAGGATATTTAAAAGAGGGTTAATATGGCAAGTTTGAAAAAAATCCGTACAACCGTTTTTAAAGGAACGCCCTTGGGAGACCTGAAATTGAGCTATTTATACAGGACGCCTATCAATTTTCCTGAACTAACCAACTATATCATTCGAAAGGACATCTAATAGAGTGTTTATATAGCAAGTTTGAAGAAAATCGTTAGAGCCGTTTTTGAGATACGGACTTACGGTCCCACTTCCGGTTTCCGATGTCCCACTTCCGGTTAAACTCAATTATTGACAGGAAAACAATGATTACATACAAAAGCATATTTAAAAGTGAGTTAAAATGGCGAGTTTGAAAAAAATCCGTACAACCGTTTTTAAAGGAACGCCTTTGCGAGGCCTGAAATTGAGCTATTTATACAGGACGCCTATCAATTTTCCTGAACTAACCAACTATATCATTCGAAAGGACATCTAATAGAGTGTTTATATAGCAAGTTTGAAGAAAATCGTTAGAGCCGTTTTTGAGATACGGACTTACGGTCCCACTTCCGGTTTCCGATGTCCCACTTCCGGTTTTTCAATTTTCACCAAAATTTGGAAATTTCATCTGTAGACCAGACGTATTTCAATTCTAAAGTTTCGTAGCTCTATCTTTATTAGTTTCTGAGCTATAATAGCCAGATGATTCTCCACATACATACACGCACACACACACACACACACACATACATACACACTGACCAATTGCCAAAAACCACTTTTTTGGACTCAGGGGACCTTAAAACGTGTAAATCAGGTGAAAACCCGATATCGAATTTTCAGACCGAATACAATACTTCCATTACCTACGGTAATAGGGTAATGGAAGTAAAAATAAACAAAAATCACACACTTAGTATATAAACTCTTTCAAACAGTACTTACCAAGTACAAGCTTTGTTGCAATACCTATATTTTGTTTTTTTATTTAGTAAATCTTTGAAATATGTCATTTTCTTCATAGGTTTACATTATGGAAACTACTTTTATTTTGAAAAAGAATTTTTGAAATACGCTGTAGCTGTGGCATATATGATTAAGATTTTCCTATTATTTTCTTTTACTTACTTATATAAGGAAATAAATTAATCTTTAACTATTCCCATAAAAATATTTCTTTTTTTTTTTTTTTTTTTTTTTTTTTTTTAATGGAAATGTTGACATATTGCAGTAGAATATCTTAACATATTACAGAATTTAATAAAAAAATAATAAGACTACGAATTAAGCACATTTTTACTGAATAATGTTTAATTAAACATTCGCAAGCATTAATAAAAAGTACTTTCAAAGATAATCCAAACAAATATTTTGGTAATTCTGAACTACATCGCAATAATACGAGTTATTGCGGGTGATACTCTATTAAAATGCAAATCCATTAAGAGTTTCATCTGATTTTTTATTTTGAATGAATATACAACACATTCTATTGACAATATCTTTGAGGATTTTCAGGACATTTGTTTGAGTTCTTAAACTCTATAACTCTACTTTTTGGTTGATACATAACAAAGAAAAATGATAACACTTGCACATGTGCAATTAAACATCAATTCCTAAAAATGATTTTATTTCATATAGATTATTAATAATTTAAATTTTGATTTAAGTATATTTTCTCTACTGTAGTAGTGTTGCTTTCTAAATATTGCATTGGATTAGTTTGAAAACCCTGCATCTTATAAGCAAAAAACTTACGAAATCATTTGGATGTTGTTCAAAATCATTATATCTTTATGAATGTATTAGAAGTCAATCTTAGTTAATTAAAACTTTTGTGAATTAGCTCTTTTCGGGGTATTGACGCCTTTATCAAATAATGTTCATTAAATACTACAACAAAAAGTGACTATTCTTACTATCTCTAGGAAAGATATGAAATGATTTTTAATTTCTCTTCTCCATGTATATGGTAGAGAAAGTGTTGTTATGGGGTAAAATTTTCGAAACCGAGTGTTTGTTATATTTACACGTTTTGAGGTCACCTTTATACGACAATCGTGTTTTTAGTGGTTGGTCTGTGCGTGTCTGAGTGTCTGTCTGTTATCAGCATATCTCAAGATCAAAAATCAACAAAAATTCCAAACTTGGTATCCCAGATAGCACATGACGTTGTTCTAGCGTCGAAAATAAGTCTGAACAGTGAATAATTAGTTAAAACAACGTTGAAACAACGTTATGTGCTACTGGGGATTCTAAACGTGTATCATATACGGATGCTACGCTAAACTTTTTGCTGAGATGTAGCAAATGGTTCGTGTAGAAGGACACCCAAGATAATTCAAATACATTACGTCTATGGGGGAAATTGCAGGTAAGTCGAGTTTAACATCTATAGACTGCACTAAACCAAATAAAGCGAATATATATTTTATATATGTGCGAAATCCTGTTTCCTGTAGAACATAGTATGGAAATCAATCACTGTTCGTTTTTAGGGCTACACAAAATATCTAGATTATAGTGCGACAAAGCTTGGAAATTGATGAAAGTGCATTTCAGGTTGCGCAGTGTATTATTATTATAGGATTACACCTATGTGCATCATGTGGTGTGTACATAACCTTCAGAAAATATATAGGATTGCCAAAATGTAAGCCATAACGTTATTTTTTATTGTTACTAAAAGTGCTTTACTATTATGAGAAGAAATGTCCAGAAAAGCCGCTCAGGAATTGGAATTAATTCTAATACCCATATGGTAAATAATATATATTTATGCTAAATTCTTATAGCTTTGATTTTTGTGTATTTACACATTTTGAGGCTTCCTCAATACCGAAAACAAATTTTTAACGTTTGATCTTTATCTGCGCCTCTTAGAGTAAATTATGGGAGAGTAAATTATGTAGATATATATATTTATTATTTATCAAACAATAAATTTCAGGCTATCCAAAAGATGTATTTTGAAGTTAATGCGTTTGTTACAAGGAAAGTTTGATCAGTATTGATAAGTTTCATGGAATGTTGCGTGTAAAAGTTTTCTGAACATTTTCAAATGAACTTTTGAATTTAATAACAAATTTGAATTCTATATAAATGTAGGTACAATAATGAAACGGGGTGTAGAAGTTTTTGTCAAATAAAACTGTTCCAGAGCCTAATAAGAGTAGTTTAGGTAACAGTAGTCGTCATCTTGCCCCTTATTCTGCAATATGCATTTATGGTATTAAATTTCAGGGTAAAAGAAAGTCGTGTGAGTGACACACCAGTTTTTTTTTTTTTTTTTTTTTTTTTTTTTTTACGCGTAAAATCTGATTTCTTGTAGAATATGGTCTTAAAAAAAAAAAAAAAAAAGATTATAGTTGAACAATATTTGAAAACTGGTGAAATTGTCCTTCAGACTGTGCTCATACCATGTAGTGTGTATACAACTTTTAGAATATATACTGGGCTGCCAATATTTAAGTGGAAACATTCTTTTTTTTTATTAACTGTAATTAGTCGAAGTGCTTTACTACAATATTTTACCATGTCCAGAAAAACTGCTCAGGAATTGAAATTTATTTATCATAATCATGTGGTAAATAATGTATTTTTTAAGGTAAATGTTCATCGCTTGTTTTTGATTTATTTGCATAGTTTGAGGTTTCCTAAATAATGAAGTCAAGTTTTTAACGTTTGATCTTTAACTGTGCCTGTTAGAGTAAATAAAGACAAATAATTTCATGCGACTCAAATGTTGTATTTGAAGATATTACGTCTATTTCTGGAAAAGTGTTTTGAAGAATAGTAAATGCCAAGGAATGTTGAAAGTTGTTTGAATAATGTTAAATAAATTTTAGGTTTAATAACAGATTTGTATTCTACATAAACGTACGTACAATAATGAAACGGTGTGGTAGCCCCCCTCATACAGAATTATTTGTCAAATAATGCTGTGCTGAAGCCTTATTTTTAATTGTTTTTAATATAGTTTTACATAACAGTACTCGATTACTTATCCCTTAATCTCCATAATCTATTTAGAGTATTAAATTTCAGGGTAAGAGCGTTCACAGAGTTCTTGTGAGTGACACACCAGATTACTATTATTATTTTTTTAATATGTTTTCATTAATATTACGTTTTATTTACCCCGATTGAAATTAAATGACTTCAAGCAACCAACAGCAACCAATAAATAATAAATGCTATTAATGGCGTTAAAGAAAATAACGTTAGTTGGATCTAATAATATTTAACAAGTTTTTACAAATTACGAAATATTAAAAATAACTTGTGTTAAAAACCATTTATTAAAATTAATTAAAATAACATACAAAATATATAATGTTTTAAAAATTTAAATGCAAACGATATCTTATTTCATTTGTTTCTAAATATACATATATAGTATATTTTTTATTTAATAATAATTTTTAAACTAAATAAAGAGTTAATTTTCAAACTTTACGGTAATTACAGTTTTACGGCATCCAATATCTGTTAAAATGCCATCAGCTTAATACATATTATGAATAATTTATTAAGCCTAGAATTCATTTTATAAGGAACAAAATATACGTCGTAAATATTTTCACAATAATGTATTTAATGACGATTTTGTAAACGGTTTTATAGTTTATGATCTGAGTTTTAAATATGTTGTCATTAAAAATTATATATTTTGAATAATGAATTAAAACTATATTATGGAATGAAGTAAATAATTCAATTTAATTTCGTATTACATAACAAAGAGTATATTAGAAATCTTTTGAAATGTAATAATTATAACCTGTTCATTTGTTTTGATACAACGACATTTTTTTTTTTTTTTTGTCCAAATTGAAACTGCTTATTAATTTTAAAGAGATTTTTTTTTTATTTTTTTTTTTTAGAAAATTTATTTGATTGTAGGGTTAACAAATTGAGTTTACTCTCTAACCACATAGTACATTTATAATTGTTTTAAGTGCATATGTATATATATATATATATGCTCAAAATAATAAAGCAAATCGTTTTTACGATACTTTTTTTTTTTTTTTTTTTTTTTTTTGTGGTATGTAATCATGTGATCAAAATTTTAATCATCTATCTTGTTTTTATTGGCTTAATTTGCACTGCACTAGTTTTACTCCAGGAATATGATTTCCGAAACAGACACAGTTTACTTAAATTGGTAAGATATAAAGTTTTAAAAATTGTATGAAAAAGTAACAAACAATGTTTTTTTTGTTTTTTTTTCTTTCAATAGCAAAAATTATATTAAGTTTCCAAATCGATTACAAATTAATTCTTTTACTGACTCCCACAAATGATTTACTGAAATTTAATCGTTAATGTACATCATTAAATAAACAGATACAAGAAATTCCTTAACAATAAAAAAAAATTTGAAGGCTAATATATGTATAGATCTTTATTTTAGTTATTAATATTATATGAAATAATATTGTATAATCATAAACATTTATTTAAATTATTACATTGCATAATATTAAATGAAAATACAAATTTATACACGTACATATGTAGCTTGTGTGTTAAAACATTTACAATTTATATATATATATATATATACATATATATATATATATATATATATATATATATTTTTAACATTTTTTAAAGACTGTTACTCTGTAGAGAACTAAGTGTAATACAGGCTGTTCGCACATTTTTTAGACGATTTTATTTGGCAGTAAGAAAAAATCGTTTGCATGGAGAATTTTATTTTCACAACAGTTATATTTTTGGAAGTTTTATTTATCTTCTGATATTTATAATTTTTGTTTAGATGCAAAAATGTGGATGGAAGGATATGTTTCCACTCTTTCGAAAGATAGTTTTTAGTGAAATCGTTATGAAAAGCAGCTATCAGGAGAAAAATGGAAAAATGTTGCAACAACAGATGAATTTTGGGTCTATTTAAGTGGTTGCAATAAAAAAAAGGTCAATTTATTATCACAAAAGTGGAGAAAAAAGAATTCTACATGGCTCAAAGTATCAAAAGAGAATTTTTCTAAAGGATTTATGATTGTCACTGGTTTTTTCATACAAGCGCAAGATAAAAGCTAAAAAATGTGACAAAAATGTCAAAATCAACTCTAAATACTCTCAAGAACGTATTTTAATTCCAATTTTTAAAAATGAAAATCCAGATCTTTATCCACAATGCTATCAATCCGTTGAACTCTATCAAGACAAAACAAGCAGCCACACATCGCAATCCGCAATTGCTTTTCCAGAAAAAAATGGAACAAAAAACGGGAATTAAAACCATAATCTTCACTGATATTCCTGCTAAATCTCCTGATGTATCACTGTTGGATTTTTGTGTTTTTTGACTCTTAAAATCAACATTATCCAAACACCGACTACAAATCTTTGTGGACTTTGGAAAGCCGTTCAAGAAGAGTAGAAAAATATACCTCTTCCGATATTATAAAAAGCATTATTATCATAGAAATTACGATGTAGAATGATAGTTAAGAACAAGGGCTATCAAACTGAACAATTAAAACACGAAATATGAGTGAAATTGCTTCAGTACACTCCATCAAAATCGTCTAAAAAATGTGCGAACAGCCTCTGTATATATATATTATTTATATATTAATTAAAGTATATTTCTATAAAAAAGGCGCCAAAGGCAGCACTAAAAATTATACTAATTATTATATAATTTTGAATAGGAAGTGGTAAAACGGTGTACAAGTTTATGATAAGTGGGCATGATTAACAAGAAAAAAAAAATAATAAATACAACAACGAATTAAATTATCCAAAAAAACATTTATAAAAATAAACACTTCATATGAAATGCGGATGGGTGTTTTTCACATGAAGTGTTTATTTTTACAAATGTGTTTTCGATAATTTAATTCGTTGTCAGGGTATTTATTAAATTTGTTTCTGTTTGTTAATCACGCCCACTTATCTTAAATATTTTTATTATTTTCTTTTATTATTTTCTATTATTTTATCATTTTCTATTCAAAACTATATATATATATATATTGTTGCGTACTTGGGGGTTCGTGAGTTGTCTGAGAATGAAAGGCCAAACGTACAAAAATTCAGTAATTTTTTCACAGAAAGTTCCAGAAAAATACAGGTCTATAAACCAAGTATCAGCTTCAATTCAAACAGTAAACACAGCTTAAACAACAGCTGTCAATAGCAAATCCACAGTACAAACTGTATAGCATTAACACTTGAAGCAAGTCTCTCTCAAAGAGGCTTAAGAGCAATTCAAGCACTAGCGAAGCTGGCTGAGATCTGAACTGAACTGACTGCCTTGGCGAGGAAGCGCTCCTTATATGCTGTTCCATGGAACCCAGATTTTTCGAGAAAACTCTAGAAAGTGGTCAACCAATCAACTTACAGCTTCCATATTTGGTATATCCCATATAAGGATTTTCTCGCCAAGGTCGCCAAAAAAATCGCCAAGGTGGGAAAAAGTCGCCAAATTTGGCGCCAAATCCATTACCTGCATTACTGAGGCTTTTTAAGGCGTTTTTAAGGGAAAATAAGGCTATTTCAACGCTAAAACGACTAGAAATGCACAAAATTAACACTTTATCAACTTAGTAAGCCTCTTTGAAAGAATTTATACAAAAATAAACACAATTATTTACAATTTCGTAACACTGCCCCCCTCCCAAGGACTGCACGTCCCGGACAGTGCAACCCTTGGTCAAGAGGCGAAACTAAACAAATTTACACAATCTAAAACACAAAAACTAAGTTGCATATAACGATAAAATAGAAATACAAATCAAGTGAGAAATATTTACAAAATTCACAAATATGTTCAAATAATTATATACAAATATTTACATTACGCATGCGCAAATTTTACCAGTATTTACATGTTTAATTTTTAATATTACCGTTACTTGTGGTACTTGGCTAGCCTATTATAGTGCACCACCTTCGGTTTTGATGAAGGTGTTTTAGTGATCCGCACCACTACATCATTCAGCTTCTTTAAGACGGTGTATGGTCCGTCCCAGTTGCACTGTAACTTGGGAGAGAGTCCTTTGCGGCGAACAGGATTCTACAACCAGACCTTGTCTCCTTCCTGGAACTCATGTTGTGTAGCCTTTAGGTCGTACCTTGTCTCCATTTTCTCCGTTGCCATGTTAATCCGCTCCCGAGCAAAGTTGTGTACGTCCTCAAATCGTGCCTGGAGATCTTGGTTGTACTCCTCGGGCGATGAAGGCGCATCGGGTGGACAACGAAACAGGAGATCACAAGGGAGACGAAGTTCACGTCCAAACAGCATCTGGGCTGGAGTATAGCCGGTGGTTTCATGGACAGCACTTCGATAAGCCAGCAGGAACAATGGCAACTTCAAGTCCCAATCTTGCTGGTTCCTTGATACTAGAAGGGAGAGGTTATTCAGGATGGTACGATTGAACCTCTCGACCATGCCGTCCGACTGGGGATGTAAGGGTGTTGTCCGGGTTTTGTCTATGCCGAGTAGTTCACACAGTCCTTTGAAAACATCAGAGGTAAAGTTCCTACCTTGGTCGGTATGAAGTTGTAGGGGCGTGCCGTACCTTGACACCCATTGCTGCACTAGAACTTCTGCGACTGTGCATGCCTCTTGATTGGGAATGGGATATGCCTCAGACCACTTGGTGAAATAGTCCATCACGACGAGGATGTATTTATTTCCACTGGAGGTCCGTGGCAAAGGACCCAAGATGTCGAATGCAATCCGTTCAAATGGTGCTCCCACGTTATACCGTTGCAGTCTTCCTCGACTTCGTTTCTGCGGGTCTTTACGTGCCGCACAAGCATCACAGGATTTACACCATTTCTCCACATCCTCCTTTGCCTTGCACCAGTAGAAGCGTTCCCGAAATTTCTGCAGAGTCTTCATTACCCCAAACTGGCCTCCGGTAGAGCTACTATGCAGTTGTTCTAAAACAGCTGGAATTTTTTATCTTGGTAATAAAATCTGCCATCTGAAGCTGTTCCCATCATCAGATTCACACTTTCTGTATAATACGCCGTTTCTGATATGAAGAGAGTCCCAAAGTGCCCAATAACTTTTCGTAATGGGACTAAATCTGGATATGTCCTGCCAGGTAGGTCTGTTGCTGGTCGTCTCCTTCAGCTGTAATATTGGCTTTACGTCAGGATCTTCCAACTGGGCTTGTCTAAGTTCTTCGTCACTCCATGGATCGGTATCTTGTTCTGATGGTGTTGCGACAGTAACTTGGCGAGCAACTGGCTGTATTCTTTGGGGTCTATCATCGGCTTTACAGCTGTATTTATGATCTTCAGATGGAGGCTTCCGCAAGAAGGCATCTGGATTCTCCCGAAGAGCTTCTCCTGGGTGGCATACTTCAGAGACATTCTTGGTTACGTCTCTAGGTGTTCTTGCTGGGCAGCTTCGTTTGATATGCCCGTCTTTTCCACAACCCCAGCATTTAGTTGTTGGAGTCTTCCCTTCTTTCCTACTCTCAAGAATGCGTAATCTTCTATTAATTTCTGCAATTATTTCCTGAATCTCTTTAAGATCATCTTGAGCGCCGTCCACTTTGTCTGCTGTGCTGTTCTGGCGATGTTTTTAGGAGTCTTGTTGGGCTGTCTCGAGCTTTAGGGCATACACCAAGGCTGACTCCACATCCTTCACGCCGGAGAGTCTGAGGGCTTTTTGAATATCTGGATCTCCGACAGCATCAATGAAATATTCTAGAGCCAGATCATTACGTGTTTCAGGATGACAGTCTGAGAAAGCCAAATGTGAAAGCCTCTGGATGTTTGATGCCAGTTCTTGTAAGCTTTCCCCTGGTCTCTGACGACGGGACATTAGCTGGAGTCGACTATATTCTTTGGACCATTTCGCTCCAAAACGTAGCTCTAGGGCTCTGGTTACAGCTTCGAAGTCATATCGCTGTTCCTTCGAAAGGGTCTCCAGAATATCTGCGGCGTCGCCCCGCAACGACCCTAACACATGAGCCGTCTTTGCAACAGGGTCCCAGCCGTTAGTTTCAGCTACGATGAAAAACTGCGTCTTATATACATGCCAGGAGGAACTGCCGTCGTAGGTAGATAGCTTAATAAATTCGCGATTCTGGCTTCTTCTCTCTTTCTTTTCAGTTTCCTGGGGCATGAATTCTAACTTTTCTTTCACTTTTCTCTCCAGATCTTCTTCTGTTCTCTTCAGTTTACCTTCTATCTCTGAAAACCTTCCTTTCAGCTCCTGATCAAAGTTTTCTTTAAATTTCTCCTAAAAATTCTCTTCTATCTTCATAAATCTCTCTTCAAAATTCTTTTCTACTTTCATAACATTTTCCTCGATCTTCATTGCTTTCTCTTCAAAACTCTCTTCTATTTTCAAAACTTTCTCTTCTATTCCATCTATTCTGCTTCCCATATCCGATAATTTACTTTCAATCACTTCCTTTACTGTCGAAAGTTCTCTCTTCATCTCGTCTTGATTAGATTTTATTTCTTCGGTCAAACTGTCTTTCAACTCTCTTTGCGATGTTTCCATTTTCTCTTGTGCTACCTTCATTTCTTCAGTCAAACCGTCTTTCAACTCTCTTTGCGATGCTTCCATATTTTCCTGTCCGGCTTTCATTTCCTCTATCAATCCAGATCTTAACTCATTCATCTGAGCAGTGAGTCCTTCTAGAAATTTCTTCATTTCTTGTTCCATAGCTCTCGTTATCACCATTCACAGACAATCCCCGCTCCTGACACCAGAAATGTTGCGTACTTGGGGGTTCGTGAGTTGTCTGAGAATGAAAGGCCAAACGTACAAAAATTCAGTAATTTTTTCACAGAAAGTTCCAGAAAAATACAGGTCTATAAACCAAGTATCAGCTTCAATTCAAACAGTAAACACAGCTTAAACAACAGCTGTCAATAGCAAATCCACAGTACAGACTGTATAGCATTAACACTTGAAGCAAGTCTCTCTCAAAGAGGCTTAAGAGCAATGCAAGCACTAGCGAAGCTGGCTGAGATCTGAACTGAACTGACTGCCTTGGCGAGGAAGCGCTCCTTATATGCTGTTCCATGGAACCCAGATTTTTCGAGAAAACTCTAGAAAGTGGTCAACCAATCAACTTACAGCTTCCATATTTGGTATATCCCATATAAGGATTTTCTCGCCAAGGTCGCCAAAAAAATCGCCAAGGTGGAAAAAAGTCGCCAAATTTGGCGCCAAATCCATTACCTGCATTACTGGGGCTTTTTAATGCATTTTTAAGGGAAAATAAGGCTATTTCAACGCTAAAACGACTAGAAATGCACAAAATTAACACTTTATCAACTTACTAAGCCTCTTTGAAAGAATTTATACAAAAATAAACACAATTATTTACAATTTCGTAACACTATATATATGTGTGTGTGTGTGTGTATTAAGAATTTTATAAACGCGTTTAAGGATTTTAAATAATTGTTCATCTTTTGATATTTATGCTAAAAGAGCAAACTATCTCTAACATATCTCTAACTTATCTCTAACTAATCGAATAAGTGGCCTTATATTTTTTAAATTGAAAAATCAAGATACAATGTAAGAAAAGGTTTCCGAACTAATACTCTTAAATGAAAGAGAAAAAACTTGTCACTATTTTCCTAAAAATGTTTATTTATTTTATTTTTCTTTTATTTATTTATTTATTTGTTTATTTATTTATTTATTTTATTTATTTTTTTTTTTTTTTTTGTAAGCAGAGTATTTTTGTTTACGTCTATCACTTACTGTATAATTTTTTAAGATTTTAGAAAGATGACTTTTCCCAACGTTTTCCATCTGTTCTCTCACACGATAATTAAAAGAAAAAATAATTCACTTTACTGGCTATCGTAGAAGCTTATTAAACTTGTCATAGAAAATTATTTTATAAAGCGTAAATAATTTATTTAAACACATTCCTTCTTATGGTATGTATATAAAGTAAAATAAATTTTGCAATGCTTCTTAGTATTATAATTAACAAATACATAAATATTGAAGCAATGATCGCTTAAAACAGAGAAAGTCTTTAGTGTGGAACATTTAGTGATCTGTGCTAGATTGTTTATATAAAACTGTTTTCCTCATTTCACAAATATATGCTTAAGGAGACCTTTATTAATATTTATATTCACGATAATGACAGTAATTCCATGTTTATATAAGTGTCTCTGTATATATCGCTATAATTTCTTGACATACAAACTTAAATTAGGAAATTAAAAAAAAAAAAAAAAAAAAGAGAGAAAGAGAGAGAGAGAAAATGCTGAAATGGAATGGAACAAGCACCGATTTACTTAATTTGTAACGATATACACCTTTGTGCAAATTAACTGAAACAAACTCAAAAAAAAAAAAAAAAAAAAAAAAAAAACATTTGCACTCCGGGAAGGCCGACAGAAGTGAAAACGTGAACAATTACGTGTGTATTTCTTGAATCGTCAGGAAATATTTTATTCTGCAGGAAATACTTTTAAAGGAAGTGTTTTTTTATTCATTAATATAAACTACTACTAGAAAAATTATATTACAATTTCATTTAATGTGCTAACGGCAATAGAGACAGTGTCCGGAGATGAGAGAAGTCGTGTAGAGCCGCACCAGATTGTAAAAACGTGAGAAAAATGGCGGCTTTGGGCTTTCTCACGGTTGTGTGAAGTCTAACTGCAACGATTCCGGTTGCAATCTTTAAGAGACAGTGTCCGGAGAGGAGAGAAGTCGTGTAGAGCCGCACCAGATTGTAAAAACGTAAGAAAAATGGCGGCTCTGGCCTTTCTCACTGTTTTGTGAGGTCTAACTGCAACATTTCCGGCTGCAATCTTTAAGAGACAGTGTCCGGAGCTGAGAGAAGTCGTGTAGAGCCGCACCAGATTGTAAAAACGTGAGAAAAATGGCGGGTTTGGCCTTTCTCACAGTTTTGTGAGGTCTAACTGCAATAGAGACAGTGTCCGGAGATGAGAGAAGTCATGTAGAGCCGCACCAGATTGTAAATACGTGAGAAAAATGGCAGCTTTGAGCTTTCTCGCAGTTTTGTGAGGTCTAACTGCAATAGAGACAGAGCCCGGAGATGAGAATTCGTGTAGAGCCGCACCAGATTTTAAAACAATATACAGTATATAATTATTAACACTTCACTTTAGCAAGTTAATTGTATGATACATTATTTGTATCATACAAGAATGGAAAGCGTCAGCTGACGATGACGGGAGTTCAAAGATTTTTGTTCACCCAAAAGTGCTCAACGCGCCTAAAGAAGTTTTCACTTCAAAAAAAAAAAAAAAAAAAACTAAGAAAAAATGCTATTTTATTTAAATTTATACAAAATCAAAACTTTTTAGTACATAATATGGTCCCACGACTCTTTATTAACATTTGGACACGATTTGGCATGAATTCTACAATTTTTTTACAGCCATTTATAACATTTGTGTCTTTGTACCATACATGAATTAGCGCCGTGATTAGCTTCTCTATAACTTTACAGTCCATATTTAATAGGCGATTCTTGCATATAGCCCAGAAACTCTTCATTGGGTCGATATCAGGAGAGTTCCAAGGCCATCCCAGTGTCTGAATTTGTTACTCAGACATGAATTTTTCAATTATTTTGAATGTATGGCACGGAGCTAAATTTTGTTGAAAATTTCGTTTTTTCGATTGAAAAATCGTTTTTTCAACTCTGGAACAACCTTTTTATCGAAAATAGTTATGCATTGCTCAGAAAACATCATACTGTCGACAGGCTGCAAAGAACCAACCCCACTGTAACCGAAACAACCCCAAAACATCTTCTTTTGAGGGTGTTTAATAAAATGGTTAATGTGGTAACTCCGAATTTTTCCGTTTGGCCATCTCCACACGTGTTGTGTTCGCTGGCCTTGGACAAAAAAATGGCTTTCGTCGCTAAAAAGCATGCATTTTTTTTCCAATTTTCGACTGTCAGGTTTTATATTTTAACACCCAAAATTGGCGGTTTTTCTTCATTGGTTGGGTCAGAAGCTGTTTCTTCATAGGCCGATAGGCTGCAAGAAGACGCCTCCAAACAGTAGATAGGCTAATATTTATTCCATGCTCTTTTAAATCTCTATTAAGTGCAGCCCTAGTCTTTCGATGATATATTTTACTTTGCGTAAGTAGAAAAGAGTCATCTCTTGGCGTTGTTTTCTTTTTCTGGCCACATTTTACTCTCCGCTTTAGAGACATGAAACCTGTTTCTTTATTTTGTTTTATTATACGGCTTACAGTTGCAACTCTAACACCAACAACCTTCGAAATCTCTCGATAAGTCTTTGCCGTATGTTCAGAGAGAGTAACAATTTTTGTACACTTTTGTGGCGTCACATCCACGACCATTCACTCTGACGACAGTGAACTCTCAACTGATGTGATCATAGCTCGAGATTTCATTTATGGAAGTTCCTGTGCATGCGCTCGCAGAATCCCTCTGTTTAGCGGAAATTGTTACTAAGCAACGGATTTTTTTTCTCCCATTCATATTTTAACATATTTGAGCATGATTATTGAAAAATAATAGGAATGATTTTAAAATCCACGAAAAAAATAGTTTGTTTCAATTAATTTACACAAGGGTGTAGGATATAAAAATCGAGAAAACGTCAGAAAATACTAATCCTATAGCATTATGAAAACGAATATATGTATATTAATCTAATATTTTAATTTTTCGCACACTATGTTCAGTGGCTTATTTGTGAGCTTAAACATAATGCACACAAATGAAATATCGTAAAAATCTTCCAATTAAATAAGCTTCATAAGCAATCATTAACATCTATACGTACAAACCACATCTGGTTGTGGAAAAAAGAATTGAATGTATATTTTGACGTACGTTGAAGCAATTGAGTAACAGTTATGTAAGAAATTCTGCAATGTTATTGTGAAATTATGTAATATTGATCATTAGAGGCGAAAGTCTGTGCCACTATAGGTGGCAAAGTTGAAAAACAAATATCAAATAAATAACATGATACAGAAATATACAATGTTTTGTTAGACTTAATATGCCTCCTGTGGTAGTCTTGGCTAACATTTTCATTATTAGTGTACTTGTAGATACGCTTATGCCAGATCCTACGCTTATGCCATAATTCATCCAAGATTAAAT
The DNA here is from genome assembly GCA_963930645.1 of Salticus scenicus. Classification (NCBI taxonomy): domain Eukaryota; kingdom Metazoa; phylum Arthropoda; class Arachnida; order Araneae; family Salticidae; genus Salticus; species Salticus scenicus. Next base: position 31,543,150 of record OZ005656.1, read on the forward strand.
AACATATAAAAAATTCGCATATTCTTAAAATTCATTTTCTTTTTTATAACGCAGTTTTTTAAAACTTCCTATCAGTTAATCATGTTAAACTTCAAGAAATATATTGTCTTGTTAATTTGTCTCTAGAATCCAATACTGTTTCACATATAGGAGCAAAAATGAGCTTTGATATTCTGTACAGATGTCAGAATATTTAAATCTACCGAAACATATATATGTGACTTCTATTTTTTTATCTATTTTTATTTTTAGTATTCCTTTTTCGCTAACTATAATGTTATTTTTTCTTTATTTTGTCTAGTATCCGATTCGTATATATATTAAATTGTTTCTTCCCCCAAAACTAGGTTTAACTGACACTTTTGATCAAATTCTTGACGATCAAGTAAGAGCATTTCAATGGTGACGATGAACCTGTATCTTTTCTTGGAACTTAATCGTGTAACTTATTTTTTTTTTCCCTCTATAGCATTCAAGAAATCGCAGTATTGCAGCATGGCTACGAACAGGTTCTAATGTGTTATGCAAAACTACTCTTCTTCCGGTCATTGAGAAGCAACATTACAATTTCTTTATGTTAAATGCATCTTATCCGAACATCTTTCGCTTGTAATAAGAGGTGCACAAATATAAAGTGTAAAAGTATTAATCACTATTCCCACGGTATAACTTAAATATAAATTAAATTCATAAAATATCTAAAATCATCTCAAATAAATACCACCTACTTAAGATTGAAATGAAGATAAACTTTTCCTTAAAAGCAGCAACCTACCTCTCCGTCAACTTCTCTTGAACTGAAGACAACACGCGCTGCCCCTTTTGCAAACCAAAAATCAAAACTTTAAGTAGGAACTAAAGCATAGTTAGAAACAAAAACAATTACTTAACGAAACATAGAACTAAATTACTCTGAAAAATGTTATAAATGCCGTATGCAATATTGCATTTATAACAATTCAACTTCATGTGACCTATATTCCGCACATTATTTGAAAAAAAAAAAAAACTCTCAAAGATTAATTGTTAAACACATGCATATATGATAACCTTTAAATGAAATATTATGGTAAAAATAGATAAAGCATAAAATATGTCTTGTCGCAGTTAATATCATCATACATCTATTTTTAGATATAAGTACAAGATCTAATTTCAGAGATAAGTTCTTATTTAATGACCTGCAAATAGATAAAGTAATTTACTCATATTAATGACTACTTGATTTTCATTAAATTACCATAATAAGAATCCCTACGGAATATCATGATAAATACCAAATACTTAATAATAATAATTTTAAAAAAAATCAAAATACCCTATGAACATTTTAATGTACTTTTTTTTTTTTTTTTTTTTTTTTTTTTTTAATAAAAGACTAATGTTAATTAAGCAGGTATAATTTAATCTTAAATTAATTCCTAGAGATTCATTTTTTTCATTATTTTTTCATAAAAATTTTTCAAAGAAAAGAAATTACTTAAGATTTTTTTTTTTCCAAATTAAATTCTATAATTTGGATGAAATATAGCCGACGTATTATTTTCATTAATAATCATGCGGTTTTCAAAAATACGTGTATGTAGTAAATAGAAATTCAAATGTTGTTTTAAATTATAAATATTTATCAGATGTTTATCAATCATACAGATTCTCTCTAAAATAGATAAATAGTGAGATCAGATTTTTTAAGAGTTGCATATCACTTTTTGAACTTGACATTAAATGGAGACGACTTCTCTGGATAGCGATAAGTCCATTTTCGAAAGGGAGGGACTTTTCATTCTCTTTTCAAATTGATGCTCTTCCAAAGGTTTAAAAAGTTGCGATCGCCTTTTTTACTTCTTATTATAACGAAAACATTTCAGTTTATATCTATTTTAAAACTATTTTATAACAATTCTTAGTTAAAATATTCAAAAAAAAAAAAAAAAAAAAAAAAACTTATACAAGCGATAGGTAGGTTTACTGGGGTAAAATGAGTAGAAATATCGATTTTTTCGATATTCATTCTTATTTTAACTAAAAATAAATAAATAAATTAATTAATTAATTAATAAAATTGCATATAAATTAATTATATATTTATATAAGTTACATATAAATTTATTAAAATATGAATTAATTAGATATTTATATATTAATGAATTAATATTTAAATGAATAAAAAGATTAATATGAATTATTTATTTTAAATACTTAATTAAACTATTCTCTGTGCATTTATGCAATGGACGTATTTTTTTATCATCCTTAAAGTGTTTTTATTAGACGAGCCTTCTAAATAGTGATAAGCCCTTTTCCGAAAGAGTGAGATTTTTCACTCTCTTTTCAGATGGATGCTCTTCCAAAATTTTAAAGCGTTTCGGATTCCCCCCCCCCCTCTTACTATCATGAAATTACTGTAGATGATATCTTTGTTTAAATCAATATTACAATTCTTAATTAAAATATTAAAAAAAAAAAAAAAAATTATACAAGCAATAAATAGGTCTGGTGTGGTAAAATGGGTAGAAATATCGAAATTTGTTATACCATTCTTATTTTAATATATATATAGTATATATATGTATGTATCTATATAACCTTATGCCTTTCTCTGTTATGGATACTCTGTTTTTAACGGTTTTTTTCTTGAAAGAATAACGAACTATATATTTAAAGTTTTATGATCTAGTCTCTCTTAAAAATTACTGATTCTTTATTAAGCGGGCTAGAAGATGTTACTTTTGACACATTCTAAAGACAACTCTCTCGATATAAAATATTTTCAGAATTATTCCTCAGAATTGCTTTACTGGGACAAAACCCCAACATTCGCAGGTTGGATAGCACGAAATGTATTTAGAGTTAGACAAAGAAGAGTTATTTTATTGTTTATAGCTAATTTCGTCCCCCAACAATTAAGACATTTAGAATAAAATGCTAAGCCAAATTCTTACCCAATTTCCCCACAGAAAATTATTTTTTATAAATTAAATGTTATAAATATTTTTTATCTGTTTTTGAAAATCTGTACTTCAGAACTTCTTCTATGTGAATGATAGATAAATTCAGTCAATAAACGATGTGACACATTATTTTTAAAAAAGAAATTTAGGTCTATAAATATCATTTAAGCATTAATGTTATATTTGTTGTTAAATTTAGGACAGAAATTGTTTTTAATGAAATAAATTTTGGCAACAAATAAAACAAAATATTTTATACATCTAACATATCTTTCTTACACGAGAACATACATTGTATACAAAGTATTAAATTTACCCATTTTAACCCAGTCCCGATTCATCAAAAAAGTGCCAGATGCGTAAAGTGTCTCTTTATGGATAACGAATCAATATTTAATTCTTAGAATAAAACTTATTAAGTACAAGACAATAAAATAAAATAATGAGTTTTCTTTCTTGTAACGTAAAATAATAAATTTTATTTCGAATAATACTACTACAGTGAATCATAAAAAAATAAAATAATGGTGAATTATAGGGTATTGCTAGGGAATTACTCAATTTAAGGGGAAAATCTCATGTATACCAAATCTTAAAAATATTATAACCAAATCAATAACTGAATATATTTCAATATATTTCATTTTAAATTTGTGCAGAAAAGTTATATATACAGTAGTGGCCAGAATGGATGACTCGCTTGTTTTTTTCTGATTCATAGTGACAGCTGGTGCCAGATTGTCGCTTTGGCCGTCTGCCAAATCGCCAAATGTTCCTTTTGGGCAATTTGTTAGTTCATTAGTTGCTTTCGCCGTGTCTGGACATAAATTTTTGCAGAAGGGTTAAAATAATAAAAATGCCTGGTAAAAGAACTTCACGAGAAATGCACACACAAATAAAAATTTTGAATGAAGAAGGTTATAGTACACGGAAAATTGCTGTCAGATTGAAACTGGCACAAAAGACAGTTTCTAGGTCTGTAAGCAATTTCAAAACCACTGGAAATTATAGCTATTCAAAGCCGAAAGGTCGTCATAAGAGCACAAGCCACAGCATGGATGAGTCCTTAATTTTGTCAGCGGAAAAGGTCACTCAGAAAATTAGCGAAAGCAAACCAAGCTAGTTTAGCAAAAGGTGTGAATCTCCTTAGCCAAAGAATAATAAGCAGGAAGCTATTAAATGCAAATTTAAAGTCCTATAAGCCTGCCAACAAGCCTAAATTGTCTCACAAAAATTTTGCTGACCGACTGACATTTTGTAAAAAGTATCAGGTTTGGACTGCGGAGAAGTGGAAACATGTAATGTTTTCAGACAAGGCTCAAGTATCGTAGTTTTATGCATTTTGTAGAAACATACGACGACCTCCCAATAAAAGGGACTGTCAACGCTACATTATTCCCACTGTGAAGAATGCTGCAAAAATCATGGTCTGGAGAGTCACTTGAGCCAAAGGAAGATGCAGATTGTGGTTCATGCCTGAAGGCACATCAATTAATGGAACTGTTTATCTCGACGTACTAAAAGAGAAAGTACCACTGTTCATGAATATTAACCAGTGCACCCACTTCTAAGATGATGGAGCACCATGTCACCAGACTAAGCTGTTAAGACATGGATTGCAAAGATGGGGTTCCAGATCCTTAAGCCATGGCCCGAAAATTCCTCGGATTTAAACACAATCAAAAACTGTTGGGTAATTTTAAAGCGCAAAGTTGCTGAGTGTAACTCCACTTCAATTTCTGACTTAAGAGAAACTATGTGTGAATTACAGAAATTACACCAGACTGTTGCAAAAAATTATGTATTTCCATGCCTGATCATATCCAAGCTGCATTGAAAAACAAAGGTTTCCACAACAAATATTTAACTCATTCTCAATATATATGTATACTGTGCTTATATAACTAAAATTAATCATTTCCATAAAATAAATATTTATTTAAATGTAATTATTCTAGTGCATTCATAAAAATCATAGTTTTTTGGGGTGAGTCATCCATTCTGGCCAGTACTGTATATATATATAGTTAATTATTCTTAGTATTATTTAACCGCAGGACACCTATTTTAATGCACAGTTTTCTGCATTGTAAGTAAAAATATTATTTTCCTTCTATTTTGATTTACAGACCTCAAACAAATAAGCATGCATTTATTATTATTATTATTATTATTATTATTATTAACTTAAATTGTTTCTACTCTGATACAGTGTGTAATTTATAAGCTCATACTAAAACGCTTTTCTCAAACGCCACGAATGTTCTAAAGCACCAGTCTGTTGCAACTTTTTCGATTTTATCATAAAACAACTATCTTGTTATTAAATTAGTGGCGTAGAAAGTATATAAAATTATACGTCTCAGGGCAACCCCGTATATATATATATGTAATTTTTCAGGAGGGTAATGAAAAGAATATGATAATGAAAACTAAGATTTGAATAATTCACTACAAAAACAGACAAAGGTTAGTTAGGTAACTAGTTAACTTGACAGGTTTAATAATTTTAATGTATCTGAATTGTTATATTAATTTAAATTAATTTGATAATTAATAAAATTACTTACCTTGTTTTAAAACTTATTAAATTACAAAACTTGTTGAAAACACATAAAAGGAGGGTCTTTTAAAGTAATGTAGTATAAAAGAAGGAACTAATAATATGCATAGTATTAAAAAAAGTTAAAAATCGAGCTTACAATAACGAAATGAACCATAAAAGTTGAGATTAGCTAAATATTACACACACACACACATACACACAAATATATTAACATACAGAGTGAGAGTAATATATGCATTTTAATATTTTAAATAAATAAATATATATATATATATGAATATAAGTTTTTTAAAATTAAATATATATGCTATACAATTAAAAGAAAATAATGTTCATTTATTTATTTATTTTTGTTATAGTACGTATCCATTGCCTATTAATAAATTATGAAATTCTTTAAATAATTTATGAACTACTAAATTCTAGCTAGACTAGTAAAATAATATTTAAAGTGGTTTTAAATAACTTATTTCTCCTGACTGCAAAAAAAGTATAAAATAATAGATTGCTTCATAGAATGTTTGAATTAAGGAGATAAAATTTTAAGATATTCCAAAAGATTTCTTTATATTTAGACATTTATCAATTTTTTTTATTACTTTAGAAAAATAAAAAAAAATCTTCAAATACTTATAATTGATAGTATGCTCAATAAAGCTGTCAAATTTACTTTTGAAAAAATCGAAGGTGAAATCCTTACTTGCAGCAATAAAATATTTCTAAAACAGAATCTTTAAGTGATGAATAATCATGTGCTATTTAGTTAATGAAGATACAGATGTTTTAAAATGATGATAAATGGTAGAATATTTTTAGAGATTTTAAATAGTAACAGAAATAACACTAGATAAATAAGCTTTTTGCATTTTGTTATCGATATATCTTTCTTAAATATATGAATACAAGATATTTCTTGAAAAAGAAATCGCAACGATTAAAAAAATAAATAAAAATGTGTTTTTAAGTATGTCTAGTGACCAGAAACATATTTAAATATGACATGTAGAATAATCATGTTATTATATTTATATTTAAAGTTTTTGCATCGTATGTAACAGTACATTCCGATAAAAATGCGACAATTAAAATAATAACATAATAATAATAATAATAATAAATTAAATTAAATTAAGGGTCATACCGTATTATAAGAAATTTTAAAAGAAAATATAATATATAATATATATATATTATAATAACTTCAAAATAAATGATAAAATTACTAATTTGCGTAAAATAGGCGCTAAAACACCGCTAAATTTAAATAATTAAACTATGAAACAAACTTTTTACATTCCACTTTCATGAATTCACTTATCATAATTTAAATTGCTGAATTAATTATAGCTGTCATTTTAGTTGTCATTTTAGTCAATATTAGTTGTAATTTTCTTTTCCATGGAGGTTTTAAAGTTCATTGATTTAACTAAAATTAAAAATTTAAATTTAACTAACTTAATCAACAATTACACTGTGAATTTTATCGTTAATGAAAATGCTTAGTTGTTAATTCTTTATCGATTAATCGATGTTTGCAAATAATTCATTTTTAATTTCATTAACATGATGGCAACTTTCTTTTCTCGATGTTGTGTTGATAGATTTACATGTGGTTACTCCAATTTTTTCCTTTTTTTCTCCCTGGTTTCCTTGATGATTTGATTTACTATTTTGTTTCATTTCTCATTGAAAATGGTTTTCTCGATTAGGGGCTAAACAATATAAATTTGCTGTTGTTAGCTATGTTGTTTTACGAAATCGTTGCAGCTTTCACAGCTTTCTGAAGTACTTGCCCCATGATGAGTTAATACTTCTACTTTTAAGCATTTTTTTATTCCAATTATTAATACATTCTTTATTACAATAATTATTCTGAAGTCCTTTAATTACTTTCTCCGCTATTATGTTTAATGTTTTTTTTTTTTTTTTTTTTTTTTTTTTTTTTTTTGTTCAAGTGGGCGTAAGTAATTTAAATTGTTTTTGGCTCTTATTGGATCTTAACATGTATCGCAACCTTTTTGTGATAGTTTTAACGTAGTGTTTTTATCAGTTTTATTTTTGTTGTGTTGGTATTGGCATGTATTTATTAAATGCTAAAATATTAAGGTTAAATATTATTATCTATCATTTACACACACAGACACACATATATATAGATAGATATATATGAAGCAGAAGAAGAATTTAAATAAAATAATAGTAACAAATTTATTACATAATAATAATACTAATTTAAAAAGGAGACACAAATTTAAATTAAATAATGGATTCACAGAAAGCTATTAATAAAATTTAGACTAATATCAATAAAACATATACACTGTTCATAACCAAATTACTGCTAGGGCACTAATGAAAAAACACAAAAGATTAACCAGGCTTGCTACATTGTTGTGAAAATTTTAAGTATACAACAGCAGACACATGTTTGGCTTTATAATTTTTTTTTATCTTATTGCTAGCGGATTGCATTGAATATGTTAATTGCTACCTGCCAAAGAGTAACAGATTTCATTTGCCACCTCTATCGTTTGCGACCAACATACCACTAGTGGTTGCTATTGACAAGCAACACTTGGATACTTTTTGGTGACCATCTCCTGTTTTCTGACTAATGTTAATTAAGAATAAATCAAAACTTTGTAGGCAAAAGCCACATGTTGAAATGAAAAATAAAAATAACATAGAGTTAAAATGTTGAAAGAGGGACATTTTAAGAAATACTCCTTATGTACAACACTTCTGCCTAGAATTTTTTCGTGTCATAAATAATCAAACATAATTATTACAAATGTCGGTATTTCCTTCAAATTATTAACTCAATAGAGAGTTAATACTCAAATAGTTTAAATATCACTCACTGAGTTACTCAAAGAGTTTAAATATCACCCACTCTAAAATAGTAATATATTTACCTACTCAATGGAGAAGTATGGCTGCTTTATATATATATATATATATGTATATGTATGTATGTGTGCTCAAAAAATAATCTTTAGAAAACTCAATTAGAATAAAATGATTAAAAAAAAAAAACTCTTGAAATTAAAATGGTTCCTTGATAAAAAAATAAATAAATAAATAAATAAATAAAAAATCCCTTAAGTAAAATATATCAGTTCATCTAGGAAATTAATTATTTTTTAATTAATGTTGTGAAAGTTGCTGCTTAAGTTAAAGTTAGTTATGTGTCACACACCTACAATATATATATATGAAAGATAAACTATAAAGGGATATTTTAATTATGAAATGAGAAAAAAATCCTTAATAAATTTTAAGAATCGCCAGAAAAGATAATAGGCGGCACAGAAAGATAATGAAAAGTCTAAAAATAAAATAAAGTGATAGAACAATTGTTATTTTTATCTCTTAAGAGGGGACAATAGCAAATCCCGTCGACAGCCATTGCCGCTGTTACTCTATGGAAAAATTTGTTCCCACAATTACTCACTATCTAATGTTTTATTATTATTATTATTATTATTATTATTATTATTATTATTATTATTCTTATTCCGTTTTCACAGTCAAAAATTCATAAGCGGTAAATTAGTACTGATTTTCGAATGTTTGAATTTTTATTTATTTATTTATTTATTTTTTTAGATTTAAATTTTGAGTTCAAAAGTTCAAAAATGTGATTTTTCACAAAGTACATTTTTCTCATTTTTTAGTAACGAAATGAAATTCTAAAATTTTAAAATAATAATAATAATAATAATAATAATAAGTACTAATTTAAAGTTTATGAATTTTCTGAATGTGAAAATTGAATTGAAAAATATCCATTAGGATATGAGTCATCAAAGAAACAAATTTTCCCATAGAATAACATGGGCCACGGATCATGGCGAGATTAGGTATTGACCGCTCTTAAGTTATAAAAATGGAACAAATTTTACTATTTAATGCAAAATTATTAATTAGTAAGCTTATTGTTATATTATAATACTAATGGTATTATATTGTTTATATGCATGCATTGAATAATGTGAAATACATTTCTCTGTTCTTAAAAAGCATGTTCGTAGCATGTATTCAGTGTATATTCGTAAGTGTACGTATTTATCATTGAACAAGACAGCTTGTAAACATTGCTTTCAACTGACATTGTATTTAGTAGGATTCAATGTCGCACAAAGTACACGATTTTATGAATATGGAATTCTTACTTATTTTGCATTAAATATATATACGAGGGTTGCTATTTATATTTCTGGCCTAATAATGAAAAAACAAATATGTAGGATCGAAATTGGTTTTATTGTTTTTCAAAATATTCTCCATGATGATCAATACACTTTTGCATGCGTTTGAACCAATTTTCAAAGCACTTTTTCCAGTCCGATTGAGGTAACTCCAAAACATGCGTTTTGAATGCATCAACCGCTTCTTCGGGGGTCGAAAATCGTTGTCCACGTAATTTATTTTTGATGTGTGGGAATAAGAAGAAGTCATTGGGTGCCAAATCAGGGCTGTACGGCGGATGACCCATCAGTTCGATCTTTCGCTCAGTCAGAAATGCATTTGTTTGAGTCGATGTGTGAGAGCTCGCATTGTCATGATGAAGAATGATTCGCCTGTTCTTCTGCTTTTTTCGAATTTCTCCGATGACTTCTGGCAAACAAATGGTCGTGTACCATTCAGAATTGACCGTCCTGCGTTGCTCTAACGCCACTGTTGCCACATGACCGTTAATGCCGAAGAAACAGGCAATCATTTGTTTCGATGTGCTTCTTCCTCGAACAACTTTTGTTGGTTTTGCCTCGCCTTGGAAGACCCATACAGTTGACTACTGTCTTGTTTCCGGCTCATATGCATAGATCCATGATTCGTCACCTGTGTAGATGTTATACACAGCCTTTGATGTACCTTGAACGTATTTTTCCAACATTTCCTTGCACCAATCGACACGAGCCTTTTTTTGAGCGTTTGTCAGATTATGCGGGATCCAACGCGAACAATTTTTTTTACGCTCAAATGTTCATGCAATATTTTATTGATGCTAGTCATACTAATGTCCAAAGACGCCTCAATCTCACGGTATGTCACATGACGATCTTGCTTTATCAGTTCACGCACAGCATCGATCTTTTCTGGCACAACAACGGATTTTGGACGACCTGCACGGGATTCGTCCTGGATCGAACATCGACCACGATTAAATTCGTTATACCAATTTTTTACAGTGCTGTAGGATGGCGCTTTATCGCTGTATAAAGAATTAAGTTCATCGAAGCACTCTTGTCTTGACAATCCACGTCGAAAGTTATGAAAAATAATCGCACGAAAATTTTCACGATTCAATTCCATTTTTTGAAGGAGAAGAACTTTTCAATTTACTGTCAACAACACAAATAAAGCTATAATGGTAAATCGTCTGCTGAATTTACGTTTAAAAATATCAAACTTTCGATTAAAATCGTCTGCGGTCGCCTAGCAACACTTACTGTTGCCAAGGCCAGAAATATAAATAGCAACCCTCGTATATATATACATATATATATATTGTGTATGCAATTTTACTGGAATACTACCTTTTTTTTTTTTTTTTTTTTTTTTGTGTCATATACAACGTCCAAACATTTACAGAAAGTTCTAATATTATTAATTATTCATTAAAATATTAATTATTCATTAATTATTCATCAGTATGAAGATTACTTGCAATGGCGTTCGAATAAATTATAGTTCTTTTTACTTTCTATTACCCATAGGGTCGAAAAAGTATTTGTTTTAAGGTCAAATGTTCGAACGTGGGTTTTTGTTACATTCACGTGTTCTGAGGTCCGCTGAATACGAAAATCATGTTTTTAGCGAATTATATGTCTGTCTGTCTGTGTGTTATCAGCATATCTAGAGAACAAATAGTAGCAGAAATCCTAACCTCGGTATGCTAAATGTGTATCATTTAGGGATACTACAGTAAGCTTTACGTTGAGATGAAGAAAATGGTTCACGTACAGGGACACTCAAAATTATTCAAATACATTACGTCTAGGGGGAAATTGCAGGTAAGTAGAGTTTAATATCTATAGACTGCACTAAACAAAATGAAACGAATATATATATTTTTGCAATAGAGATAGTGATATCGGAAAAAAATCTTGTGTATATAGGAGAATCGCCTCCACCCCTGGGGGGAAGTCCTCCCTCGAGGGGAGTAAATTTTCATGATGTGTATCTTTCAAAAGAGCTCGCCAATACCTTTAAAACAAATGGTTGAAACATCAATCTGAGATAATTTAAAATAAAGTTATCGATTATTTTTATTTTATTTTTTTAAATGTAATATTGAGAATAAATTCAACCTTTTTTTGGATATTTAGTGTTATACTACTTTTCTAATATGGAAATCCCCTTATCACAAAAGATAATTTGTTTAAATAATAATTTTAATAAATTATTTATTAAAAACAGATTTTTTTTTTAATAACCGAATTAAATTCTATATAAATGTAGGTGTATTAATGAAACGGGTAGTAGAGGGGGCGGTACCCCCCCTATAACACACAACTAATTATCATATAAAAATCTTCCGAACCTAATCTGAATTGTTTAACATAGGTTTACATAACAGTACTCGTTATCTTACCTCTTAATCACCTACCTGTATTTATAGTATTAATTTCAGGGTAAGAGAAAGACGTGTGAGTGACACACCATATTATTTAAAATGTTAAGAGTATTAACTTTTTACTTTCTCTTAGCTATAGGGCCGGGAATGTATTGTTTTAGGGTCAAATTTTCGAACGTGAGTTTTTGTTATATTTACATGTTCTGAGGTCCCCTGAACACGGAAATCATGTTTTAGCGAATGGTCTGTGTGCCTGTCTGTGTGTTTTTCTGTCAGTGTGTCAGTTATCGGCAATTCTCAAGAACATATAGTAGCAGAAATTTCAAACTCGATATTCTAAATGTATATCATATAGGGATGCTACAGTAAGCTTTTCGTTGAGATGAAGCAAAAGTTTTCATGGACAGGGACACTCAAAAGTTTTCAAATATATTACCTCTATGGGAGAAATTGCAGGTAATTCGAGTTTAACATCTATAGACTGCACTAAACAAAATGAAACGAATATATTTCTCGTAATAGAGATAGTCAAATGGGAAAAAAAATGTGTATGTAGGAGCCTCGTCTCCCCCTGGGGGGGACGTCCCCCCTTCAGGGGAGTAAATTTTCATGATGGGTATCTTTCATAAGATCTCACCAATACCTTTAAAACGAATGGTTGAACAACAGATCTGCGATAATTTAAAATAGAGTTATATTTTTTTTTTTCATTTTTCACATTTTTTTAACGTAATATTGAGAATAAATTGAACTTTTATTGGATATTTAGTGTTCTTTAATATAGAAATCATTTGCATTAACATGAAAGATAATATTTACTTTCTGTTACCCATAGGGTCGAGAAAGTATTGTTTAGAGTCAAATTTTCGAACGTGAGTTTTTGTTATATTTACATGTTCTTATGTCGCCTGAATACGAAAATCATGTTTTTAGCAAACGGTCTGTGTGTCTGCTATCAGCATATCTCAAGAACAAATAGCAGAAGAAATTCCAAACTCGATATTCTAAATGTGTATCATATAAGGATGCTACAGTACGCTTTTCGTTGAGATGAAGCAAATGTTTCGTGTTCAGAGACACTCAAAAGTATTCAAATACATTACGTCTACGAGGGAAATTTCAGGTAAGTTCAGTTCAACATCTATAGACTGTGCTAAATAAATGAAACGAATATATATTTTTGTAATAGAGATAATCAACTGGGAAAAAAAAAGTTTTGTTGTGGGAGCCTCGCCTCCCCCAGGCGATTTTTATCTTAATCCTCAATGTTTCCCCTCTTGATTAACTTGAATTTACTTTTAAAATTTTAACATACTGAAAATCTTCTCATCACTTCGTTAAAATAAATTAATCTTTTCTAAAATCTTTTTGCATTTAAAACGATACCTTTATTTACTTTAAATGCCCAATATTTCATAAGATATCCTATATTAAAGTTTTAAAATATTTATCAAATTTACTTGTTTTTCTAGCTTAGTCATACATTTTTCCTTTTTTTTAACTACAGTTATTGCCATCTTTAAAGTATTTAAAATGATGAGATTATTTTATAATAAAATTATCCATAATAGCATTAGGCATTATCCAAAATAGCACTATATTTCACTCCACCATGAAAATTTGATTTTAAAATCATCTGCTTCTTTTATACTTTTATTATAATGGAATTTTAATAAAAATTAAATTACATACTAGTCATTTTAGCATTTTAATCCAAAATAGCTTATGACCATAAATAAGTCTCAAGGCCAAACCATGTCCATTTGCGGCTTAGACTTGGAAAATCCAAGTTTTTCCTATAGGCAATTATATGTTGCATGCTCACGTGTGGGAAAACCATCGAATCTATTTGTGTTAGAATAGATAGGATAACGAAGATTATTGTGCACCGATAAGCGCTGAATTAAAATACAATTGAAAATTTTCTTAATTCAAAATGATGAATACAATTATTATAAATAATGAATAATCTACGCTACCTACCTTATTTGTAAAATTAATTGTTATATGTTATCAATTAAGAACTTTGTAAATTACACATTTATTACAAACAGTACTTCAATATATGAGATGAGTATATGAGATGAATTCAAAATTTTATGTTTGTTGGTGCTTAATATCCACTCTGTGAAATGTTTATCAATCGCATCCAAATTTTGGACCTAAGGATCAAATACCAATCCAGTGGGTTTTACATCGGCTACAACGTTTTCGTCTTTATTCGTAAATAAAAATTTGGCTGCATTGAATAGTTCATTACAATATAATTCAACGTATAACTTAGCCACAGCAACGTGTGACCGGGTCTGCTAGTATATATATACCAATAAGAATGCTTATTTTTTATTCAAAATATAAGACAGTTTATTATTGTAAGGATGAATGGATAAGTGAGATTATTGCCATTGTGAAGCACTAGTGCGATGTAAAACCCAATCAACAAACCAACCAATCCTGTACCAACAGTGAACATCACTACGTTTTTTCGATGAATTTGCGCCTTCTTTTTGCGATTATCGCTTTTGTGGAAATGGATTGGAGGAAACTTGCTTCGGTGGAAATGGAATGTTGGTTTGGTGGTAGAAAAACCTGTTTGGCGAATGAATTGGTTTATTGGTGGGGATGTGATGTTCGGGAACAAATAGTCTTTTTTCTATTCTAATATGTTGTCAATGGTTCCATTCAAGTTTTCTTTCAAGTGTTTAAATGCACTAGTACGACGTAAAACTCACACGAGAAACATTTAAGCATCTACATGTGTGTTTTGCATTCGTGAATTTATCACATTTTTGGTAAATTAATTTATACAATCTTTTTACAAATTTTTACATTGGTATGTAATTTTATAAATTTCTTTTGTATCTAAATAATATCTCATTAGAGCTTCAGTTGTTAAGGTTTTTTCGTATAATAAGATGTAAACGGGAACAAGCTTTTTTTTTTTTTTTTTTTTTTTTTTTTTTGCTAATGGCTCTTGAAACATCTTACTGTTTATCCAAACTGCATCGATTAGATTCTCTGAAGATTTTGTTAATATATATAAATTGTTTAATCAATATTTTATGTCTGATATCTTTGTTGTTTTAAGTTGCATCTACTATCAAAATATTTTACATTTTACTTTAAATTTAAGTTTACATATCTTTTATTTCCTGCATTTTATTATGCAATAAGTATGTAAATTTAGTTTTAATATTGGTTATTGTATTAATTTTTGGTTCTTTTACCGTTTTTATTCTCTTTATCTTTAATATATAGTTATACATATACATATGCATATAAATTTTCACTCACAACATTACATTTTTTAATTACACAATGTACGTTTCATAAATATTTAAAATCACACTCTGGTAAATATGCAAACATCGCTTTGTTTTCTTTTCCACGTTTTTTATACAGCTTTGTAAATATTTGCGATCGCTTTGTAAATCTTTTTCGCCTAGCTTTCTTTTATATTGACATACACATTATTTATTTACAGTTTACGAAGCTATATGGTGAAACATGTTTTTATCACATTCAAAGCATAAAAATTGCGATTTTTGTTTCTTTTTTGAAAATACTTCTTTTTGTATATAAATAAAGTATAAGAAAATTTCGGAAAATGTCATTTTTATCTTCTAGATTTTTTTTTTCTTTTAATGTTTCATTTTGAAGAAATGGCATTTACAAATTTATTTTACTGAAGCATTAACAAATATTTGTAACAAGAAATGTATTTTAAAAATCTTTCTAAAAAACAATAAATATGTTTAAAGCTAAAATAGTGTCTTTGAAAGAAACATATATAAATTTTAATAGAAAATACATTTAAGATAAAGAAGTTTTTAGTATATATATTTGGCATGATCTAGAAAGAAAATGCCGGGTTTCAAAGCTTCATTCAAACTTTAAAATTCTGCGACTATGATCATTAAAATTATGACTCAGGTATAAATTCTATAAAAATGCCGAATTGGTATGTATGAATAATGAAATATGTACACAAAACATTAATATATATATATATATATATATATATATATATATATATATATATATATAATATTATTTTAATTTTAATTTAATTATAAAAAATTTCCGTTCAATGCAAATATAATGTTCCGAAACTATTTTACACTCCTCAGTCAAAAATACTGGTTAGATTTTGTTAGACGGAAAGGAGGCCACTCACTACAATTACGGTTTACAGAGTTTTAAGCCTCCCTTCGTATTCACTAAAAAAAAAGAAAAAAAAAATGGCATCCCTCGGTAATACCCTCGCGAGAAAGGACAGTATAAGAAATAAGATGCTAAATATACAGAGAGCTCCAGAATCAGTTCCACATGATTAATGGACATTGAGGTATATCAGCTGTAAGGATGCCAGAAACAGGTACTTTCACGAGCACTGGACGTCAAAACAAACTGAGATCAAAAGTTGAAAAGTTTATGATTGTTTAGTATTTCAGTCGCTTTCTAAAATTTGCAAAGTTCTAATTGTGCTGAAGTTGAAACGCCAGAACATATCTCTTTTGCGAACAGAGGGTGTGTATCAGATTATTTAATGTCCAATTTTGTTGCAAAAAGTTGGATAAGTTTCTTTGACAATTGGTTATAACCACTGGTGCACATTTGGATAAACAAGATTAAGCGAAATGACAGAACACCTCTGTTCAAAAATGATCGATGCGATTCTTTCTTTCACAATGATTTTGTTGACTTAAAGCAGCTACTTTTCAAGTTGGAGAGTGTAGTGTGTTTGTCTTGTTGGATGCAGGAGCACGTGTTAGGATAACGGATTTACTTTGCTTATCAGAAGAAGTGTGCCAAATTGAATCATTTTCGTTTGTAAAGTTTGAAACCTGGGCTAAACAGTATTTTTTTTTTAAATTGTTACGAAAGAAAGGACGAATTAGTATGTTACAAGCCACTTATGAGGAAGTTTATCTGGGCGTTTAAAGTGTTAAATGGATGTTAGTTGACTGGTGTTGCATGTAATCGAGAGTGTCTCTTCTGCACCAGAGTCACACTGGGAGGAGACAGAATAATGGAAGCGAAAAATATATTGTTTAAAAGTCTCATAGCCCGTCAAACAGCATTTACAGGGAGAGTAAAGTTTAATGAACTGAGAGGTATTAATGTTATTAATTCATACATGTATCGGCCTTTTGTGAAGAAGTTCTAAACATCTTTCAACCCCTTAAGAGCTCTTGCTTAAGAATTCATTTTATATAGAAGTGAGGAAATAGTATCTGGGACTCTGTGGTCTCTGCTTCTGTTGCTTGTTCCGCTAACTGATCTGCAATTTCATTTTCGTTACAGACCCATCTCAGCCGAGATCTTGACAGGTAATTAGACCTTTCTAAAGATTTCGTAGAACTTTAATTTTGTGAATCAAGGGCAGCCTATTCCTATATCGGGCTACTTCCTGCAGACTCGAGAGGTTATGACTATAAACTAGAATATGATGGTAGCATGTTTTACTTTCGTTGTTTCAGTTGAGTGTCATTATATAGCAAAAATTTCTGCATGAAAGACAGTGTTATAGTCCTCAAGTCTGACAACCTATCAATGAATTTCCGTCGCTCCAGAATGGAAGCAAATTTTTGAAAATGCCTGGTTTTAAATATTGGGAAATTATAGTATTCGATTAAATTGAAGAGAAATATTCATAATTTTAAAAACAATGGGATTTGGTTTTTAGGGCACCCTCCAGATTAAATTATTAACGATGAAGAAAAAAATAGAAAATATTAATATTCAATTAAAGTGTTTTGTTCAATAGTAATTTATAATACAGTATGGTATTTTGCCAAAATTGATCCAATTCTAAAGAAACATTTGCTCAACCAATGACTTCTTTAATTCAGTATGAACATTTAGTAGATGTATTTGCTGAGAAAAATAAGGTTAAGGCATATAGTGGCAGAGTTTCAACTTTTATAATTTATTATAGAGTATTGTTAGTACCAACAATTTTTTAAACAACTTTTTTGCAGAATAATTTTTTGCAATACTATGACGAAAAAATTACTTTTGAAAATAAGTGTTACGTAAAGAATACGGTAGTAACATTGCTCCAGAATAAATTATGAATGTTTGAAACTATGTGGTAGTAATTGGATCTCCCCCTCCTCAGCAAAAATTGTCTAAAGATTATCTTTAATAAAATGTTATTTCTACAGATATTCAATTCAATAAATATATGAAAAATTTAAGTTTTGAAAATTTAGATATATCTTTAAAATAGCTGCAGAATCAAAGGAATGATGAAAATATGCAAATTTAGTTCATGTTTAAAATATTTTCAAATTTTTTGACGATATGACGCAGACATTTTGAATATTAGAATTAAGAACATAGTTAATGGCAACTCTACAAAATATATGTAGATTATTTGCAGACATTTTGAATCGTAAATACATTCATATGAGTATGTGAATTCCAATGATACCATTTAATTGATATGATACTAACGAAAATGACATATGCCAACTTAGAAGAAAATGACAAATAGTAGTAACAAAGTATAAATTGAATTTTATTTCATTTATTTATTTATTTTTGTTTTAGCATTTTCTGAAAGAAGTATTAAGCACTTATCTTCATAACTACTTTTAAGTCTTCCCTAAATACTCAATGTCTGAGATCTCTTACTCTAATAACTCAGTCGTAATGTATTTATTGAAAGTACAATACTTATTTATTTTGAGACGAAATTAAAATATGCCCAATTAATTACTTTTCGTAGAAAACAGAAGTTTGTAATTTAGACATCTATAGTAGTACATATGAATATTCAATACACACCATACTGAAAAAAAAAAACATAGATTTATTACAGAATTTCTTAGAATAATTGCTACTTAAATAAAAAAAATGATAATAATAATTTAAAAAATGCTTTATGTATGACTATAATATTACAATGCAAATATTTTTCTCAATATTGGTGGAAGTCTAAAACTTTCATAAATGTTCATAAAGTTTTTCTCTAATGAATGTTTTTCAAAAATTTCTTTTCTTTGCAACTTTGAGTCTAAGTCTAGATAAACTTTTTTTCTTCTTTTTTTTCTTTTTTTTTCTTTTTTTTTCTTTCTTCTTTTTTTTTCTTTTTTTTTTTTTTTTTTTTACACTTGTTATCCAAGTTAATACTAGAGTTTAAAAGTGCTAAGATATGCAGCAAAAATTAATATAAATGAAGTTTTAAAAGTTTCGTTTAATTCATAAATTTTAAATATCATTGTGTTTATATACACTGCTCGACATTGAAAATCAAACACCAAGAAGGAGTGGCCAGAAATTTATGCAAATTTTAGAGTATACGCACGTCACTGACAACGAAACATTCAAATGTTGTCATCTTCAAAAAGTATTGAAAAAAATATATGTGATTCTACACTTCATAAAACAGCAGAAAATGAAAAAAAAAAAAAAAAAATATCGGCTGAAATTAATTACAGCGACCACAAAAAATTACACTGCGGAACAAAAAAAATAAAAAAATCTGTGGCATTTATTTTGTTAATGGTTTTTGTAAACACTTGTATTACACATACACAGTATGCATTTACTTTTTTTGAATTGACTCTGGTTCTTGAGATAAACGAAACACAAGAAATCAATGAAAAAATTTAGACGACCCTCCTGAAGATCTATTAATTTGATTAACACCACTAAATTTATTATCTATTGACGTATATAGGTACAACAATTTTACGAATCAGCTATTAGACCTTGAAATTATCAGTTCGTGTCTTATTCTAAGTTTAAAAGTGCTTTTTGTCTTAAAAAATATAAGTTCGTTACGAAAACCTTATGTTAACAACCCCAACAGTTTTTGTTATATATGTGGCAAATTTTGTTTACAAAAGCAAAGAAAAATGATCACGGAGTTTGTGATAAAAACCTATGAAGCATACTTTGGGAGAAAGCTTGCACAAAAGAATAAAAATTGGGTGCCCGATTTCGTCTGTAAGTCTTGTGTAGAATATTTGCGATACTGGAGACAAGGAAGCCGTAAAGGGCTTCAATTTGGAGTACCGATGATATGGACTGAGCCTACTAATCACTTAAATGACTGTTACTTTTGTGCAGTGAATGTAAAAGGTATCAACCGATATAAAAAAAGTACTTGGGTTTATCCTAATGTGGAATCGGCTCAACCCCCAGTTTTGCACAGTGATGATTTACTAATTCCAGTGTTTTCAGGACCATCTACTGCAAACTGGGATGATGTTAAAATGTTAGAGGGATCAGACAATCAGACGAGCAGTAGTGAAAGTAAGTTCGAAGAAAGTAGTTCTACAAAACAGGGATTTTCTCAAGAGGAGCTCAATGACTTGGTTCGTGATTTGAACTTATCAAAAAAATCGGCCGGAATTCTTGCTTAGAGATTAAAAGAAAAACACTGTCTTCAACCCGGTGTTACCTTTACATCCTTTAAGACCAGAGAGCAAGACCGTCTTCCTTACTTTACCGAAGAAGATAAGCTTGTATTTTGTAACAATGTTTCTGGACTCTTAAATTGTATGGGCCTTCCCGAATATAAGCATGAGCATTGGAGGCTTTTTATAGATAGCTCAAAAAAAGTCTGAAATGTGTATTGTTGCACAATGGAAATAAATTTGCTTCAGTTCCAATCGGTCATACTGCCAAACTGAAAGAGGAATACCAAAATATTAATATTGTTTTAGAAAATATTTCGTACGCAATACATCAGTGGTCAGTATGCGTCGACTTGAAGATGGTGAATTTTTTATTAGGCCAGCAAGGTGGGTATACTAAATATCCCTGTTTCATATGTCTATGGGAAAGTCGCGCAAAAACAGAACATTGGATTAGAAAGGTCTGGCCTTTAAGGGAAAATATGGAGGTAGGAAGAGCAAACGTGATTCATGAACCATTGATAAGCCAAGAGAATATCCTTCTTTCACCACTTCACACCAAGCTTGAGCTAATGAAACAGTTCATCAAAGCCCTTGATAAGACTGGTGATTGTTTTAAATATGTGTGTCAAAAATTTCCAGCCCTGAGTATGAAAAAATTAAAAGCAGGCATCTTCGATGGACCGCAAATCCGTACTCTTTTAAAAGACACTGTATTTGTAAACCATATGACACAAATTGAATCTGAAGCATGACTAAGCTTTGTTTTAGTAGTCAAACATTTTTTGGGGAATCATAAAGCACCAGACTATGCAGAATTGGTTGCTAAAATGCTTCAAAATTTTCACACATTAGGAGTTACTATGAGCATTAAATTGCAATTTTTGCATAGCCATTTGCACAGATTCCCGGATAATCTGGGCGATTACAGTGAGGAACAAGGAGAACGGTTCCACCAGGACATCAGGATAATGGAAGAAAGATATGAAGGTCGATGGGATCGCCATATGCTGGCAGACTACTGTTGGGCTTTAATAAGGGATTGTCCTGAGCGAAACCATGAGAAAAAAGCTTACAGAAAAAGGTTTTGTAATTTTTGTTTTAATTATTTGATGGACAGCATGTATATTTTTTGTTTTTATATCGTTCTTATAAAGGATCTTAATAAAAATATTTTTTCAATACATATTGGTATTTTTATTTAGGTTTTTTCAGTGAAATAGCTAATAGTCTTTATCTCAAAAACTAGAGCCAATTTGACAAACCTAATAATTTTCTAGTATTCAGCACACTAGTCTTATACAGAATTGACTTTAAGCTACCATGCCGCAAAATGACTGTTCCCCAGTGTTATCAAAATTAAACATATTTGGTGATTTCACACTGCTAGGCGATTGATTTTCAGTACTTGGCGGAAAAGCAAAATATGGTTCTGTTCGTACACGGTAATCTCAGTGCTAACAAACATATCGCCTAACAGCGATAAATCGCCAAATATGCTTAATTTTGATAATATTTTGTGGTCGCTGTAATTAATTTCAGCCGATAATTTGTTTTTCATTTTCTGGTGTTTTATGAAGAGCAGAATCACATATATATATTTTTTTTTTTTCAATAATTTTAGAAGATGACACCTTTTGAATGTTTCCTTGTGAGGTATGCGAATGGTGTAAAATGCGCAGCTCTCTGATGCACGTGAAGTAAGATATAAGGGAAGGAACTTGCAGAATGGGCAATATTAGTGTCGTTATTTCTGCCAGACGAATTATCGAAGAAATTTTGTTTTTTGTCTCGGAGGCTACGTATAATAGGAGAGAATGTCAGGCCGCCGTCAAGGAAGGCACTTCCAGCAGATAGACGATTTTACAAGGGGTATGGTGATCAGATTGAGAAGGGGGGGGCGGAGTCATTACGTCAAATCGCAGCTGATACTCACATGGATGCGAGCACGGTGTATCGGCTGTGCGAACATCGTTGCAACAAGGAAATGTGCGAAGACTGAGGGGTGCAGGTGCAGCCAGAGGTACGTCCCCACGCGTGGATCGATGCATCAGCCGAGAAGCTGTGGCGGAACCGCAAATCACTTGTACCTCGATTCTGAAGCATGTGCAAGTTACCCTGGATGTTCCCTTGTCGACCAGAACCATTTCCCGTCGATTGGTTGCACGTGGCCTGCAATCACGGAGTCCCCTAAGAAGACTAACATTGGCCCCACAGCACAGACGCCAACGTTTGGAATGGTGCCGGACTACAGCGACATGGATGACAGAATGGCGAAACGTCGTGTTCTCAGATGAGTCACGCTTCTGTTTATCCAGTGACAGTCGCCGCATACGTGTGTGGCGTCGACGTGGAGACAGATCTAATCCGGCAGTAACTGTGGAATGCCCCACCGCGCGACAACGTGGCACAATGGTTTGGGGCGCTATTTCGTATAATTCCATGTCACCTCTGGTTCGTATTCAGGGCACTATGAAGGCCCAAAGATACTTGGATATTGTACTGCGGCCGGTCGTAATCCCCTACCATCAGGGGCTGCCTAATGCAATTTTTCAGCAGGATAACACCCGACCACACAGTGCTCGCATCTGCCAACATGTTCTGCAAGGTATACAAATGCTTCCCTATCCACCGTACTCTTCTGACCAGCCACCAATCGAACATGTGTGTGATGTGATTGGACGCCGTTTGCAGACTCTGCCCTTGCCTCGTTCAGAAGACGAACTGTGACAAATGGTTGAAATGGAATGGAGAGCCATCCCTCAGGACACCATCCGCACTCTTATTAACTCTATGCTTAGACGTGTTTTTTCGTGCATCACTGTCCGCGGTGGTCCTATATCCTACTGAGCCGACGCCGTTCTCGCTCTGTATTCTGACAATCATTTTAAAATAAAGATCACTTATTGTTCCTTGCTGTCTCTGTCTTTTTTCCAAATTTCATCACTTTCTGACCACTTCTTCTTGGTGTTGCATTTTCAATGTCGAGCTGTGTATATATATATTATATAACTTTCAGATTTACGCTTTTCATTTATAAATGTAATTTGCAAAAATTCAGAAAAGCTAAGTAATATATAAATTTGTGAAAACTACTTCCACTGCAGTAAGACATTTTAAACAATCTGAAATTTTATATGAAATATATATATATATATATATATATATATAAAGATTTATTTTAAATATTTATTTACAATATTTATTTGATTAAAAAATATGTGGAAGATTTTGATGTGATTAACTTGTCAGTATCGTAAGTGATATAATAAAACAGGCCCGACCAATCTGCAATCAGATATTATTGAGATATCGTGTACAAAACTTAAGAAACAAGCAGATTAACACATTAACATTCTGATATACCCTACAAACGGACACCGTACCAATTTCGTTATTATCGGATACGTCACAACACAAAACATGCACAAAACTCTAGGAAAAAAACGAAATTTTTTCTATTACCTACGTTCTCCATTCCTATAATATAGTAGGTAACTAAAAGAAATCTATATCATTATATAAAGCGCAAAAAATTGTTTGTTTGTGGAGGGTAATCTCTGAAACTACTGAACCGATTTAAAAACTTCTTTCACTGACCGAAAGCTACAGTATGCCATATTGTTATAGGCTATATTTAATTTTGATAAAATAAATTTTAGTTTAAAATCGGAGCATTTTAATTAAAATCCCCATAGAAGCCGTAATAGAAATGGAAATAATGAAATATTAAAAAAATTAGCTGCTGCCAACATAAAAGAAACATTTACATATTCATTTCGTTTTTAAAATATCTTGACGTGAAAAGAAAAGAAATATATTTGCACGTGCATTAAATTGAAATTCATATAAAGCTTTTTTAATTGTTAAACTTACACGTTAAATCTGACGTCATTATAGAATCAAAAGTGTTTATTTTTCTAATAATTTAATTTGATATGATATGATATAATATCTAAGCATCAATGTTTAAACCACGGAGTCTTTATTACTCCGTGGTTTAAACTGATGTGTGTAAACGAAATTGGAATTTAAAAATAAATAAATAAATAAAATAAAATAAAATAAGAAATTCTATTTTATAATATTATTTATTTTAACTTATAATTGTTGCCAAAAAGATTTACGAATCAATTTATTTTTAGACATATAATAAAATATATTTTCACGCGAACAATAATATAAAAAGTGAACTGGATTTTTTGTAAAAAAATAATAAAGATCGAGGAAAATTATTTCCCCATTTTAATCCCCATATTTGGATATAGATATGTATTAGTTATCATGTGCATCCGTTAGATTAAATTGTTTTTGTTGTAAAATTGATAAAATTGGAATTTTAAATTTCAAAACTCTAGAAAAAAAAATGGCAAATTTCCATATTCGATTGAAAACATAAACATTTCATTTTAAAGGATGATATTTACACAATAAACATCCAACTAATAAACTAATTAAAAGGGAAAGGATAAATATTCTATCATAATTTGAAGTCAGATTTGTTTTCAAATGTCTAAATAAAGTATCTGATATAATATACTAATATGTTGCAGCGGAATAGATTTGATATCCGTAATCCTTGGCAGAAAAAAAAAAATATCGCCAAATTATCTGGCGAATATAATTTAATTCCTTTCAAAAATCATGGTTAATTTAAAAACTTACATTAAGAGTGTAACGAATAATATGAAACAATATTTCGTACAATACATATTACGAAAATATACTTCTGGCATGTATATTTTCGTATTACGTTTTTTATCGCCAAATAAAAAAAAACGCCAAGGGTGACAGTTTTGAAATTTAAAATTAAAATTTTGTCAATTTGACAGCAAAATAACTCAATATAACGCATGCATACAATAACTAATACATATCTATACC
Organism: Salticus scenicus; assembly: GCA_963930645.1. NCBI lineage: Eukaryota > Metazoa > Arthropoda > Arachnida > Araneae > Salticidae > Salticus > Salticus scenicus. The sequence continues at coordinate 31,568,503 of OZ005656.1, forward strand.
CAAATATGAGGATTAAAATCGGGAAATAATTCTTCTAGAATTTTAATTAAAAAAAAAAAAAAATCCAATGAGCGATTAACATGGAAAATCTTTTTCTTGCATCCACGGGCGGTCAGTGATGTCATACTTCGCTTGCTTACTGAGATGTTTAAATTTATTTGGCGACTATTTTTAGCAACTAACAGTTATGGCAAGTAGCTCAATATACATAGCGCATACAGCCATTACTGAAATGTAAATAGCATTTAATTATTTGAGTTACATTATGTTGATTGGAAACCTATTTAATATACCTATGCTCTATAGCTATAATAATATAAAAAAAAGAAATGTTTATATGCATATGTAGAGAACGATCGCTAGAACTAAAAAGCCGATTGCTTTTTTTTTTTTTTTTCTTTCAATAATCAAAAGTTACACTGTCTCTCTCTAAGTGCTAGAAGCTATAATAAATTTTGGTAAAATAAATTTTTAATTAAAATTTTCAATATTTTAATTGAAAACAAAGCATAGATTTGATATCTATCGTCATTGGCGATTTTTGTATTTGGCGATCGAAAACGTAATACGAAAATCTGTATATTATCGTAGTAAATACGAGATGTATGTGTTTACTTCAATTACCCTACTACCGTAGGTAGTGGAAGTATTGTATAGGTTTTGGCAATTGGTCAGTGTGTGTGTATATGTGCACGTGTGTGTGTAATCTTCTGGCTGTCATATCTCCAAAACTAATAAAAATAGAACTACTAAACTTCACAAGTGATTCAGGTCTGGTGTACAGATAAATTTCCCAAATTTTCGTGAAAATTGAAAAACCGGAATTGGGTCATCGAAAACCAGAAATGGGACCCTAAGCCCATATTCAAAAACACCTCTAATGATTTTCTTCAGAGTTGCTATATAAATAATACATTAGATGCCCTTTCGATTGAAAAGTTGCTTAGTTCAGGAAAATTGATAGGCGTCCTCTATAAACAGCTCAATTTCAGACTTCGCAAGTGCGTTCCTTTAAAAACGCCTGTACGGATTTTTTTCAAACTCGCCATGTTAACTTCCTATTACATATCCTTTTGTATGTAATTATTGTTTTTAGGTCAATAATTGAGTATGTTAAGTTTTGGTAAAAGTTGGTATCTCAAAAACGGCTCTAACGTATTCTTGAAAATTATTTCTTTAATCCAATTTAGATAACCTTTCTCAAGTATTACGTGCTTATTACAGGAATATTAACGGTCATCCTGATTAGGTAGTTCAGTTTTAGATCTCGGAAATTCATGTTTAAAAAAATAACTATCTATTTTTTTCCCCTTATTTTTTAACTCGCTATGCAAACTCTGTTGTATGTGTCTTTATACGTGTATCAAGTTTCTCTTACTGGAAAATCTCAAAAAATGCAAGTAATATCTCCAAAAAATTGTATATATTACATGTAATAGTGGGTAATGGAAGTCGTGTGGTTGTTTCACACCAGATTCTGTAATAGTATATATTGTAGGAATATTGTTTCATATTATTGATTTCTCCTTTAATGTACATTATTAAAATAATAATCAATTATGGAAAAAATTAAATATATTTGCGAAATGAAAAAATAAATAATAATTAAAGCTATTATGACGTCAATTTTATCAAAAACATTTTCATGTCATAGGTTTATTTTTCAATATTTTTTATTCATGAGTAAAGAAATGTTTCTTTTTATGAAATAAATAAATAAATAAATAAATAGTATTAAGTAAAAATTGCCAACATTTAACAACTAATTAAAAAAAAATAATTGTAAAATTATATTTTGACTTTCCAGTTAATAATATTGCCTGACTATAACATATAAACTGATATATTTCTTGATTTTTTACATATCAATCCATCTTTAACTAAAATTTGTTCATCAGTGCGAAGCCGGACGGGTCAGCTAGTTATTAAATAAAAAGATAAACAAAATGCACGTATACGTAATAATTTAACAATAGTGACTTATCAACTGGCATTCATGTGTTTTAAAATTTAATTTTTATAATTTACTTATTTCAATTTTTTTAATACTAATTTTTGCAATTTTACTCTAGAAATAAGTTCTACCTTATATAGGTAATGCACTGGAACATGTAATTGTGCTTATTGAAGAACATAAATAATTTATTTTCCGACATTTCGTTTAAATATGTTTATTTTACATAAAGTTTAGTAATGTTTCAAGCATTTACTCTGTTTAATAAGTACAAAACTTTGAATAACCACCATAAAATTGCAAGAAGGCGAGTTTTTGCATTTTATGGTGTTTATTAACTGTTTTGTACTTATTGTTTTTAAATGCAAGTTCTCTATGCATCTCTTCTTTATCTCTTTCTTATTTCCTTGCCTTTATTTGCATAATATGTGTGTATACATATACATACATACATGTACATTATAAGTATTACCAAAAAAAAAATAAAAATAAATAAATAAATAAATAAATCTACAACAACATTAGATAGCATTTGCAATCTTTATCCACTTTGAATATAAATGAGATGTAACTTAAATTATCGATGCTTTGTTCCTACGTTTGTCAATTTTTCAAATACATGGTAGCTTAGAATACGATAATACAATATCTTATACGTGACCTTTTGTCTCTATTTTTCAGAGTCATCGAAAAATATTTTGTATATATATGTAGCATTATAATGACATCTTGAAGATTGATTTGCGATACTACATAAAATCTACACCGGAATTTCACCATACACGAATATGAGAAACGCACGTACTACAGCTGAATATGAAGACATAACCAATATCTTACTCAATAAAAATGCGACATACAAAAATCAATAGTATAAAAATCAGAAATGTAAAAAACAAATTATAAAACAATATCAGTGACTGAAATACAAATATAATTATACGGTATTCTGAATTTTTGTACATTATTGTATAATATTTTTCTCGTTTATTGTATAATATTTTTTCACACACTTTTTTTTTTTTTTTTTTTTTTTTTTAATAAAGGAAGCTACCCTGTTGGAAAATGAAACTACTTTATATATACCCTAAAATACTATTATTATATCATTAAATTGTATGGTGCGTACTCTTGCTTCAATGTTGTAACTACATTTTAAAAAAAAAATAATAAAATTGTTATTCAATCTAAGTATTTATTTTGAATTAGTCAGAAAATTCTTGCGCACATTTCTAATTAAATTATTTTCAACTAATTAAATAAAAATCGTCTATAAATAAAAAATGAGCCAAATATTGCATTTATATTTTTTCCTTCAAAATTAGTCATTACCACCATTTGAAACACAGTTCCTGCCTAATTAAACCATAGCACTGATATAACCATTCTTCAGTGAGAAACTGTAAAAGAACTATAAATGGGTTTTAGCATATTCCAACAAAATTGAAAAGTGTTTATGTTTTATAAATATGTCTATAATTTGTATTATTTATAGGAGTTTTCATAAACTGTACTTTGATTCACTTATCTCCCACCAATGGTAATAAAATTGATATTTATTATTCATATGTCCAAAGAAAGTTTTTTATAGAATATAGTATGATTATTATTACATTTACAGAACCGCAGAATATATTCATACAGATTAATGGCTATAATTGAAAATTGATGCAATTGATTTTTTTTTTCTTTTTTTTTAGGAGTTTTTATCATATTGCAGTATTAAATAATTATAGTTTAGGATTTTAATTAGTCTATACCTGTCGGTTTGTCTGTCTATCTACATCTAATATTATAAATATTTTTAGAATGTTTTCGAAACTATATATGTTTTTCTAATTTCCTATGATGTGCCTCATATCTAAATTGGTGTAATAATTCATTTTTCATAGCCATATAGTAGACGAAATAATTTTAGAAATATTATTCTAAATGCTGATATTCTACTACATATACTATTAAAGTCACCTGAATAAAAATCAACTTATTCTGTGTTCATATATGTCTGTTTTCAGCATAAATTAAAAAATAATAATAATAATAATAATAATAATAATAATAATTGTGACACACAAAATGTTTGAAAATTATTTAGTTTCGAGGTGTATGTAAAATTGTGTAATTTGGATTAATATTTTAAATTTAATAATAGTTTGTTTTTTATGAAATTAGATGCTATACTGCCATTTGGAGTTAAGTGAGGAGATATTCTTTATTCCAAAAAATATATGACAAATGAAACTATTTCTAATTATTTAGATTTTTCAAAAACATTCATATACAGTACACCTCAATCTAGTACCTTAAATCTGGAACCCTAATATCAGCCTAATACTCCTCAATCTTAAATCTGTGTTTATAGTTTTCAAATACTGGAAAAGATGAGCTTGTATAAATGCCACATCAGACTATTTCATTCCCATTTGTTTGGTTAATGTATATATCTACTATATACATTAACTATTATTTATTTATATAATACATGTGCTTATTTTTTTATTTAACTAAGTAAGTGTGGTTTAAAAATATCTAGAAATACACATACCGCTAAAAATATATTAAATAAATACTCATATAAAATTAATTTTTCCGAAAATATAAATTATTTTGAAAATTTTACCTTCGTATACAGATAGAAAATGATTGAGTAATCATTAGAACACAATTCCAAAACAAAATATATTTAAAAAAAAAAAAGTTTTGCATAAGAGAATGTAGTTAGTCAGTAATAATAAATATATAGTTAGAAAAATTACATAATCTCAAATGAATAATAACATTTAGGGGTTTTTTCCTCTTGAGAAAATTGCCATAGATAAATGAGCACATACTCTTTTAAAGAAAAGACAGTTTTACTGAAAACTAAACAAATGAAATTTTAACCTACATTTTTACTAACGTATTACAAATATTTTCATGAATAATTTGCTTATTATTTTGTTCAAGGCTTTATTGTATTTATTACTGTTATTTAAATATATACATTATATATATATATATATATATATATATATATATTAAGAGAAAACATATATTTTGCACTTTTAACATTATATTTCTGCGTTTAAATATTATTTTATAAAAATTCTTTTCAGAATAATTGATATTGTATTTTTGTATCTTTAAAATGAATAGTTTAGTAACTAAATTTGTTTATTTTTAAAATTTTTGTAATTATACAAATTTTTCTTACCAAAAATGTAAAAGTAACTGAAGTAGCAACATTATATTTTATTATTCTTATTATTCCTTATACAATGTATAAGATAATATAGTAATCCCGATTTGCGAAATGGATTTTAAATCTCAGATGGTTCAAAAACAAATGATCGCAGAATGTTGCAAATTTATACTCGAATAAATCATGGTGTCTATTTGTATACCTGTAACTTTGGTACTAATACAAAATCGGGTTTTAGAGATATCAACGATTTTACACGATTTTCCGTGACGTCTGTATTTAAGTGTGTGTGTGGATATATTTACGAGAGTTATATTTATAATGACGGAAAATACAAAGGTTTTCGCCATTATATATGACATACCATCATAGAGGTTTCAAAACAAGCTACTGATAGAGCATCTAACGATATCATCATGAAAGTTGTCGATAATTTTGCGTGGAGTTATTCCTGAAGATACATGCCGTGGAGTACAATTTATGAAAAATCTACTGCATTTCTCTCCACAGTAAATTGTATAATCGTGGCATTCATGGCTAGAATAGCAGTTTTTTTTTTTTTTTTTTTCAGTAATTTTTCGTAGACTTGAACTTGCCTGTTTATTTATGAATCAGTTATCTTACACAAAAATGTCTATGTTTTCATAACTATATATATATACCAATTGATGTATAAGGAAGCCATGTGACACCCACATCAGATTTTTTGAATAAAAAAATATGCTTGGTACAGAGTATTGTATGAATTCCTGTTCCTTTAAACAAATAATATTACTTACACATAAATCGCATTTTTTCTGTTTACGTTATTATTATTATTATTATTATTATTGTTTAGAAAAATGTCCACTATGCTGACATGTTGAAAAATAATTTTCAGTTAACTCTATGTTTATTCGGAATGACATTACAGGGTGACAAGAAATAACTTGGACACACATAATACATTATAACTTTAATGCTAAAGAAAATATTACGACCAAACTTCAATAAATATGAATACATTATTTTGTCTATTATATTTATAGATTTTCAAAGTGGCTACCTTTAGCCTCAATACAGAGCTTTAAACGTGTCACAAAATTTTTGGCTATGCGCCGCAACTCACTTACTAATATTTTTACCCATTCCTTGCATAGGAATTCCTTTAGGGATGCCAAAGTTTTATGAGGTTTAGCACACATCCTTCTCTCCAAGATGGACCAAACAGAATAATCCATTGGGTTCAAACCTGAGGAGTACGGTGGCCATTCTTGAGCTCCAATGAAGTCAAGAAAATTTGTCTTGCACCAATCATAAGTGCCTTTAGCTCTATGTGCAGGTACGGAATCCTGTTGGAAGGCCCATCTTTTATTTCCAAAGAACTTTTGCGACCAAGGTAAGACAACATCTTCCAAAATTAGTTTGTGATAGTGGTAGTTACAGATATTTGGTTTGAAACTTCGCCGAAGTCATTTCTTGTCACCCTGTATATTGCTTGTTTTGGAACTAGATAAATGAAACAAATAAAAAAAAAAAAAAAAAAAAAAAAAAAAAAAAAAGAAGAAGAAGAAGAAGAAAGAAAGAAAGAAAAGAGAAAAAGAAAAGAAATATTATTTCAATTTCTATTTTTATTATATAGGAGTAAAAAACGCTATTTTCATAATTTTTACATTGGAATTTTACAAATCTGATATTTGAATCTATAGAAAACATGTAAGGTATTATAATAGCTAAGCAGTGTCCTTGAAATTACATGGCCTGTTATATTAAGAAAAAAAAATTAAAAAAAAAGGATAAGTTCATAGTGTCTATCTTTGCAATTTTGAATCGAAAAATATATCAAAACATTTTCAAACTAAAAAGAAAAAAAAATATCTTTTATAAATAGGTAGAATATATATATTCAAAATATTGATTTAATTAATTGACTAATAAGTCTTTCCTCAAAAAATTGTTTGATATGTTTCACTAATGACTTTTTAAGTTATTTATTAGTAGTTTGACAAGTTTACAAATACAAATTTATGTATTTTCCTTCTTTTTTTTTTTTTTTTTTTTTTTTAATTATGTTCTGTCTCAGACTGCGTCAGCTAAAAAAAAAAAAAAAAAGAAAAAAAGAAAAGAAAAGAAAAAAGAAAACTGCACAAAACTGTAGATAATCTGAAAGTTTTTGTGAATATATATATATATATATATATACATACGTAACAAAATCTTTTTATCGACTCTTTTTTTTTTTTTTTTCTTTTTTTAGAATTTTATTCACAACTGCAATTTTCTGCAGATTTTGTAAACAAACTGTTGTTTTTCTGCAAATTCTAGTTCCTAACGGCTTTCAGATTATCTGCATTTTTAAAATACTTTTACTGCAGTTATTTTTAGCTATGGTGTCAAACATAATATTTATAAAAAGGGGATACAATATATAAGAAAAAATAATTCTTGATTTTCTTTATGTGTTTAATTTTTCTTGTTTCCGGAGCCAGCCCGTTTCATTAGCCTTTTATTGCTGTTCCATTATAAATTATACATTCTGTACGCATAAACAATATTACAAATTAACTGTTTTTAGAACAAATTTTACTTTTTACGCTAAATCATTTAAATCATTATTAATGTTATCTGATAATTGGAATTATTTTCTTTGATAAAAAACAGGAACTAAATAAACCAAATAACTGAATTTATTTACTCTTTATAAAATGTGTATCATATAAAATGCTGTAAAATAAAAAGGCTGAAATAAGAGAGAACAGTCTTTTAAAGCATCTTGTTTAAGAGAGATATTTGACAATTATTGCAATTAATGAAACTTGGAAAGACAGAAATTCGATATAAGAAATTTTGTGATATAATGATTTCTTTGTTCGATGCAATTTATTTATTTTATATTATGTGAACGAAAAGTAAATTATCAGAATCTTTCCTTGTTTTTTCTTTTTCTTTAAAAACTTTAATAGTGATGGAAAACGTAAATTTATAATCTTATACTATTAAGTGAGCAATATGTGTATATTTCACTGATCTCGAAAACGGTAGCTCGGACAGTCACGAGATTTAACACAAAGGTGCCCCTCGTGCACATCGAAGTCAGATTTTCGAATTTTTGATTAGTTTTTTCTTAATTAATTAAAATGTAAAAATAATAACCTTCTAATTTCTGATAAAAAAGCCATTTAAATTTTAACATTTTATCCATAATTTAATTGTTGCCAATTTTTTTTTCGACAAAATAATAATAATTAAAAAAAAAAAAAAAAAAAAAAAAAAACCGTACATTTATTTAAAATGAGGAAAATAAATCAGAAATATTAGAAAATAAATTAGAAATATCAGTCGCATCGTTACAAATAAGATACCAAATGAAAGTGAAAATTTTTGTAAATCCGATGCATTAAACAGCTTATCAATCGGATGATTAGTTTTTTCTTAATTAATTAAAATGTGAAAATAGTAACCTTCTAATTTCTGATAAGACATTTAAATTTTAGCATTTTATCCATGATTTAATTGTTGCCATTTTTTTTCGACAAAATAATAATAATAATAATAATTAAAAAAAAAAAAAAAAAAAAAAAAAAAAAAACGTACATTTATTTAAAATGAGGAAAATAAATCAGAAACATTAGAAAATAAATTAGAAATATCAGTCGCATCGTTAGAAATAAGATACCAAGTGAAAGGGAAATTTTTTGTAAATCCGATGCATTAAACAGCTTATCAATCGGATGATTAATTTTTTTCTTAATTAATTAAAATGTGAAAATAGTAACCTTCTAATTTCTGATAAATAAGACATTTAAATTTTAGCATTTTATCCATGATTTAATTGTTGCCAATTTTTTTTTTCGCCAAAATAATAATAATATAAAAAAAAAAAAAAAAAAAAAAAAAAAAAAAAAAAAAAACGTACATTTATTTAAAACTAGCTGTTACCCGCGACTTCGTTCACGTGGAAATTTTTATGTGTATGTGTGGGAACTGACGGTTTGATCATAATATGTAATGAAATGAAACCTTATCGTTGTGGTGCTGTGCAAAACAGAGTCTGATAAAGTACACTCAAAAAAATTGTAACTCATTGAAAGCCAAAATAAATAAATAAAAAGTTATCGCCAACATGGCGATAAAAATTTAAAATTCGTGCATACGGATTCTGTACTAAAACAGTACTGCGTTGTGGAAGTATAAAAACTGGGTCGTCAATTATGAATTTTATTTCGAAACCTTTCTTTGTATGATTTTAGTTCACTAATGCACAATATTAATCTGGTTCTAATAATAATTTGGTGACTGGTTAATTAAAACTTTAACTATGTGGTGAAGTTCATATAATATTTATGAGTTTCAAATTTTTATTTATTTATTTTTTTTTATTTTTTTTTTTTTTTTACAAATAAATGATTTTTTTTTTTTTTCATTTCCCGGCGAATTGTTGAATAATATTTTAGTTCTTAAACAATTTTGGACGGCTTTGCCCGCAAACTCTTTTCTATATGCTTTATGAAAAAAAAAAAAAAAAAAAAACTGAAATCGGTCAAAAGCTTGTTTTGGGTTCCCGCTGCCTTAGGCAGCGCCTTGTTCGTCCTTGCAATCTCCGGTGCCTGTCCCTATTGCCTGCGACAATGGCTTACCCGTGGGCTTCCATTTGGTTGCTTATCATACATAACAGTTTCGATACGGACAGTATCGAAAAATTTGAAGTAGCTCTTTTATATCTGAATCCCAGTTACATATGAACAACATTATATGTGATGTACATAATATTTGCTCTCAAGTTATTTCCTATATTTATTTGATTTAATCAATCAACCATAGAATGACAGCAATTTCAAGCCACATATAATATTACAATATGCTATGATCGGCAACTTCTATCGCATGAGACAATTATTATTTTGTGGTTATATATACTTCATGCTTAGTTAATAGTAGTTGGTATATAGAAAAATAAATAAATTAGTATGTAAACTTGATCATGGTACAGCCTTAATGCCCTTGGCGACTTTTAAATTTTTGTTGCCGCTTTAGACCAAAATATAATTTATGCGATTATTGTTCCTATACGCAAGCGAAGTGTGACGTCACTGACCGTCCGTGGATGCAAGAAAATGATTTCCTATGTCAATCGCCCATTGGATTTTTTGTAAAAAATAATTAAAAATCGAAGAAAATTATTTCCCGATTTTAATCCCCATATTTGGGTACACATATGTATTAGTTATCATGTGCATGTGTTAGATTGAGTTATTTTGCTGTGAAATTGACAAAATTTTAATTTTAAATTTCAAAACTCTGTCGTTCTTGGCGCTTATTGTATTTGGTGATCAAAAACGTAATACGAAAATATACATGCCAGATGTATATTTTCGTAATAAGCATTGTACGAAATATTGTTTCATATTATTCATTACTGTCTTAAAATAAGTTGTTAAAATAACCATGATTTTTGAAAGGAATTAAATTATGTTCGCCAAATAATTTGGCGATATTTTATTTTTCTACCAAGGATGACCGATATCAAATCTATTCCGCTACAACATATTAGTATCTTATATCAGATACTTTATTTAGACATTTGAAAACAAATTTGACTTCAAATTATGATAGAATATTTATCATTTCCCTTTTAATCAGTATATTAGTTGGATATTTATTGTGATAATATCATCCTTTGAAATTAAATGTTTGTGTTTTCAATCGAATATGGAAGTTTGCCATTTTTTTTTTCTAGAGTTTTGAAATTAAAAATTCAAATTTTGTCAATTTTACAACAAAAATAACTTAATCTAATGCATGGACATGATAACTAATACATATCTATACCTAAATATGCGGATTAAAATCGGGAAATATTTTTCCTCGATTTTTAATAATTTTTTACAAAAAATCCAATGGGCGTTTAACATAGGAAATATTTTTCTTGCATCCACGAACGGCCAGTGACGTCATCACTTCGCTTGCGTATTTCTTTCTATCTTTTCCTTGGCGAAAAATGTCCGATCTACTTCAGCATCAAAACTATAAAACATTGTCAAGAATTATCAATAAGAAAATACCTTTACCATAATGCTGAATTAACTTTTATGCCAAGCGTGTTTCATCCGCCATACTAAAAAAAAAAAAAAAAAAAAATCTGAAGTTGAGTTATATAAAAAAAATGCTGTGAAATAAAATTCAGAAGAAATATGTTAGATTTGTAATATTACTATTTTATTTTAAAATTATAATGTGTCATTTTCTCATCGACCAATTTAACATTTAGTAATTTCTTATTTTTCGCATGAAAGCATATTTCATTTTATGCTGAAAACAATAAATAAATATATCTCGTAAACTTTTTTTGGCAGCAATTAAAAATTTAAATGGCTTATATTAAGTCAATATAAGTCAATAAGTTTATTATTTTCATATTTTAATTAATTTTAAAGATTTTTTCAATTTTTTTTTCCTAAACCATCCCTGACCTATAAGGAAAAAAACAAAAAAAGAATGATCGAAATCGGTCAAGCCGTTTACGATTTTATAAATAACATACAGACAAACATTCATTTTTATATATATAGATGAGAAAAATAAATCAGAAATATTAGAAAATAAATTAGAAATATTAGTCGCATCGTTACAAATAAGATACCAAATGAAAGGGAGAATTTTTGTAAATCCGATGCATTAAACAGCTTATCAATCGGATGAATAGTTTTTTCTTAATTAATTAAAATGTGAAAATAAGAACCTTCTAATTTCTGATAAATAAGCCATTGAAATTTTAAAATTTTATCCCGTAGAATAATAATAAACACGTACGCTCCTTCTTCCTTTATTATTATTCTATGTTTTATCCATAATTTAATTGTTGCCATTTTTTTTTTCGACGAAATAATAATAATTAAAAAAACTGAACTAAAAAAACATTTTCAACTTTACTGAGAATAAATACGAACTGAACTGAAAAAACATTTTCAACTTTACTGAGAATAAATACGAACTGAACTGAGAGGAGTCTGAGGTTAAAAAATGTGAAAACGAAAGTGTTGTTCTTTTTGATAAAAAAATCTTTTTGTTTTGTGATTGAGTTAGTATAAATTAAAAAACCTTCTGATTCTTTTAAACAGGGAGTTATTAGTAAGTCTTTAAAATCAAACTACAACATAAACATTTTATTTCAAAGGATGATATTTAAACACGTTCATTTTAAAAACTCTGAAACACTGATATGTGGCATCAAGTTATATGCAAGAAAATCAAAAACAACTTTCATTTAAAATTTAAATACGAGTTTTTAGAAATCAAAAAGTTTAAATAAATATTCTTAAGATGAAACGATCAAATGATGTGATACCAGTTAATCCAGAAGGACAAAGTACTTCAAATGCAGACCAACTAATTAATCGTACTTCCTTATATCAAGCTAGGCCTATCCGTGCATCAAAATTAAAATGTCGCCAAAATATAAGGGAAATAGTACAGATGTACAGAAAGGAACGTTGTGAGAGTATATCTAGGCAAGCTTTTCAGCATCGAGCAAGGGAGAGCACGGAAGACAGAATCCAGCGACTTGAAGATCTAAGACAGCGAGCTTCTCAGCGTAGGGCATCAGAGAGTACACTAGAGAGACGACAACGCCTAGAAGAGAAAAGACGTCGACAAGCAAGATATGAAGTGGCATTGCGAAATCGGTGCCCAACATACAAAATAGCAGTTTGTAGAGATGTGAACTATAGTACTTTAGGAGAATTCAATGTGAAATGCGTTCATTGTAAAGCATCACATTTAACAGAGGAACGTGTTTGCAATCGTCTTCATAGAGACTCTTTCGGTGATTGTTGTCTTCATGGACGATTATTTCTGCCAGCACCATATTTTGCGAACGAGTTAGCAAGACTGTTTTTGCACTGCCATCCACTTGCTGAAGAATTTCATAAAAGAATCAGAAACTTGAATTCCTGTTTTGCTTTTTCTTCTTTCAATGTGTCAGAAGACAGAACCATCAACAGTCATGGCATATACAGTTTTATTGCATTTGGACAAGTATACCACAAAATGAACTTGGCTGCTCAACCGACTCAAGACATACATGGAGAATTTGAAAAACCTCAATACGGTCAGATGTATTTTTTGGATCCTGATGATGCTGTTGACGAACGATTGCATCATCCTCTGAATTATGGAATAAGTCGTGAACTCATGGAATTATTAGAGCACGTAATAAGGGCACAGAATGGTTATGCACAGGGTTATATGATGATGCGAGAAGTTCAGTATGAAGTTGAACAGCAAGCTACTGCACAAGGATTATCTGCACCTGAAGTTCAACTTTTGTACAGAATTCCTCAGGAAAGTGATTACAGAATACACCATCCATTAATGAAGTTTGCGCTGTCTTCACACTTAATGCCGATCAGAGTTTCCCAGAAAATGAAATGATTGTACATCGGCGAAACAAGGAAATTGTTATTCTAAAAAATATTGATAAACGTATTGAGCCATTCACTTATCCACTGTTTTACCCACAGGGTACGGATGGTTTTTCTCTTGATATACCATTGACTGCACCTTATTCTTTGCGGCATCATGCAACGCGCCTTGAGTTGGCTCAGAACAGACTTGCTTTTCGACCTGAAGTAATAAATTATTTGTCCACAAGAATGAATTCTACAGGTCATGACTTGCGACAAATACAATTTAATGCATTGCATTTTGGTGGAAGACTTTTTCAACAGTATGTTGTCGACACTTTTATTAGGGTCGAAAGAGATCGTATTGAGTGGATTAAAGCAAATCAAAAGAAGATTCTTGCTGATAATTATACAGAAGTCACACGTTTGATAAACGACTTAGTAGAAAAAAACAAAGCTACAGTTGGAGAGAAAGTCATTCTCCTATCATCTTTCCCAGGGTCAACACGCTATTATACTGAACAATTTGAAGATGCTATGGCAATTGTTCGCCGTCTTGGTTCTCCAGATTTCTTCATAACAATGACATGTAATGCAAACTGGCCTGAAATAAAAAACGCTTTGCACATTCAGTTACAAAATGGATCTTTTATACAACAACTTCCTCAAGACCGACCAGATGTTGTAACTCGAGTTGCAAAATTGAAATTTGATGAAATAATTGAAGATTTTGATAAGAAGCAGATATTTGGAAAAGTTGCTGCTTATGTATATTCAATTGAATTTCAAAAGCGAGGTCTTTCTCACATTCACCTTTTTCTAATTATGAGTTCTCAAGACAAGATTCATAATCCTGAAGAACTGGATGATCTCATTTCTGCAGAGATTCCCGACTTTGAAGATACAGATCTGAGAGAACTTGTAATAAAGTGGATGATTCATAACCCCTGTGACGAACAGAACCCAAACGCTGCATGCATGGTAAATAAAAGTGGACGTATGAAGTGCCGCTTTCAATTTCCAAAATTATTTGAGGATGTATCTTCATTGGCAGACAATGCAAAACCAAATTATCGAAGGCGTTATGATCCCAAATTGGACCCTCACAGTCGAGATTTCTCTCATGAAAGTGCAATGTATCGTAAGAGTGTTGATGGCAGCCGCACAACAAGAGATAATCGTCATGTTGTTCCTTATAATGCATATTTACTGAAAAAGTACAATTGTCATATAAACGTTGAATATGTTGGAAGCATCATGGCTGTGAAGTATCTATACAAGTACATATATAAAGGGTTTGATTGTGCTTCACTTAAAGTTGTTGAAGGAGGAAGACAAATCATGTACAATGAAGCAAATACTTATGTTGAGGGTCGATGCATCACACCACCAGAGGCATGTTGGCGTTTATTTGGAAATGAATTTCAGAAGAAGAGTCATAGTGTGCTACGATTATCAATTCACCTCCCTGGCCAGTATAGAATTGTAAATTTAGATCAGGCTCAGGAAGATTTAGCTGAAACAGGACAAAAATGTTCGACTCTGGAAGCATATTTCAAGCACAATAAAAAGGCTAAGGAAGAACATGAAATTAGACAATCAAATGGAGACACGGAGGAAGAGCCAATCTATTATTACTACTGGCAAATGCCTGAACACTTTAGATGGGATGCAAGAAACAGTGAATGGATTCAAAGAGTACGACAGATAAAAGTTATTGGAAGAATACATAATGTCAATTTTGTTGTACAGCCTGAATTATATCACTTACGACTGTTATTGTATCATGTAAAAGATGCAACCAGCTTTAAGGATTTACTGACAGTGAATAATATTGAACATGCGACATGCAAGCAAGCTTGACTTGCACGAGGATTATGCTATAATGACCAACAATGGATTGAAGGATTGTCCGAATCTGCAAGCTCAAAACCGCCAAGGGCAATGAGAACACTTTTTACACAGATTTTGATTCTAGGCTCACCAGAAAACCCAAAACGGCTGTGGGAAATGTTTAAGCAAGATCTCGCAGAAGATTTCATTCATGAAGGTGAAAGAACTGGAATTTCAATTGAAGATTCTATCAAGCGAGCATACCGTGTAATTGCCCATAAACTCGACTCAGAAGCGACAGAAGGTAGAAATTTTCAATATTGGGTTGAAAAGTTTTCATTTGATGATATTGATGATTATGAAACTGAATCTAATCAAGAATTGTCAAATGTCAATGAATCAGCAGCTATTGGTCAACAAATGTATCAACTTCTTAGAGGAAAAAAAATTGAAATATTGGATGCTATCTTTCGTTCAGTCAATGATGGGAATATTCAATCAAATTGCTTTTTTATTGACGGACCTGGTGGTACTGGAAAAACTTTCATATACAAGACTTTGTATTACCTTCTCCGAGGAGGGAACTTTAATGTGCAGTGTATGGCTTTTACAGGCATTGCTTCGATTCTACTTCCTGGAGGACGCACATCACACAAAACATTTGGATTGAAGGTGCCCCTTTCACCAGAGTCAAGTTCCACAATCAAACCGGGCTCCTGTAAAGCTCAAAAACTTTCTAAAGTTCAAGTATTTCTCATGGATGAAGCACTTATGCTTCCTAAATATGCATTTTATGCAATGGACGAAATTCTGCGTAAAACTGGAAATGCAACTTTGCCATTCGGTGGAAGAATTATGGTTTTAGGAGGAGATTTCAGACAGTGTCTTCCAGTTCAACCGCGAGCGAATAAACAAGAACTTATTGACTTATCAATTAAAAAGAGTGTGCTTTGGTGTAAATTTAGGAATTATTCACTGGATGAGAATATGCGGGTTGATCCAGAACAAAGAGACTTTGCAAACTATATTTTAAAAGTTGGTAATGGAGAATTACCGATTAGGTCTTTAGATGAGATAGAGCTACCCGAAGACATAATTTCAAATGGAAATCTCATTGATGAGGTTTTTAGTTTTTGCTTTGTCAATGAAAATTATGAAGAGATGAAAAATAGAGTTATACTTGTTCCTCTTAACAAAGATGTTGACAGGTTAAATACTGAAATTATTTCGAAATTACCCGGAGAGTACAAAACTTATCACAGTTACGATACTGTAAATAACCAACCCGAAGGAGGACTTCAATTTACTGTTGACTTTTTAAATTCTGTTGAAAATTCCGATTTACCACCTCATGAACTTATACTGAAAAAAATGCTATTATTATGTTGATGCGTAATATAGATGCTATTTTTCTTATGCGTTTATAAAATGGTAGCACATTTTTTGTTTGTTTGCTGCAATATATTTTAATATTAACAGTTAAAATTCTTTAATTTATAGCATTGCAGTAGAAAGTTATTTAAATGTGATGATTTATTAAAATGTCTGATGATACATTGGCCTTTGCAATGGTACAAGATTAATTGTTACTGAGCTGTGCAATCATATTATTAAAGCAAAAATAATAACTGGTAAACACTGTGGCCCAGATGTACATATACCAAGAATCACACTTCAATCATCAAAAGGTCAACTTGGTTGCGCAATATCTAGACATCAGTTTCCTGTAAAAGCAGCATTTACTATGACAGTGCATAAATCACAGGGCCAAACTTTTGACTTTGTAGGTGTTGATCTGAGAGTACCAGTTTTTATGCATGGAATGCTTTATGTAGCTTTTTCAAGAGTTAAAAGAAAAACATCATTAAAAGTACTTTTGCCGATAGAAAGTCAACGCCATACTCGTAATATCGTCTGGAAAGATATCTTAAACCATTCAAGAACTACAGAAATGGATTACTGTTTTAATGAAAATGCAGAAGATTTAAATTTCAGCTTCGATTTGGACTAATGCAATTCAGGCACTGTTCTTATGCGTTTAATGTGTTAATAAATTTTTCTTATGCGTTTATAAAATTATAGCACATTTTTTGTTTGTTTGCTGCAATATATTTTAATATTAACAGTTATAATTCTTTAATTTATAGCATTGCAGTAGAAAGTTATTTAAATGTGATGATTTATTAAAATGTCTGATGATTTATAAAATATATGTATAGTTATAAATTTGTAAAACTAACATAATTATTCAGCCTTAAACTTTTATATCCCACAGTGTACTCACCCAACAACAAATTTATTATCATCTCTAAGTGTTTTTGTTCTTATATATTTTCGTTTATGTGTTTTATTTCTTAAAAAATAAAAGAGCGATACAAATGTTCTAAGAATAGGGGAAGAAGTTACGATTGGCGCTACAGGCACCCAAGAGTTAATTTAAAATCGTTATATTTTTAATATTTTAGTATTAAGCCACTTTTACAGAGAACAAGTTATGATTGGCGCCGCAGGCGCATAAGATTTTATTTAAAAATATTTGAATTTTCAATATTTTTATATTATGCGACTTTTAGAGAGAACAAATTACGATTGGCGTCGCAGGTGCCCGAGAGCGTGTTTTTTGGTAAACATTTTCTTGGGTCTCTGGCCAGCTGCCTGGTGAAGCCAGCTAGTATTTCTTATACGTAACAGATAAATGTTTAAAAACTTTGTATTTTCCATTTTAATTTCAGAAATCTTATCTGGTTAATATATTTGACATTTGTTGTATATTATTATTCTATTAAGAGTATAAGAGGGCAAGCTTAATATATTTTTGCATTTTTTTTTTTTTTTTTTTTTTTTACTGTAAACTTCACTTATTGATTGACTATTTCTTATATTTAACTCTGGATTTAATATATGACTATAATTTACAGTTAAGTATAACATTAATACATAATTCATATTTGTAGTTAAATTTAACTTCATATTTCAGTAAAATCGATTTTTTTTTTTTTACTTTATGTATAATTGAAACATGCAAATGTGATAAAACTAACGGATAAAATGAGTTTTTAAAATGACTTCTTAAAATGTAAATTTATAATCGAATCGTCGGAAGAACTAATTAAACTGTTGTTTCTATGAAGGTCTAATAATTTTCTATGTTCCATCTTTCTAATGCTTTATTATAATTTTTTTTTCATGTCTATATAACAAATGTATATTTTTCTAGTAGTTTTCGTTGAACAAAATTTTGGTCTATGGGGGATTTTTTTCATTTTTACACTTGCAACTCTAGTTTTTTTTTTTTTTTTTTTTTTTTTTTTTTGCCATGAAATCCAGGAAATGTTATTGTGCATTTACAGGCTGTAACTCCAAACAACTTTGATTTAGCAGCAGCGATGAAGCATTCTGCTTTTATTTTAATCTACTTTTAGTTTTAACTCTGTTTTAAGACTTTCTGAAATTGTGACATGCATCACGATAAGTTTTATTAATTGTACTCCTCTACTATGGACACAGTTGGTATTGAAGTTTTACAGCATTTCCTAACTAATGCAATCGGCAATAGTAAAAAATGCAGGCGTTGTCTTCGAATATAATGACAATTTGTAAATCTTATTGAAACAGCATAAAAATTCATCGTCAAATGATGGCAAAGTATTTGTAACCCAGTACTTTCGGTTCAGTAAAAAGCGAAAACGTATAAAATTGTCTGATAGCAATTGTCGAAAACAATTAAAACTATTTCTAAAATGACTTCCCCCCGCCCAGAATATATAAAATAAGCCAAATTAGAGAAGAATCTTTAAGTGATTGAGAAAAATGGATGCCATATTTGAAATTAGCGCACTAAATAATATAAAAATCAGTTATTACATTGCAAGCATTTTTTTTATGACTCAAATTTTGCAGGCCTGGATAATTATATACAGCAAAAAAAAAAAAAAAAAAAAAATCTTTACACTTGAGAGGCAAAGAAAAAAAAAATGCATGTCAATTGCCGTTCCCGCCATAAAAATGTGTTCCACTTTAGTGATGATACATGATATTAGTCGGTCATAGACGACCTTTTCCTATCCCATTAACACTCAGTTCGCTTCTTGGACTTTTAGAGTAAGGCTGTATGCTCTTTGTTTCCATCGGCCAACATTCCGTTTATTTGTCAAAAATTTGAGAATTTTCATTGATATTCTCACTCCACACAATGGGTTAGAAAAAACGTAAAGTGGAAGATAAATCTTATTCTTTGGTTCTGCTAGAGAAGGGATTCTCTGTGATTGATGTAGTTACAGATCTGGCAGATAATTCTAGGCGTAGCCAAATATAAAATATCTTTACAAGGTCATTAAAATGTAATCATTTAAGACAAATTCTTAACATTCTAGTCGTTTATTGTAAATATCACATTGCAGTCCGTATTTTGTCATCTCATCTTTACATTTTATTACCAAATGCAGCCTTTTAGGCACGGATCTCTGGCTACCATTATCAGATGGCTACAACTGGTTACATCTAGAATGACCTCCGAGATCTCTGGCTACATCAGTCACAGAGATCTGGCTACATCAGTCACTTCTCTAGCAGACTCAAAGCATGATTTCTCTTTCATTTTAGACTTAATCCGACCCACTGTGTGGAGTGAGAATACCGATGTAGGTTCTCAAACTTTTAACAAATGAACGAACTGGCTGGCTGGCGGAAACAAAGAACATACAGCCTTACTCTAAAAGTCCACGAAGCAAACTAAGTGTTGATAGTATAGGGAAAAGTCGTCTGTGATCGACACTACACCACGTGTGATCACTGGGATTCGACACATTTTTATGGCGAAAACGGCAACTGACATGTAATTTTTTTTTTTTTTTTTTTTTTTTCCCGCTCAAGTGCACAGTTTTTTTGCTGACGCTGTGTATATATATATATATATAAACTTTTAGATTAATATTATTATTATTATTATTTTAATTGAAAAAAAAACTTTATTTCTAGCTATCTTCGTATTATTCTCAGTAGACGCCCATGAAAGAAATTTTAATTTTACTACAAAAAAGTAGTTTCCAGTTAGAAAAGCGGTAAAATACCTCTATAAATTTTAATCACATAAATACATACAGTAGTTGAATACAGCATGCATGTAAATCTTCATATTTTTAAATCGCAAACTTCTGCGAAAGTGTAAAGCATTAAATTGTCTTTGCGGATTTTCGAAAAGATAGGTATAAAAAATCTAATTTAAACTTCAAATTTAGTTAAATGGAATGACAAAAATACTTTTGAATTATAAAATGTATTCCTCATCATGTATAAAGAGTTTTTTTGTGAATATGTGTAATTTTAAAGGATATATCGTAGCTATAGAGAACATATTTAATATAAAAAAGGATAATTTAAAATGGAATGTTTATCTTATTACAAGAAGTGAATAACACACCTATTTTTAGAAATGATTGCAAAATCTAATTTCAGAGATCAATGTTCATTTAATGAACCGACATATAGATAAAGATAATTTTTTATTAATAAGTGCTTGATACCATTTAATTTAGTATCATAAAAATCCCTCCAGGGAATCATAATGGACTTCAAATTATTCTTGAAAATTGATACATAGTTACATCCAAAGAACGTATTACTTCAGTGAGATCATCAATTTGTGAAGAGATTAATATAAATTCATGAGTTTAACAGATAAAATGTAATAATTAAAGTAAATTATATAATAATCTCAGAGGATTCCAGGTAATTCACGTGCAACAAAATGTTGATGGTATTAAATATTTCAATTTCAAGATAATTTAAATAATTTAATTATTGTTTCTGTAGTGAAACATAAAATTTCAAGATATCTTGACTAAGTAAAAAGAAGTTCTATAAATTATTCATTTTTATGTATTTTTATGGATTAATATATTTCTGAAAAATACTTTTTTTTTTAATCACTTACAGTCCTTATTTTGTTGCTTTAAACGCATATAGTATAGAAAAAAAGGAATTTTTTAAATAAATTTATAAGAAAAGTTATCTCAAACTTTAGCTTTTATCGTTATATTTATCCAATATAAAACTTATTTGTTTATTTATTTATTTATTTTACATTACTGCATAGATCTCAACATTTTAATGAATTTCGAAGCTCTTTTAGCTCCGCCATTATCTCGCACCACTTTATTTATAATATATATATTTTTTTTTCTATATCTAACAATAATAAAGTAAGAAAAAAATATTCTAATAAATAAATAAAAATAAAAATAAATAAATAAGGTGTATGGACACACGGCTATAAATTCTCGAGAATAAACTA
Organism: Salticus scenicus; assembly: GCA_963930645.1. NCBI lineage: Eukaryota > Metazoa > Arthropoda > Arachnida > Araneae > Salticidae > Salticus > Salticus scenicus. The sequence continues at coordinate 31,590,144 of OZ005656.1, forward strand.
AAATTTTTGCAGCACTGATTTCTATCAAGCGCTACGAATTACATTCGTTTACTCATCCATATTTCGTTCCATAAATAATTCATAATTGAAAATTACATAAGTCCGAAACTTAATTTATTACTTTGAGAGTGGATATCATAGATAAGTGTCATAATGCTCAACTTTAAATTAATAATTATATTACTATGTTTTTAAAGCAGAGTTAATGTTTTAAATATAGATATTGGTAAATATTTGTTAAATAATGTATTATAACATCCAATTTAATCTGTACACTAACACATTTATGTTTAATTTTATATTAACATTAAAGTAAGCATATAGCAATAAAATGTAAGGTGCCTTATGTGATATAGAAATTAAACTAGAGAAAAAAAAATAAATATAATTTTCTAAAGAAATTTTAAAATATATTTAAATGCATTTGTCATAATTAGCGAATTTATCAAGATGATTATTCAAGCAGTAAAGATTAATTTGAATGATACCGAAAACACAAATAGAGAAAATTTAGAGATTTTTTTTTTTTTTAAGTACAGTTTGTGAAACTGATCTCAGTGTTACACTAAATGCAATGGTAGTATTTTAGACCAGACGATTTCGCAGTTTTGTTAATCGCTAAATTTAAAAACGTTTTCAAGAAATATAAATCTATCTTTTTCTATATTACGGTAAATAAAAACTAAAAAAAAAAAAAAAAAAAAAAAAACTATCCCGGCACTTTAAATTTGGATATATATATAGAAAGACAGGTGGAGTTGTTATTATTCAAGAACTACAATTTGAAAGATGTCTGTAACTGAGTATCTATGTGTAACACGTGTAAAACGTGTTACAGATGAGTAAACCGTATAAAACACGTGTAAAGTATGTGTAACACGTTTTGCACTACGCCTGTTTTACACATAATTAACGGTATTTATGACACCTGCCATATATATATATATATATATATATACTAGCTGACCCGACAAACGTTGTTTTGTCATATAAATTATTTCTAGAGAACATTTTGCTAGAAAAAAAATAACTAACTTATTGTAAGTGTGTTAGGATGTGGTATATAAGTGGAAGATGTATGGAGCGCTGTGAACGGTGAAAGAATATAAAAATAACAAAACACCAATCATTTATTTTTTTTATTTATTAAAATTGATTCTTTAAAATTATATACATATCGCTACTTATAACAATATTACTAAAAAACAATATCATTCCCTTAATGCAACAGAGTGTACAATATTTTTTGTTATCCCATCTTTCGCCAATACAAACAAACTGGATGGTTTGCCCACTCGAGAGCCACGTATAATTGTCCGTGTGAAAAACATGATGTGCTCAAATCTAAGCCACAGACAGACATCGTTTGGCCCTGAGACTTATTGATAGTCATTGCAAATGCCAATCTAATTGGAAATTGAGGGCGTTTAAATTGAATTGGCACATCTGTGTGTATAATAGGAATTCGCAGTAGTAATATATTTTCACCTCGGAATTTGTCATTTAAAATGATGGCTTCGATAACATTTTTCATTAATTTTTTTATGACTAATCGCGTGCCGTTGCACAACCGTGGTGGGTTCAAATTACGAAGCAAAATAACCGGAGATCCAACCTTCAGCTGTAAAATATGCGGTGGCATGCCTGGTAAATCCAATGAGTTTAAAAACTTTGTTGGATAATTTACAGCTTCGGTGGCGTCGCAAACTGTATCATTAGATTTGTATGACACCAAGTCTCCTGGTAACAAATGTTGTATCTTGAGATTCAATTCGTTGACGTCCACATTTTTTGCTGCTAAAATTCCTCTTTCTGCCAGCCATTCATGATTTGTGTATCGTCTGTGTATATCGGGAAATATCTGGTCAATAAGAGCATCTTGAGAATCAATGATTGTGCAGAAATCGGTCGGTAATTTTATGCATCCAGTTTCATCTGTAGTAACTTTTCCATCGCCGATATCTAACAATTGATTTGAGAATGTTTCAGCGGATGGATCTTGAAGCTTTTGAACGCACAAATTTACTTTCAGTTGTACTTTTTCAACATTAAGCCACAATGACGATGATTTTAAGCACGCGTTGATCTCATCAGCGTATGTTGAACACGGAATAACGGAAATGCTTGTCTGAAATCACCTGAAAAGAGTAACAGAGTGCCGCCAAATGGTTTGTCATTGTTTTTTATATCTTTCAATGTCCTGTTCGACGCCTCAATCGAATGTTTGTGTTCCATAGTGCATTCATCCCAGATAAGAATTTTACACTATTTCAGCACTGTGGCCATGGACGATTGTTTTTTTATGTTGCACACTGCGTCTGGGTTATTTTGAATATTTAGTGGCAGTTTAAATAATGAATGAGCTGTTCTGCATCCATCCAATAAAGTTGCCGCAATGCCAGATGATGCAACAGCCAATGCGATGCCATTATTTGATCGTATTTCGGCGAGAATTAGCGAAATAAGGAATGTTTTGCCAGTTACACCTGGTGCACCCCAAAAAAAAGAATCCACCTTGTCCTGCCAAAAATGCGAGCATGATGCGGTCGTAAATGGTTCTTTGTTCTTCATTCATTAGTGGGACATTGCGAGCAACAATCGCTGCCATTTCTACAGTATTGTATTGTAGTTCACGATTCAATTCAGTGCTTATTAAATCAGATGCAATTCGATTTGTTGAATGCATACCGAAATGACTGAGTGGTACGTTGGCAATGATAATGCAAAGATCTTCAATAGCAATCAATGCTTCATTGTACATAGCGTCACTGAATACTATCGTTAGATCGTTGCACCGTGAACGATGTTGATGCAATATATCATTAGTCATTGAATCTTTGTGATTATCCCATAATGTCTCTGCTCGGGCTCAGAAACATGTAGTCAACACTATAGCGAATAGTAGACGAATTTGTTTTGCTGTACAGTTCAGTCCTACTTCAGCAAGCATACACTCCCACTGGTTGTCGTCTTCCAGCAAGCCGAGTGCAAGGCATGCATCTTTATACGTTGGATACTGTTGTCCATTCACTTTACGTAAATCTTGAAATGACAAAGGGCCGATGACATTAACCAATAACAGTCGAAGATAAAAGCACTCAGTCTGCCTTGGATTGACCGTAAATACTCGTTCCAAGGTGTTTGATTTGAATAAACCGGGACATGCATCAATCGGTGTGCCTTGCTTGCGGGGCATCCATTTTTTTGTTGGAGCCCATGTGAAATAGCGTGGTACTTCTGAATAGAGTAATGTCTGTGCAAAAGCACCAAAAGCATCCGCACGATTACACAATTCAAAATATTCGGTGAGTGTAGTTTTTGGTGGATTTATAGCACGATCAATCGCTGTCTCGCTCGTGAAATATACGCGCTGGCCATTTTCAAGATGGACGGCTAAATGAAGAACTGCTGGATCCCGTTCACGAATTGGGAAACCAAAAATACGCCAAACAGCTTCATTGGAGCTCACGTACCGGCCAGTTTGGTAAAGTGCTATTTCATCGTTGTTATTCACCAGAGGAGCATTCACATTGGTATTTTCAACTCGAAATACAGCCATATCACTGCCTTTATTCACATACTTGCAAATGTATTTGATGCTCTTCACTGAACTGTAGAACTGAACATAATATGAGCATTGAATGTTTTGCTCAGCAGAGGCGAATATGGGACCACCCATCGGTTATCAATGTCAATATCTATGTTGTTGACAAAGATGACCGCCATAGATGATAAGATTGTCCGCCATTATCTAGAATTCTTCGACGATATATTGGATATCCGTCAACATTTGTGATCGTGAAATTTTTCGGAAACTTTTAGTACATTTTCCATCTGCACAAATAATAATTGCCTAAAAATTCATTTTTCATTTTAACATAAAATAACTCCGTCGGATAATGACGAATTTTTTAAAAGAATATACCATTTTAACTAATTTTAACATTTTAACAATATTAACGTTGAAAAATATTTTAAACACTTACGGTTAAAAATTCATTTTTCATTTCAACATTAAATAAATTCTGACATCGTGTTTACGATTCTAAAATATTAACTTTGAAAAAAATATTTTAAACACTTCGTAAGATACGGTTACGATTCTAAAAATATTAATTTTGAAAAAATATTTTAAACACTTCGTAAGATACGGTTAAAAATTCATTTTTAACACGCTTTTATTAGCTTCACCTGTATGTATGTATGTATGTTTGTAATTTCTCTGGGAGCAAACAAAAACTTTATATTGTAAAAAAAATACTTTCCCTACGTGAACGATGCGGCGTCGGGGTAAGGCGCCGCGCTACGAATCTAAAGGTCCAGCGTTCGACCCCCGTAAGGGGAGATTTTTTAAAAATGGTTTTTGTTAATTCTAAGTTATTTTAATTAAAGATTTAAATGTATGTAAATATTACGGTATGTCACTCACACGATTTTCTCTTACCCTGAATTTTAATACTAAGATAGATATTTCGTGCTTTTTAGTTCACATTTCTATAAAAGCGTGTTCTTTAATTTTTTAAAACTATAATATTATTCATTTCAACATTAAATAAATTCTGACATCGTGTTTACGACTACTCACGCCATCTAGGTGGAAAAGTTGTTGAAAAAGTTGGTTAAAAATTAATTAAGAAAGAACTAATTAAGTTACAACTTTCATTTGTAAATCTAAACCATTCTCGAATCCACCTGAAGACACACAAAAAATTTCATTAAACTCAGTCCAGCCGTTTAGGAGGAGTTCAGTGACATACACACGCACAAAAGAAATATATATATAAAGATATATATATATATATTTTTTTTTTTTTTATCGTGATTAGCTTCTGACAGCAGTTGTCACCCTTCACCACTCGTTTACAGAGCTACTTAAAAGAACTAGAACATGCTGGAACTATGCTTGGAAATCGCTGGAATTTCATTTCAGGTTATGCTGTGTGTTATTAACGTAGATTAAAATTTAAATACATAATGTGGAGTGCATTATTTATCGAAATCCTACAAGGCTACCATTTATAAAGCGAAATTACCCTCGATAGTGAATGTAATTGATGGAAGTGTTTTATTATAGAATTGAAATGCACTGTTAGAAACAATCGTGTGGGCACCATACTAGATATTTATTTCAATGTTGGCTATTTATCAAGACATTTGGCTACTGTTTTTAACTTGGCGAAAACGGTTTGCTGCAATATTATACAAAACTGAATTTGGAAAAAAATCATTTGGAAATTACCACCGCCAAGTTAGCAAAGCTTGACTAGTTCAATAAAAAGACTTTTGCTACTTATTATAAAAACGATATCACGATCACTAAAATTTATGACATCTGCCATACTTTTTTTTTTTTTTTTGTCTGGATTAGCTTCTGACAACACCTGTAGAGACATTTAGATCAACGTTAGTTCTTTTCTCATCAACGCAGTTTTTGGCTAGACAATGTGCTACTGTGAGCTGATTTTACATTCAGTTTTCGTAAAAATATTCTTTAACACTTTTGTTTATATATTCTTCACTATTGCCAGTACTTATCATTTCTGGCTTTTTACTAAATTATTTCGTAGAGAATATGATGTCCTCCTTCTAATCTCCCTTAATCTTCATTTAAATTTGCTACTTATTAAAAACAAATATATCGGAGTGTGATTATAATTAAAGTTACGATTTCAAAACGTTATAATTTTAAAACTACCCATCAGAGCGATTTTACCAGAGCAATCGTGAAGTAATAAAATTTGGCTTGAGGAGATAAAACGTAGTTGCAACGTGTTCCTATAGATGTCGATGGTACTGTCAGGGGAAACGCCTAAATTGGCTCATTAAACGCAGAAATGCTGTTAGCAACACAATAGAATAGTAGGAAACAATAGACTTTAAGGGTTTACTACATTTACTTTCGCAAAAAAAGACAAGAATGCATGTTTACAGCGGAAACAGTCATAGTGAAAAGAGAAAAAGAGGAGCTTCTTGAAACCAATACTTTACTGATAATTAACGGCCCATTTCAAAACTATTTTTTTTCTTTTGTCAAACAAAATTTCATTGCCTCACAATTGCTCTGGTAGAATATGAAATCGCTCTGAGTTTTAAAATTATAGTGGTTTGAAATCTTAACTTTAATTAGAATCACCCTGTATATCTGAAATATTTGACAACGAATGTTGGGTAAAACTATTTTTCACCTAAAATTAGCTGATCTGCATACATTGCTGTGGACAAGTTTAAACATGTGTCCCCCTATTTGAGCAGTTTATGGATATGATGTGATAAATAATTTTATGCATTTTTAACATTTCATATTCAAAATTTTTTGTATGTTCCGCATATGAGTTATTTAGAGTTTAATTATGTTATTGATAAAAAGTTTTTGTAATTTTTTCGTCTATATCATTATATAATACTAAAATGGGGAGTAGTACAGTTGCGTATAACTTAAGCGCATTCTTCTTATATTTTGCGTACATTTGTTCATTTTTTACACATTATAATTATGCATGCATTATAAATTATTTCAACATCAAGCGTTAAGTAAAACTGTTGTTTACTGAAATAAATTGCATCTATTCTAAGTGGATTTCTGCACAGATTGAAAATTAGTTTTAATTCTGGCGCATAAAGGATTTCTTTCAGTGTGTGTTTCTTTTTTTCTTTATTCCTATGTACACAATTTATTTCTTTAAACTCTCCTGATCCATACGACGTGGCAGTGATACACTTATTTCTTTGATAATGTATTTGAAGAATGTACAAGGAGTCTTGCATTTTTAATTCAATACACATGTATAATATATATTATATTTTAGCCTGCTGCTTGATAGTGATAGAGCAGTTTTTGAGTAAAATCCATTTTTTTTTCTTTTAATAATATATTATTATTATTATTATTATTATTATTATTTTAATTATTATATTGCTTTATTTTAGTTTGTAATATTTTATTCTTACCTCACTAATAAAAGATTTTTCATCTTTGAGTAACTGACATCATGAAAATTAAAAAGTACACTGTAAAAAAAAAAAAAAAAAAATCCCGTAAGATTACGAGAAAAACAAGGCAACAAAGATTCCAGACAAAGTCCGTAAGAAAAAAAAAGTTCAGATCGTAAATTAAGTATATAATGTCCTTAAATCACGTTACATGTCCGTGAAAAAGTTTTGCCTGTAAAAAACATTATTATTATTATTATTATTATTTTTTTTTTTTTTTTTTTTTTTTAACAGCGTACAATAGTTTTAAAATAAAAATTATACGTTTGTTTTAAAATTTATTATTGTAAACACAAAAATTACTATAAGTAGTAACTAGCTGGAACCCGTCGAATTCGACGGTCACTTTATTGATCGTAATGTTTCAAAAATCATCGCATCATCATTTAAATGTATTTCGTGTTAAAAGATCTAATATAATTTACGGCATTTCACTTAAAAAAAGAAATTCAGGAAAATGCTTATAAATAGAAATACTATATATGACATCACTTTCTACAAAGTACTGTCAGTGTGACATCAAACTGACTCCAAATAAACAGTTGCTATCTTTTATTTTCTATTTCATTTAATATTAAGTCTACATGTTATCTGACCCGCCCGGCGTTGCCCGGGCACATGATAATAACCTTAAATAAACCTTAAATTTGTATGATTTTATATCTTTAACTCAATTTTGTTTGAATTTCTGTTTTTAAATGAAAGCATCACGAAAAAAAAATTAATCAGATATAACAAATAAATTACCTCGAACCGAAAGAAACTCTGCCCTGTGACCCTGGTGCCTGCGGCAGCGCATACACGGGCCACTAATAACATGAAAAAAATCCCAAATTTAACCTGGAACCGAACGAACTCGCCCGCCGTTTCCCGTGCCCATGATAATAACCTTAAATTTGTATGATTTTATACCTTTAAGTCGCTTTTTTTTCTAATTTCTATTTTTAAATAAAAGCATAAATAAAAAAAAAAAAAAAAAAAAAAATCAGCTATACCAAAAAAATTACCCCAAACCGAACGAAACTCTGCCTTGTGACCCCGATGCCTGCGGCAGCGTATACACGGACCGCTAATAACATGCAAAAATTCTCAAAAATTAACCTAGAACCGAACGAACCCGACCGACGTTGCCCGAGCCCATGATAATAACTGTTTTGTTCGAATTTCTATTTTTAAATTAAAGCATCGCGAAAAAAATAATCATCTGTAACAAAAAAATTACTTCAAACTAAACGGAACTCGGGCTCGTGAATCCTGTGCCTCCGGCAGCGTATACACGGACCGCTAATAACATGAAAAAATTCTCAAAACTTAACGTAGAACCGAACGAACCCGACCGACGTTGCCCGGGCCCATGATCAGTGCTGCCAGATTTGAGGGAAATTTTTATTCAACTGCCACCGTTAAATTTTACTTTTAACAATTGCCTAATCACATCGAAAATTTCATTAAAAGATGTTGCGAAACTATTAACAAACCGTTGAAATTAAAATTTAGTGGTGGCTGTTAAATAAAAATTTCCCTCAATCTGGCAGCACTGCCCATGATAATAACTATTTTGTTCGAATTTCTATTTTTAAATGAAAGCATCGTGAAAAAAATAATTATCTGTAACAAAAAAATTACCTCAAACTAAACGGAACTCGGGCTCGTGAACCCAGTGCCTACGGCAGCGTATATGCGGGCCGCTAATAACATGAAAAAATTCTCAAAAATTAACCTTGAACCGAATGAACTTCTGACTCGTGTTTCCGCTGCCTGTGGCTGCAGCACTGTATAGCAGGCATGCTATGCACGTGCTGCCAAATCTACTTTCCTCTACCAAGTGGCGCAATATGTTGTATACGAACATCAACAATATCCTTGAATTTACAAGACATTTCAAATAAGGTGTCACATGGTGGTGTCAACTGCAAAGCCTTTAGTTGCACTTTCCACCACCAGGGGGCACAGTGTGTTCTGTACAAACATCACTGACGGTCAGGAAATACCGAGACCTTTAAAATAAGGTGCAACATGATAGGGTCTACAGCGAAATCACCTGGTTCCATTTTTCACCACCTGGGGTCGCACTATATTGTATACAAACATCCCCAATCGACATGAAATTTCAAGACCTTTAAAATGAGGGGCTACACGTGTGGGTCTAGAATGGATTTCCCTCTCAAATTACTTTCCCCCCTTTCCCCCCTCCAAATCTACTTTCCCCCTTTTCCCCCCTTTTAAAATCGAAAATTCCAAATTCGCAGAAAGTGATTTTTTAGTATTCGACTCTAGCCCCCATATGTGCAATTTCTTCACCGTGAAAAAATTTGGAGCTTACTTAAGCTCGTAAACGTGTTTTTAACCCGTTTCCCCCCGGGGGGGGGGACGGTTCGAGTTTTTTTATTTTTCTCTTTTCATTGCACATCTATAGACCAAGACCTTTTTTTAGACACCTCAAACAAATTTTTACACCAAGTAGTTCTCTCAATATAGTGGAGACAGACAAAAACATGTTTCAAATTAATATATAGATGAAATACTAACAAAATTTCTTTATCAATATTTGTGATGATATACGAGGCCATTTAAAGATTGTTTGGAAACGAAAAATGTTATTGGTGATAAATATCTTTGTGATTACTTTTTTAAAGTTTGCAGTCTAATTTTACCAAAATCATAATATATATATATATTTTTTTTTAATCCAGACATAAATAAATATTATATATTTTTAAAGAAAAGAATATATTTCATTAGAAATATATATTAATATATTATTTTATTATTTTTATTTCCAATCGTTAGGTATGTAATTAGTGAAGTTTGATAATTTAATACAAAATCTAAATAATCTAGAATATTTCATGGATATTAAAGACATAAATTTGTAGTAGAAAAGTAAAGTTGTTTTAGAAACATTGTTTAAGTAGAGGAGTAGCTATTTTATTCTGCATTTGTTAGTTTAAATGAATGAATATATATGATGTGTTACATTTATTTATTTATTTTACTTATTTATACAGATCAGATGTCATGTACACGCACACACACACAAACATATATAAATATATATACATATCATTTATTTCTGTTGATTCAATTCCGACGAAGAAATTTAAAGGTATAATTTACTAATTAGTTCAATTTCAAAGTGAAATTCATATTTATTTTAACACAAGCCGGATAATTGTTTTTATTATTCTGATAACGATTAAATTACCGTCGTTTGCAAAAGCTTAAGACCAGTAGCCGATTTTCAGTATTTTAAGAAATTGCATCATTTGCGCAGATTATTGCGTCTTCTCATGTACTGATTGCATCAGAAGCATTCTACTGCTACAAATAAAAGTACTCGGCACATTTATTGCCAATTGTCTATTGGATTTTGTCGTAGACAGTGCTATTGTGTAATTATTGTAATGGGCAAAATCCTCCACTTAATGTTACAAAATGGTAAAAAATATTGACCCTGGAAGAAATTGGATTTTTTGAACGTCAAATAAATTCGAGAGTAAATGTGAGCAAGACAGCTGTGCATCAAGCTAAAAGTAAATTTAAAATTTCGGGAAAATTTGTGGACCTTAAGAGTCATTTCGTTTTCGTACTTGGAGTAAGTGGGTTTCCTTGCAGGTTTATGGGATTATAAACCAAAATCGTTGGCCAAAAATCTTGAAATATTACTCAAACTAACGATGGTGCCTTTTGCAGTCAGATAATGTCTAATCTTATTAGTGGAGGTCCTTGGATCTCGTACGACCATTCTTCTTATTACATGATCATTAGGGTGGTTCGAAAAAATCGATTTTTTTATTTCAGAATCGCGTTACCTCTGAAATGTTGTAGTTTGGTATCCTCAATTGGGGAAAAAAAAAAAAAAAATTCTAAGTTGACATCTTCAGTTCGCGCATGAGGCTGAAAGTTTGATAAAATATGTTAAAAATTGAAATTTTCAAAAAATAATAAAATTAGTTTTTTTGTAATTTTTTATAATGCAACAGCCATGAAATGTTAGTATATAGCGTACTTTCAACTTAAAAATATATATATATATATATATATATATATATATATATATAACTTTTAGATGATATATTCTATTCGCGCATGAGGCTTAAAATTTGAAAAAAAAATGTCAAAAACTGAACACAAACAGTAATTGACCGGCAAGTGCTAAGTTGGCGCCGCGCAGTCGCATTCTTATTCCACCGCCGACTTGTCTAGACAGTAGACACATTCTAGTAGATAGTTTAAAGGCTTTGCTCTCACTTTGTCAGTCAGTTAGTAGCCGCTAAGGAAGTAGCATCTTTAATTTGTAACTGTAAGTGAATCACAAAGTGCAGCGCGTTTTACTTTGAGTAGATTAATTTGTAAAGTTATTGGATATTTTTATGCTCAAGTTTTGTTATATTGTTCTCCTTTCTCCAAATAATAAATAATGAGACCCCCGAAAACTTCTAAATGCTTAAATGTTCGTCCGTTTTTCGGTGCATCAAAAGCGTTAAGTCAAACGCTTAAGTGTTTGTCCGTTTTTCGGTGCACCAAAAGCGTTAAGTCAAAGTGTTTTACCCACATGTGCAGATGTTTTGTTAGCTTGTTTTGAAGAAACAACAAAATCTGTAAAAAACGAATCTTTTTCAAAGATTTCAGATTGCATTGCTGCTCAAATAGAAGAACTGTACTGTAAAGCTTCTATACCAACGGTCAGTCATGAACGTATTGTTAAATTGATAAAGGATTACCATAATATGTGCTACACATTAAGAAAGTCATTTAGAGCCTGGAGGAAAGTATCTGGGACATTTGACACCTCCAAGGGCCACTGGAAGTGAAATAGCTAATAGTATCTTTTGCTATTTAGAAAACAATAACTTTAGTTATGTTAAGCTTGTTGCAGTTGGATGTGACGGAACAGCGACCAACACAGGATGGAAAAACGGTGTTATTCGCAACCTTGAGCTTAAACTTGGTCGTCCTTTACAATGGCTTATATGTTTATTACATTTCAAATAATTTCCGTTGAGACATTTTGAAAGTGTAGATGGTGATACTACAGGATCCACACGTTGTGAAGAAGTTGACTGAATATGAAAAACCCCCTGTTGCTAATTTTGAAACGATTAATAATGAGGAGATAAATGTGACCAAAACTGACTTAAGCAAGGACCAACAGTATTTACTTAATATTTATCGAGCAGTCAAGACAGGAAGTGTGCGCCAGAACTTGCTGTGAAAGATCCTGGTTCTCTTAGTAACTCTAGGTGGTTCACTTGTGCAAATAGCATCTTAAGACTATATATTTCTGAAGTAAAACCTTCTGACTATATTAAACTGCTGGTAAGCTATATTATGAAAATATACGCTCAAGTATGGTTTGGAACTAAAATGCATCCCTCTGTAAAGTTTGGAGCAGTTTACGTGTTTAAATTAGTACAGAAGACAAGACAGCTGCCCGACAGGGTACGTAAAATAATTCAGCCTGTCATTTAGAGGAATGCGTATTTTTATCATCCCGAAAATCTTTTAATTACAATGGTACTAGATGAGAGAGTGCACGTAAGACAGCTAGCTTTTCGAAGATTGCTAAAAGCAAGAAAACAAGAACCAAAAGGGAAATCGGTGCGAACTTTTCAACCACCGACCTTAAATTTTGTAGCTTCAAATCACATTGTACTTATTGATTGGTCCAAGTGCAAACTAACACCTCCTCCAATAATGAGCAATGTGTCAGCGCACAGCCTAGAAGAACTTATTAATACTAATGTTCTCCCAGAGTTCGAGGTAATTAAATTTCCTTGCCACACGCAAAGTGTCGAAAGAATTGTAAAGCTCGTAACAGAATCTTGTACTAAAGTATATGGAGAAGGGAACAGGGATGGTTTCATAAAGACAGTTTTGCTCTCAAGGTCAACTATGCCATCATTTGACTATAAATCTCAATTTAAAACATTGCCAACACTTCTGAGGAATCTTAAAGACGCAAAAAATAGGTAAAATCTATAAATCATTTTGTAATTAGCTATGACATGCAATGTTATTATATACATATAAATGTGTGTGTAACTATACTTGTACGTATAATACTGTGATAAAAGGTTATATTCAACAAATTTAGAATTTTTAAAATACTTTTCAAACGTAAATATGTCACGTATGTATTATTGTATATTAAAAACGTAAATTGCAAATTTTGGGCGATTTTAGCCCAATTTAAGGCGTATGCGCGAACTAAAGATATTATGTAAAAGCTATGAAATATTTTTTTAGGTTCAAACTACGCTATATACTGACAATTTATGGCTTTTGCATTATAAAAAATTGAAAAAAAAAACTAATTTTGTTATTTTTGAAAATTTCAATTTTTAACATATTTTTTCAAACTTTAAGCCTCGTGCGCGAACTGGAGATATCAACTTAGAATTTTTTTTTTATTTTTCCCCAATTGAGGATATTAAACTATAACTTTTGAGAGGTAACGCGATTCCGAAATAAAAAAAATCGATTTTTTCGAACCACCCTAATGATCATTATGTGCACTCGTTTTTCTAGGGCGACCGCTTTGTTAAGGTCCACAAACTTTTCCGAAATTTTAAATTTACTAAAGGCTTGATGTGCAGCTGTTTTCCCCACATTTACTCTCGAACTTACTTGACTTTCAGAAAATCCAATTTTATGCAGGGTTAATATTTCTGACTTTTTTGTCACAATAAGTGGACGTTTTTAACCCATTACAATAATTACACAACAGCACGGTCTACGACAAAATCCAATAAACAACTGGCCACAAACGTGCCGGGAACCTTTATAAACCATTACAATAATTACACAACAGCACTGTCTACGACAAAATCCAATAAACAACTGGCCATAAACGTGCCGTGAACATTATTTATAGCCGTAGAATGCGTGTGATGCAATTAGCAGATAAGATGACGCAATAATCTGCGCAAATGATGCAATGTGTTAAATTAATGAAAATTGTTTATTGGTCAAACTTTTACAAATGACTGTATATCAACACTTACGCCAAATACAAGATTTATAATTATTTTACTAATGCATAAGTAGAGGTTTAAGAACCTGCATTACCTTCACATATTGGGAAATTTTAATTTAAAAATTCATAATTAGTATTTATATTTTTAATGATTTATACCTACTTTTGAAGTTTTTAAGAAACCGAGTACATTATTTTTATAACAATTAATAAAAATCCTTCCATTAAATAAGAAAATAAATTATTTTACATTCAATTAATCAAGCTATTCGAGTATAATTTATTAGAAATGTAGACTTTGCAACTGTCACAAATCACCATGACATAAGTTCGATATGGCTTTTATATTATGCATGGTGCAAGGTAAAATCGCAAGGACGTCTTTATCTCCGCAACTATTTGTCTTAGGCATATACATATAATTGCAACTTTTTTTTTTCCCTTTGAATGTAAACAATTTTTATATGAAATATTTAATATATTCATTCATTTACTTACTTATTTTTTTATTTATTTTTAAATTACAACAGCTAACTTTTTATACAGTACAAAGGCTTTTATAATCATATTTAGAAAGTATTGACTATCATGCTAACGAATATAACGCAAAAGGTGTCACATTTGTGCGCCAATTTTTTTGGATTTCTTACATTATTTCGGTTTTCATTAAGGTGTCAGTTAAAATTCCCTTAATAAAGCGCCAGAAAATGCAAAAAAATAATTTTAAAAAACGTTTAAATGCAATTTACATGTATTCTAACTACTTTGTTTATAATATCCGAATAGGCATATGTAACTTTTCCGGCTTTTAAATTAACTTACGTCACGGAAAATACTATACTCTTGTAAATTTTTTAGTATACAAGGTGTGGCTATTAAATAACGAAACTATTGCTGTAAAACATTTTATTTTAAATGTATACATATTTAGTTATTATCACCTTCAATATACACCCCCCTCTTTTCCATTGTTGGAAAAAGTGCTGGAAGTCTTGTTCTGTGAGTTTCTGCCTGAGGCGTGCCGCTTTTCCTTTCACATCTTCAACTGACTCGAATCTTGTTCTTTTTAATGCAGATCTGACTTTGGGGAACATATAAAAGTCACATGAGACCAGGTCAGGTTAATAAGGCGTATGGTCTAAAACTGGGATGTTGTACCTGGCTAACGTCTTGACAGACAATGCAGTGTGAACCGGCTTTTTGTCTTGATCGAGAACACATGACTTGTTCTTCCACAATTCAGGTCGTTTTTTTCTTACTCTTTCACGGAGTTGAGCAAGTATTTCAAAATAGTAATGATAGTCAGATCGAACCATTAGCGACTTTTTTGATATTTTCATTCGTTTTGGACGTGGAAGGGTGACCCGGACGATTATCATCTCTAACGTCTTCTCGGTCATCTTGGAAACGCTTGCACCGCTCAAAAACTCGCGAACGTGATAAACATTCATCGCCATAAACTTATTTCAATAAAATATAAGTTTCATTAGCAGTTTAATCAAGTTTCATGTGAAATTTCATGACAATTCTTTGCTCTACTTTTAGGCTTATCATGTTTTAGGAAAAACGAAACAGACACCTCTTACACACCTCTTAAAGGTTACGTCCAGACTGATTTCTCTACAAACACGGGAGGTGCTGCAATCGAAAAAGAAGGCTTTACGCTGCACAGCTGTCGGTCGTTCGGATTTGTCGTATATGTAGTTCATCTGCAGCAGCAATAGTCTCGTTATTTAATAGCCACACCTCGTACCTTGTGAATTTAAAATAAATCCTTGGCATTACGAACTAATAATGCATAAGACTAATTTTTTTCTGTTTTATTTTTAATTTTTTTTAAGAATTTGTAGAAAGTAAACGTTTTCATATATATGTATATAGGTATATATATATATATAGAGAGAGAGAGTTTGAAATAGAAAGTAATAAATAGGTATAATAGTTTAAGATAAGCGGGCGTGGTTATCAAAAAGTAAACTATAAATGTTAATAAATACAAAACAACGAATTAAACTACTTAAAAAAAAAAAAAAAAAAAAAAAAAAAAAAAAGTTTGCAAAATAAATCTTTATATGAAAAACAACTATCCACTTCCTCTTCAGTGGGTGGGAGTACCAGAAAAAACAATTTGTAAGAAAATAAAAATAGCTTAACAGATTTCAAAAACATGACGAAACCAGCATACTCCCAAAAACTGATAACAACGAAATTCTAAAACAGAAATAAATATCAATGTAGCAATTATGATTGATAAAAGTAACTCAGTTAAAATAATAATAAAATAGTAACTTATAAAAGTAACTTTATAAAGCACATGTTAGCTTGCCATGTTCCCACCCAGACCTGAAAGACGAAAACATATTTTATTAATTAGACTTACTGCAAAGGTAGAATTGTAGAAAAATAAAGCAGATCTACAGAATGGATATAGTGAATTCACATTCAGCGGCCTATAACCGGCACGGTCTTTTCCGGAATTCAAGTCTCATAGTCCAACCACTCTCAGTCGTTCGATCTCACGTAGCTGCATTTCCGACAAGAAGCACTCCATAATTTGGACTTTAGTAGCAATGTTGAAGAGGATTTTAAATTGAAAATCTGCTTTTTTTATTTCCAGAACCTAGTCACGTGGTCGAAAAGTATTTATTCCCGACCAAAAGAATAATCAGCAAACATAACTCAAAATTAAAGAAACCTTAGATACTTCTTGGAATAAGTCTTAATACTTGCGGGAAGGGGCCCCTCCCATCGTCAAAGGCAGCACGGTGGCGGCTTGCTTTGTTGTGTTGACTTGATCTTTTGTAGTCTCCATGATTCTACACCAGTTACAGTTAATTTATTGTGCTGGGTTGTTGCCATTACAGGTAAGAGGATTGAACAAGATTTTGAAATGCTGACTGAAATCTTGTTCAATCCTCTTAACTGTAATGGCAACGACACAGCACAAGAAATTAACCGTAACTGGTGTAGAATCATGATGGCTGCAAAAGATCAAGTCAACACAACAAAGAAAGCCGCCACCGTGCTGCATCTGACGATAGGAGGAGCTCCTTCCCGCAAGTACTAAGGCTTATTCCAAGAAGTATGTAAGGTTTCTTTAATTTTGAGGTATAATTTTGCTTCTTGTTTTTCGATAATTTAATCAGCAAACATGTATGGCACTAAAGAATTGCAAAACTGAAATATTGAAATGTTGCCACCTACATTTCATACTTTAGTTAATTAAAAAAATATAGCAATAACTGTCTTATTGAAATTATGTTTGCACCCGCAGATTTAGAAATCACCCGTACCAAATCACCCGTTAATTTGGTTCCGAATTTTTAAAGATTGGACCGTTATTTCTAATTTATTTGGGCATTTAATGCTGCTTAAGCTCAGAATTGACTTATTTATTAATTGACATAGATTGACATTTTAATTAATATCAACGCAATTAATTTTTAAATTATGTTTTCACTATCCCTTCGGGAATTCTCCCAGGCATCCGTATGTTAATTTTTGTACTTCTACATTCAGTAGGAGATGAACGTCTAGAAGAACAGGCAGACAGACAAACACTTCCTTTTCTGATTATAGATTGAAATGGGAAAAATAAGTCATCTACAATTAGGTTTAAATTTAAAGACAAACGATCTTGGAAAAATATAAACTCACTTATTCTAAAATTAAATTATTAAATATAAATTATGAAATTAAGGGTGGCATAGAAATTTTGTAATATTCAATTAAGATCAAATAATTATGTTTTGCAAACAACGATTTTTACTTTCTGTTACCCATAGGGTAGAGAAAGTACTGTTTTAGGGTAAAATTTTCGAACGTGAGTTTTTGTTATATTTACATGTTCTGAGGTCCCCTGTAAACGAAAATCATGTTTTAGCGAATGGTCTGTGAGTCTCTTATCAGCACATCTCAAGAACAAATACTAGCAGAAACTCCAAACTCGGTATTCTAAATGTGAATCATATAGTAATGCTACAGTAAGCTTTTCGTTGAGATGAAGAAAATGGTTCGTGTACAGGGACACTCACATTTATTCAAATACATTACGATTATGGGGAAAATTGCAGGTAAGTAGAGTTTAACATCTATAGACTGCACTAAACCAAATGAAACGAATATATATTTTTTGTAATAGAGAGAGTCAACTGGAAAAAAAAATTGCGTATGTCGGAACCTCGCCTCAACCCCTGGCGGAGATGCCCCCCTCGAGGGGAGTAAATTTTCATGATGGGTATCTTTTAAAAGAGCTCGCCAATACCATTAAAACGAATGGTTAAACCGTCGATCTGCGATAATTTAAAATAAAATTATCGATTCTTTTCATTTTTAATTCTTTTTTTCTTTTATAATGTAATATTGAGAATAAATTCAACTTTTTTTGGATATTTAGTGTTACACTACTTCTCTAATATGGAAATCGTCTGCATTATCATAAAACATAATTTGTTTAAATAATAATTATATTACATTATTTTTAAAAACATAATTACCTTTTAATAACCTAATTAAATTCTATATAAATGTCGGTGCATTAATGAAAACGGGGGTTGAGGGGGGTGGGTTAGTGCCCTCACACAGAACTAATTACCATATAAAACTCTTTCGAAGCCTAATTTGAATTATTTAAGATAGGTTTACATAACAGTACTCGTTACCTTACCTCTTTATCTCCAATCTGTATTTATAGTATTGAAATTCAGTGTAAGAGAAAGTCGTGTGAGTGACACACCATATTATTTTAAATATTAATGGTTTGTTTTACATCCGTAGATTTTCTTTTTAAATATGTATGATAATTTATTTTTAGCATATAGCACATCATTCTGTATTACTAATATAAATATTAATTCAGAGAGAAGAAAATTTTACAATAATATATGTAGTAATTTTATTTAAAATTTTGAAACTATTTCAGAATGCAAAGAACTTTGAGTATGAAAAAGTCCTTCAGTCTAGATTAAATCATTTCTTTTCAATAAAGGAGAGGCATCTCGAAAATATTTTTTGAAGGATAATCTTAAGGTTTAATTTGTTAGTACATGACTTTTTTTTTTTTTTTTTTTAGTGCTAGAGGCCTATTTCAGTCGGTACAGTTGTCGAATTTTTATAATACACTCTTAATTAGTGCTAGAGGCCTAATTCAGTCGGTTTATTGAATGGGGATTTATTGAATGAAGTCCCCCCAAGGCACAACTGTGACATGAGTCCCCCCCAGGCCCAACTTTGACATGAGTCCCCCCCAAGGTACCCCTATTTCAGTCGGTACAGCGTTGTAGAATTTTTATAATACACTCTTAATAGTGCTAAGGGCCTATTTCAGTCGGTTTATTGAATGGGGATTTATTGAATGAAGTCCCCCCAAGGCACAACTTTGACATGAGTCCCCCCCCAGACCCAACTTTGACATGAGTCCCCCCCAAGGTACAACTTTGACATGAGTCCCCCCAAGGCCCAACTTTGACATGAGTCCCCCCCCCAAGCCCAACTTTGGCATGAGTCCCCCCAAGGCCCAACTTTGACATGAGTCCCCCCCAAGGTACAACTTTGACATGAGTCCCCCCCCAATGCCCAACTTTGACATGAGTCCCCCCCAAGGTACAACTTTGACATGAGTCCCCCCAAGGCCCAACTTTGACAAGAGTCCCCCCAAGGCCCAACTTTGACATGAGTCCCCCCCAAGGTACAACTTTGACATGAGTTCCCCCGAAGGCACACCTTTGACATTAGTCCCCCCCAAGGCACACCTCCCCCTCATTGGGAAAAAGAGAAAAAACGTTGTTTTGCTGCTATAAGACAGTTTGGACTTCCAACGTTATTTGTTACAATATCTGCAGCTGAAACACATTGGTTTGATTTAATGAAAACTTTATCATGTAATTTAGATCGTCACGAATTAACTAAAGAAGAATTTGTCGATATTAACAAGTTTAGCAGTAGGCTTCTGGCACTAAATTAAAATCTGTCAGTATCAGATTTTCATGTTTCAAATAATGAAATAATGTCGTGTCTGTATAATTTTCTATGTTTGTTTTTGAATATGATTATTTTTTTAATAATTTGAATTTTGAATTCAATTCAAGTGTTTTCATAATATATATATATATATATATATATATATATATATATATATTTACATATGTATAAACAGGTAAATATTAAGATTGATTTTATAAAGAGGTACTCGATTTTTTTCGAAAGGAAATTTGATTTTGAAATTTTATATTATTTATCTAAAGAGTTATTATTATTATAATTTTTAACATAAACAGAAAGAAATGTATGACTTTTTTAATGACGAAAACTGTTGTTAGACATGAAATCCACTACTAATTATGTTCTTAATTTTATCATAGCCTGAGGATAGGGAGAAATTATATAAAAAAAAGGACTAATATTGATATCGTGTTAATGTCATGCAGTTTCTTTTTTAAATGCTGTAGTCAACTGCTGTTTCAAATGCTGTCGTATCTGTACAATTATAGATGATTGAATCTGAGCAATAGCGTCCATTAGAATAGAACAAGTACTAATATAAACAACTTTCCATGTAATTTGTTAATCAGTGATTTCATTCTTATATATTTGAAAACTAACTATTATATTGAAAGCTAACTATTAAAAAATATCTTTTTTTTTTTTAAATGTTCAGTGCTGAAAAACATACACCGAATACATGAATCCACTTCCTCTGTAAACGGGACTTTATATTATATCAGACCATTGATACTAGATTTCTCTATAGTTTCAGAACCGAAAACAATGATAAATATTTTCTAAAATAAACCTATTATCAGCTACAAGATTTTATCCTGTTAGTCAACTATATTTAATGTAATACAGCGTAGCCGAATTTCATTAAACTTAAATTTTTGTGTTTAAATTAATAAGGCCTAAAGAGTTACTCTTTTTTTTTTTTTTTTTTTTCAAAAAATTATTTAGTGAAAGAATATGTTTTGACCATTTTATCAGAAATTGTATTTTTCAGTTTCAAAAAATAACCGGCTATTTAAAGGTTTGTACGAACACGCCTTTTTTTCAAGGACACATCCACTAGTATTTTTAAACAATATGTTTTGTTATATGTTTTAAGTCTTATTTTCCCAACAAAAAATAATCTGGTGTGTCACTCACCTTACTTTCTTTTATCCTGAAATTTAATATTATAAATACAGGTTGGAGATTAGAAGGTAAGATACCGAGTACTGTTATGCAAACCTATGTTAATCAATTAAAACTAGGCTTAGGAAGAGTTTTATATGATATAGTTCTGTGTGAGGGGCTACCCCCCAACCCCCCGTTTCATTAATGTACAACAATTAATAGCTATGAATATTTAGCTTAAAACATACATTATTTACTATATCTCTATGAGGAATTTATTTCAATTTCCGAACAGTTTTCTTGGAAATGGAATAATATCATTAGTAAAGCACGTGCTCTAACTACAAATACCTAGTGTGTTGTGGCCACCACATGACTTTTTTCTATATTTTCCTATACAAATTCACTCAGTAAAAATAATTAAAATTATTATTTAAAAAAAATAAATAAATAAAATAAAAAAAAAAATACCTTCCATGACAATGCACATGGTTTCCATATTAGAGAAGTAGTATAACACTAAATATCCGAAAATAAAGTTCAATTTATTCTCAATATTACATTTGTTTTTGTTTTTGTTAAAAATGAAAAAAAATCGATAACTTTATTTTAAATTATCGTTGATCGATGGTTCAGTCATTCGTTTTAAAGGTATTGACGAGCTCCTTTGAAAGATACCCATCATGGAAATTTACTCCCCTCGAGGGGGACTTCAACCCCAGGGGGGGAGGCGAGGCTCCTACATACACAATTTTTTTTTTCCAGTTGACCCTCTTTATTACACAAAATATATATTCGTTTCATTTGGTTTAGTTCAGTCTATAGATGTTAAACTCTACTTACCTGTAATTTCCCCCATATACATAATGTATTTTAATAATTTTGAGTGTCCCTCTACACGAAACATTTGCTTCATCTCAAAGAAAAGCGCACTGTAGCATCCCTATATGATACACATTTAGAATTCCGAATTTGGAAATTCTGCTATTATTTGTTCTTAAGATATATTCTGATAACAGACACACACACAGACAGACACATAGACTATTCACTAAAAACATGATTTTCGTATTCAGGGGCCCTCAGAACATATTAAATAAATAAAAATTACCTTCGAAATTTTGACCCTAAAACAATACTTTCTCGACCTTATGGGTAAAAGAAAGTAATACTGTATAATACTACTAGTGTAGGTAATCAAGGACATTTAAGGACTATAAGAGCCCTGAACGAAAAAAAAAAAAAAAAAAAAAAAAAAAAAAACGTTTTACGAAAAAAATGTTACGAAAACGATGTTTTGAAAAGCAAAAAGATGTAGTAAACGAAAATTACAATTTAAAAATCTTAGCTAATTTAAAAATGCCTTCGTAAAACAGAATTTTGAAAATCTAGATAAGAAAACAGATCTCAAAAATATTATAGTGCTCTGTTTCAGAAAATAATACGCCACTCAGTAAATAATAAGTTGTTTTTTACTAAAAAACATAAATATAAAATTCTAATTCATTAAAAAAATTAACAGCATACTATACGGCAATTTTTAACTACTTAACCTACGTCTAATAAATATTTATAAATACCCACGGTAATTATGTAAATATTGCATTATTTAATTTTCCTCGTTTAGTTTTATAAATTTCTAACTATTTATGATTGTTTTACTATATAAATTTAGAAACATAAATTTTCTTCATATTGACATTTTTATCTCTTACCTGTGTATTAGGAACATAAAATTTGAAAGCAAATTTTGTCACATAAAAAGCATACACATTCTGAAAAAAAAAAAAAAAAAAAAAAAAAAAATTAAATACTTTTATTTATATATAAATAAAGTACAAAAAAAAAGGAAACTTCTCGTTTCTGTTTATTACAAAGCGATTTTTTCTTTCCTTTTAGGGTTTCTTTAGAAGGAAATAACATTTAAGAAGGTTTCTTTTTTTTCTTCTGAAAACGATAAAAGTATATTCTTAAAAATAAAAGGTATTTTAAAGTCCTTTTAAAAAACATTAAAACATGTCTAAATATAAAACGTATCTTTAAGAGTAATATACATTTATTTGAACAGAAAAAAAAAAAAAAAAAATGTTAAAACGACGAGTTTAATAATATATATTTTTGATATATTCTGTAAAACAAAATATATTTGCTAAGTTTTAAAGTCGATAGTTTTGTGTTTAATCCATACTCATCTTAGATTTAAAAAAAATAAAATAAAAAAAAAAAAAAAAAAAAAAAAGCATCCAAATACAAATCAAGACTAATGTATTATTCTTAAAACTCTTAATATGTATGCATAAATACTTAAATGTGTGTACATATCTCCTTTCGATTTTTTGCTTCATTAATTTGTAATTTAAATGTGTTGTTTTTAGGTTATATACATATGCAGTATTTGCAATTTGTAACACACTTTTTATTCTGGAGCGCTTAAGAATTCTTTTAAAATTGTAGCGTCACCAACCACCATGTATCAAAATTATTTATAGATCAAGAAAATTAAAATAAAATAAAGTAAAGTAAATACAAATAAACAATATTTAGTAAATATATACATATATATATATATATAATTTAACAATAGCCTTTAACACAAAAATAAAATTTACCCGCTACCATAAATTAAAAATTCAATTCTGTGGAAAAATTAGTTCATTAAATCACATCTTTATTGAGCCTGACGACTCTTCTCTTGTATTCATTAAGGCATAGCCTCCTAAACTAGATGCCTGTTGCGTGGCGTGGAATCTTGGCAACAGTTCAAGTGGTAGACAGCGCCACCTGGTACAGATTGCGCGACATTTTTATTCAACAGTCACCAATAATTTTAAGAAGTGATGAAGAAAAAAAAAAAAGTAAAGTAAATAGAAATAAACAATATTTTGTAAAATAATAATAATAATAATAATAATAATAACAACAATAGCCTTTAACACAAAAATAAAATTTACCGGCTACCATAATTTAAAAATCCAATTCTGTGGAAAAATTTGTTCATTAAGTCACATCTTTATTGAGCCTGACGACTCTTCACTTGTACTTATTAAGGCATAGCCTTCTAAACTAGATGCCTTTCACGTGGCATGGAACCTTGGCAACAGTTCAAGCGGTAGACAGCGCCACCTGGTACAGATTGCGCGACTTTTTTATTCAACAGTCAACAATAATTTGAAGAAGTGGTATATGATATATACACTCGACGTTTCTTCGATTGTATTCGCCTTTTATGTATATCAAAACCCACTTTTAAAAAGTTTTGGTGGCTCTTGAATAAAAAAGTCGCGCAATCTATACAACGTGGCGCTGCCTACCAGTTGGATTGTTGCCAAGTTTCCGAGCCACGCGACAGTCATCCAGTTTAGGAGGCTATGATTAAGGGATATGGCTTAGACATATAGTGGATTTTGAGGTTCTAGAAATGTAGAAATTCAAACAATTTATTTACATTAATTTTTTTAAATAATAAAAGAGATAATGTAATTTGACTGTTAGAGAAAAACAAAATTTGTCTACTGTATGAATATAATTTTAGATTTCGCATTGGATTTTAGATTACGAATATCAACCAACGTTAAACTGAAACATGCAAATTCATTACGTTTTCAAGGGTATATATTGAATATTGCACGCACAATAGGTGTTATTTATGTCTTGTTGCATGCAAATTGCTGAAAATTTACAACATATATATATATATATATATATATACCGCATTCATCTAGGACGATGGTCAGTTTCTGAATACTCAAATTAGAAAAATAAATTTCCGAGTTCCACATATAAGATAAACAAATAACCTGAATAGACAAAATGATCGAGAATTTCTAGTCTATACTTTTCTAGCAGGTGAAAAAATATTATGAATATTATGAATACATTTAATTTTAACCTGATTTTGAAAGATGGTGGAAGAAACCGTACATATGATTACAATAATAATAATAATAATAATAAAAATCTTTTATAGAATGCATAGCTTTGAAATTATTTCGGATGACCATGCAAAAAAACTAGTGTTGGTATTTACATCATTTTCAAAAGGGGACATCCCAAAGTCAACACGAGTAACATCGGTAAATTTCAAGAAATTTCGTAATTATTTACAAGGAGTTAGAGCTCTGCTAGACAGACGAAAAGAAAAGCAGACAGACTGACTAATTCAACCATAATCTCTCATAAGCACAGTTAGAAAGTGCCAAAATGGATTTATGCAATCAAAAATGTATTTCTAGACAATCCCAATTGCAATCGTTGGTGTAAATGAATATTTTTGTGTGCCCCTGTAAATCTTAATGCTAACCGTACTATATTCCATGCAAAGCATTTTCTTGTGTATATTTATTAATATCAAATTCATTATGTTTTGTGCGAAATAAAAGTCTTAAAATATAATTTAAAGAAATATCTCTCATAGAATGCTTTGTTTAGAATTATATTTCGTGTCCCTGTAACCAGTGATGATATTTACCGTATTTCCAATAAGGAAATGCCATGGGCAAATTCAATAACATATATAAGAAATTCCATGAATATTTAAGGGGGATAGAGTACGTTCAGTCAGACAGACAGACGTAAAAGCAAACAAACAGACAACTAGGCAAATCAAAATCATAAACACTTTGTAGGAAAGTGCTGAAAAGCATATTTAAGATACCGTTTCTGTAGTCCACACCTACAATTACGTCTAGTGATTTTTTCTTTTCTTTTTTTTTTTTAGATTATTACATTGTACTTCGATTACTATAAACATTTTCGCACGCACGCGCGTATAACTGGTAGACTAAAACAAATTATCCTCTTCTTATAAAAAGACCATCTAATGATTTTTTTTTCTTTTTACTGAAATAAATGGACTATGTCCAAAAACGAAAATCTTCTGTCTGTACATGCAAATAACATACATGAAAACGCGTTTAATTATTATTTAAAAAATGAAATTTGTTAAAGTATTTAATGTTTTTTAAGTTTATTGACAAGTATTAACTTCTTCTGAATATTGAAAAACCTCGCATTGAATTGTCATCGTAAAATATAATATATATTTTTAAAAAGTGTTTATTGTAATTAATATATATATATTTTTTTTCCTTTTCTAAATAGATACAATATATATATAAATATATTTATATTTATATATATATATATATATATATATATATATATATATATATATATATATATATTTCCTAAAAGACTTTATGGAATGCCTGAAGAAAAACTTAAAACCCATTTCACAATAAATGTCTTAAAATCAAAAAACCATAAAACAAACTGAATACAGAAAGGTTATTTTGAGCTGTTAAATAATTGAATGCTGGTGATTTCTCAAAACTAAGCATTTAGGTACAATAGTTTTCCTTTCTTTTATAAATCGGATTTCTGGTAGTATGTATTGTTTGTGCTTGAATTGAAGCAAAATATTTCTTTATCCCGGAAGGATATACCATTTTCGAAGGAAATGAAATTCAACATTTTATTTTATACATTAGACATAAATGGATAGATTACGCTTCAAGGAATAATTTAAGCAATTTTCTGGTGAATTAATAAAAATTTTATTTTGAATACCATCACTCATGCTGAAGATTTAAAATGTCTATAAAGTTATTTTCGGATATTACCATTTCTCTCTGTATGTTTTTGAATTTTACATTTTTTTTTTTTTTAATCAATTTATTAAACTCAAAATCTTACATAATTTTATATTTATACATAATATTCATTTCTAACGACATTCGAAGCACAATAAATACCTCACAAATGACGTTGATTTCATTTTTGTATTTATCCTAAATACATATATTGAAAACGAAATTCTCCGAATATAATTTTAAATTTCAGATATTTTAAATATTTTAAAATAATTTAAAAGATCTTGTAAAAAAATTAAATATAATTAAATAAGAAGAAAATTGTAAATGACACTAAAATATTTGAATATAAGTAAAAAGTTTTGCGTCTCAGTATTTTTACGTAATTTGTACGTCCCAGTTAAAATTAAAACGACATTTAAAGTGAGATATTCATTTACAAATAAACTATAAGTGAAATCAAATCTAAATACAAAATTTTATATAAATATTATATGAAATATTTTTATTAAAATCGAAAATATAGAGCAGGTGTAAGATATCAAAGGCAATTCAAATATATTACGTCTAATGACAACATGTTTGTTAAGTACATGTAAACATAATTAGATTAGCTTAGACAAAATAAAATAAAATTATTTATAATAACCGACCGGAATAGAATGGAGTAACCGTAGTCCGTTTCGGAAGGACGTGGAATTTCTTCTTCAGTTTCAAAATGCGCTTTGAAGGTACAAGTAAATTTGACTCCAAAGCAGTAGTGTGTATTTTGCCGTGAAGAGGAAAGGTCACATCTTTCAAATTTTGATTTTATGGTGTATGAAGAAGTTTTAAAGTTTAAATATTGAAATGGAGTAATGTTATAAGTTTTGTTGTGACGATAGTATTGAGTTGCTCATAATTTATTAAATTTTCTTAAATTTCTACATAACTTAAATTTTGACATTCAACTTTAGTGGTAGTACATTGGCCGCAATATTTCTAACCAGGTTCTAAAGAGTAAGATGTTAAAAGGGAGGTCGAAACCTCGTTGGCTAGATGCCAGCTCTCTGTTACTCAATTATACAGAATTACCATAATAAAAATTCAAATAAGGCCATGATGACTTATGGCAGTTTCTGTTAAAAACCAAAACAATAAATATTTAAGTTGATTAAAATTGTCAGCAATTTAATGGTTACAACAGAAACTACCATAAGACTGATTTTCAAATATAAACATTCACCTAAAGGTATCATTTAATTAACTCAACTCTAAGGTTAATTGTTACATAATAAGTAAATAATAAATAAAATAACAGATGAGCCATTTCCACCCCCCACAATAAATAAACAAAAGAAATTAAATAAACAAAAACAATGTTTCCTGCTGTAAAAAATCAATTGGAAATCACAATTCATATTTTATGCAATTTCATCATTCACAAGTTAAATTTTCCTTCAAATCGTGTCTAACAACACCTCAAACTTTGTCTTATCTCATAAGATTTTAATACCTTTTTTTGATTTCCACACTTTTACAACAGGAGACTAAGTGGCTCAATAAATAAAAAAAAAAAAAAAAAAAAAAAAAAAAAAAAAAAAAACAAGTTTGCATTTTTTTAACTTTCCCCTGACATAATAATAATAAAGAAAAATCTATAATATTTCTACTAGCAAAAATGAACACAAACACAAGACATTTCAATAACTTAATTTTTTAATGATTATTTCTCAAATTTGAAACTGGAGATCTCCATACAAAAAAACATAGTAAATACCAAATATATCTAGGAAATAAAATTGACATACAAACAATCTTTCTGGTAACTTTAGTACTCTCACTCATTTTCTAATAATTTACTAAGTCCTAATTTCACTTCAGGTGAAACTTTAATTTACTACAAACTGAACAGTCACTGGTAAACAAAAAGAAGAAAAACAATCTACTTTTTATCTTGTATTTCACAGTTCAAGTTTTAATACCTATAGCAAAATCATTTTTAATCACAAGAAAAAACTCAAGGTTTAGACTACATTTATAGTTCAAATTTTAATACTTATTTTCTTATAATTTATTAAGTCCTACTTTCACTTCAGGTGAAACTTTAATTTACTACAAACTGAACAGTCTCTGGTAAACAAGAGGAAGAAAAACATCTCCTTTTATCTAGTATTTTAAAGTTCAAGTTTTAATACATATAGCAAAATCATTTTTAATCACAAGAAAAAAACTCAAAGTTTAGACTACATTTATAGTTCAAATTTTAATACTTATTACCAGAAGAGAGTTAAGAGAAATAAAAAAAAACAGGAGTTACCGACATTTTCATATCCAAAGGGATGATCAATCTTCTGGCGGTGGCTGTGAATCATCTATTTCAAACGACGAGGGACGAACCAAGCTTTGCTATAGGCACTTATGGTGAGCAATTGATGTAACGGGAGGTTATCACATTAGATGCACAAAAACCCCAGGGCATATCACCTCACAAACACAGAGCATGGTATCCTCATCTTCGGCTAATTAAAAAAAAACGTAAAAGAAAAACTGGAGATACACCACTCTTCCGGGACATCAATAAAACCTCCAATCTATCGTTGCGAATAATAATCACCAAGAACGATTCGGCCTACACACAGGACTTCAGCCGATTGTTTTTTCATAACTGAAATTTTTGAGGTACAAACGCTCCCACGCTGGTCGTTTATTTTACAAAAACAGCAAAACTTCAAGTCTTTCGCCTGCCAACTCACTCTTCAGTACCAACACATTCAAAATACTAGACGCTAATATTGCTACGATTAATTCATCCCGATTAGGATCTCCTTCATCAACAGAAAATCTTGATACGATGGGCTCGAGCGGGGCAAAAGCCCCATTCTTTTTACTTTTCCGTTTCCTACATCGTAATTACTTCTAGAAGTCCACAAGCAAAATCACCAAATTCCCGCCGTTCACCCACGCTTCTTACAACGTTGCCAATACGCTTGCGCAAACCTGACGGTTGAAAAAAGACTGATCAATCAGCGATAACAACACATTTGCCGATCTTGTCACTGAACGTGACAATTGGCAAAATAGCTGTTATGCTGATTAGCCAGGCCAACACTACGCGTGCAACAGCGACCTTCAGAGCAGTTGAAGGGCAAAGATTATCATCTCATGGTCACGTATCTCCTTGCCCAGGTGCTTTGCAATCTACGATTGTTGCTAGGCAAGCAAGAAACTTAATAGAAAAGTTTTGAACGGAGTAAAAGATGAAAGTAACTAACAAAGTTGAATTAAAAGGCAAATTTAACTGAAACTAATAAAAGAAACAAATTAAAATTTAATGTAAAAGATTTGCATAATTTTTGAAATATCATGATTTTAAAAGAGAAAGAACTAGCTAAAAAAAACAAGTGTTAAGATTCATCTTAACAGTTTTACCCTTTGCCCATGTGTGTTTGTCTGTGGCACTAGAGCTACCAAACTAATAGAAAGACTTCAATTTTAACACTATGAGAGGAAAAGTAATTTCGTTCATTTTAAATAAAATTTAACAGCGATTTACGAACAAGTCTAAAATAAAGAAAAAAATCCTCCATATTTTTGCGTAAAATTCTGTTAAGAATTTCCAGGACCAGTTTTTGCAGGCGGGAATTAAAATTAGACCGCCTCTGAAAGGTTTAATATATAAGAACGTTGGTTTAAGAGGCAAGATGGTTTAGCATTGCTTTCCTAAATCTGATTCGTAGAATTTTTTAAAATCATTAAAAATTTGATTTTTCAAGCAAAATTTGCTTTATGTTTTAAAATATTATTATGTCAAGCTACCAGTTGAATTCCAATAAATCTACATGGGCAATCTTTAACTCTAACTCCCAGATTTCAAATTAGTCATGAGATTTAATGGATTGGAGTACAAAAGCATTTTTTTCCTCTTTAAATCCTGAATTTAAATTGATTTTGACGTA